>VXBO01014053.1:347-34691 GCA_013400135.1 Rhinoptilus africanus | reverse complement strand
TGCAAGAACTGGTTAGAGAGTTGGGGTTTGTTGCAGTTTTTTGAGTTTTATGATTTTGTTTTTTCGGTGGTTTTTTGTTTGTTTTTTTGGGGGGGGGGCTGGATTTGGAGTTTTTGTTGGTTTTTTTTTAAAGTAGTCAGCAAACATGAGTAAATATGATCCATTTCTTTTTGTATATATGGATTTCAAAATAGCTTTTTATAATGTACTTTAAGAGCTCCTAAAGAGGCAAAGCTGTCACACAATACTGATTCAATGGGAAGCAATATTTTGAAGAAAGTTCATTGTCAGTAAATAAAAAGGAATTCATAAGGAAAAAAATAACTTTAGCTATGGATAGTTAACAGTGGATCTTAAATTAAATACACTGCTGAGGACAGGGGTCTAGCAATCATTGTGCATAGTCCTTTGAAAATTTCAACTTGGTGCTAAGGAGGAGTCAAAAAGATACTCAAATTGTTAAGAACTATTAGAAATGAGATAGTGAGAACAGCATGGAGTGATCAGGTAGACTAGGATGCTTCAGTTTGGAAAAGAGCTAGAGTTTATGAGTAAATACAGGAAACTGAAGAGCAGAGGAAATGTGAATAAGGAAAAGTCATTTTCTATTTCTCATGTAAGAACAAGGTCACTCAGTGAAATGATCAGGCAGCAGGTTTCAAAGTATTTTTTCACAGAATATGCAGTACAGTTGTTTACGTGGATGGCAAAGTATACATGAGTTCAAAATATGATTAGGCAAAATCCAAGGATAAAAGTCTATTCAGAGCTATTTAGCACAATGTTGTCATGAATTCAACCACGAATTCAGATTGACATATTTTGACAGGAGATATTGAGAGAAATACTATTCAATTCTTCAAGTATTATTTTCACTTTTTCTGTGAGCATCTCTTAGAAGCCTTTGTCAGAGAGTGAAGAATCCAGCTGGGTGAACTTATGATCCAAACCAGAGAGGCTGTATCCGTGTGTGTGTGTGATCGGGGAGTTGTTTGTATGTCTCTATCCAACCAGTGTAACCTGGAGCATCTCCAAGCAGAAAAGAAGTATTTTGAGAGCTGTTAGTATGAACTAAGGGCTGTCATCTTTGGCTGAAATTATTCACCACCATTTAAACATGGAAATTGACTGTATCAGAGGCAAGAAATCCTTCCCCTCCTTTTAATGCTTTTTAGTAACTAATAACAGCCCCTGTGAAGACTTCACTTGCTCACCTGAATTGGCTAAGTCATTTGCATATATTCTTAATATTGTTTATTTGCTTGCTAGACAGTACTGCATCAGCCTCAAATTCAGTTGAGTTAACATCATTGCCCATCCTGAGAGAACACAGGCTAATTCTTCTTTTGAAGGATTTTGCACTTGCTTTCAATGGGAACAATGTAATGTCTTATCTTCATTACTTATAAACAACATTGGCTAAACTGAGATGAGGAAAAATAAAATAAAGGGTGCACACGGGAATATAGATGATATCTAACAACTTTTACCAAGAACCTCAAAAAGCTTGGTAAGGTTTGGTTTAAATATTTTGCTTTTTGGTAACTTGACTGATTTGATTTGATTTATCACTTTTATTTGGATTGACTTATGTCCTGAATGTGCCTGTATAAGTTTCTTTGTGTTTAAACTCAAGAACGTAATAGAAATTTGGGGGGTTGGAGGAGGGGGAGTGTGTGCTATGCAACACTGCCAAGGCAACTTGTAGAGGCTTGGGAATATTTTATTCTTGTTTTAGTGGTAAAACTAGCCTTTTTTGATATTGTAGAAAATAAATGAAAACGCCATGCTGTCTCTCTTGCCCAGGCTGGTTTTTTTGGTCACTAAATAATTACAGAGCAGAAATTTTTCAAGAATATTTAGAATTCCATCACTTTAATTTTTAGGATATGGGAATATTATATTGTCTTTGTTCAATGTCTGTTGTTATTCAATAAAATCAGATTAAGAATGTTGAAGAAAGGATTACACAGGCTATGGACCACTGCTTCTTTTTTTCTTCTTAAAAATGGTTTTCTTGTAGAAGAATGTAAAATCAGGTGTTGTATTCCACCGTGCTTTAGCTCAGCATGTATGTGACATGCATCAGAAATGTGTAAGGCAAAGAAGAGGCTTTTCTATTCTAAAGACCAGCAAGCAGGGAAGCTGTCAGGTAGAAATGCCATTCCTAGGAATTGCAGAAAGTGTTTAAACTGATTGAAGACCAACAGAGATTTTCTCTGATCACTGTTAATTTGTTTTTAATATTTCTTTTATTGCAAAGGTATTTGTCATGTTTTCTCTCTTTAAAGAGCATTTTGGGAGAAGGCATAAAACCGAAATTAAATTATTACTTTACAAATCTTTCATGTTCTGCATAGTTTTTGAAGGATGGAAAATGAAATTTAATTCACTAACTTTCTTTACACTTTCATCTGCAAAGGTTCCAGTTGGTTTTGGGTGGCCCTTTATATATACTCTGTATCAAATTATGCAGTTTTTTATCAATTATGTTGCACCTTCTCTGTTAATATTTTATGCATATTTAGCATTTCATCTAGCAAATTAAGAGTGTTCACCTGACTGTCTATAGCTAGGTTAGAGTAAAGGCTAAGTATGTGGATCAGAAGAAATTAAACCAGAGGCTGAAATTTATCTACCTGACTTATGGATTCATGGAACTGTAGCTTTGTACGTATATAAAAAGCATATGTTCACTGCAAGTCAATTTTAATGAATGGCAAGATAAAGTGGCAGTAGCTGCTGCATGCCCTCTTTTATCCATATTGATTACGTCAAGTAGGATATTCTGGATTGAGAAATCCTGAATAAAGGGCTACACATGAAAAATTTATTAGCAGACCAGGATGTCTGAATTAATAATTGATTAAAAATTAACAATTGATAAGCTGTTATGACTTCAGATCATGTTATAGTGAATTACTGTGTGCATTTAGAGCATGTCCCCTGCTTTCCCTGTGTTTTTCATTGATGCCCCATGTTCCAGTATTGCAATGTCCCTTTAAGACCATTTACACACTGTACAGCTATACATCAGTATTTAGCCACAAAACCAGCATCTGTGATACCAGTGTTGTGCTGTGCTTTGTGCAGCTCTTTGGAAGTTGGTCTGTGTTCAGTGTTGCTTGGTCCTACCCGGCCACTTCTTCCCTGGCCCCCTCTAAGAGTAGCTGCTTGCACGGACCCTCTACTCCGGTTTTAGGCAGAAAAACATGATAGGGGTTAGCCTCACTCTCTCCTTCTTACTCTGCTGAGAAATGCATTTGAAAAGAGCAGATTTGCAGCCTTTATATGTTTGTCAAGTAAGAAAGAAGCAAGAATGAGAAATTCTAGTGAGGGCTGAAGGAAGACAAGAGGTTTGCAGTCAAAAGTATCATAGAAGTATGACCCTTGGTGAAAGTTGGATTTTCTTGGGAAAGCCCAGGTATTGCGTGTTTAAAAAATCATCACCCACTCTGAGTGCAGTGCCTTGGTTGATGTGAGAACTTACTCTTCTTTCGCTGAGAAAAAAAGCTATATTGGATTGCCATCTATTTTATGGTAAAAATGAGCATGTGAGCAAAAAGCACAGAGCAATAAACTTGTAAAAACTTGTTACCCCAGGGAGTCTTGCCTGTGTTTCAGGAGGTTTTCAGTAACTGCACCGCCTCCACTTTGCTGGCCTGAGCCCCAGGAAAACTAGAACTTTAATTTATAGATGCTGACATGCCAGATACTTTGAATTATAGCATCCTAGTAATTAGCTTGGGGCTTTGTTATTGTGGGTGGAAACTTAGAGCAAAGCTCAATTTGTAATTTGGGCTACCAGTGCAATGAATATGAGACCATGGTATGAAGGTTCACAAACTTACCTTGAAAGAAGTTACAGCTGTCTGTAGCAACAGAAATAGGCACTTCAAGGGGATCAGACACTGTTACGCATATACATACATTATCTGCAAATGGCTTTGGGGATGTAAAAGACAAGATTAGTGACTTTAGAGATGTTTTAAAAGAGTTAATCCATAAAGGATGTCAGGTTGTGGAACGTTTGGGTTTTGGTGGTGTTAGTAATACAATCATTAGTAATAGTAAAGGAGCGTATTGATAGAAAACCAGTGTAAGACAATGACTCAGTAAAATTGATAAAAGAGAGAAAAAGTCATCAGTTGCTTTTTCACAATTACCTGAGAGGTACCTGAAAGGTAGGTAAGCACGAGAAATTCCTCATCTTTTGGGTTTAACCCAGTTACCTGAGCTTGCCTGTGAAACTCTACCTCCCCAAAGCTGATTCCTGTCTCCTCTGCCTTTCTATGATCGCTGGCACAAAAAAGGAAAGAAAATGCTATATAGAAGTAATTGAGTTTTGCTGAGCAACAGTATTCCAGCATTATGTTATAAAAAGTGAGTCATGAAACAATGTCAATTATAATTACAAGATTTAAAGGAAGTTTAATTGTGACTTGGATTTCCTTGCATAAGGTAATTAGTGCCTGTTATTAGCAGAACAAAGACTTGAAATAAATCCATTATTGTACATATATTTTAGTCAATTATTGTGATTTAGCTATCATTCTACTATAATACTGGATGGAACATAATATGCCTTGTGAATCTACGATATTCATTTAGCTACATATTTTTCTTGAGTACACTTAAAAGTAGTCTCGTACAGAAATGATAAAACTGAAATAAGGCAACTTTCTGTCGGTCTTGAAGATAATTTAGGTCATAATCTGAGGCAGTACATCTAGATATAGCAAACATACCATAAGGTGTGGAACCATACTGTGAGCTTTCTTCTTCCTACCATGTCTTGTTCTTTTGATGCTATAGGAGACACGTTTTGAGAAACATCTTATACATGTATGTATGTGTAAGTAAAGTACTTTTTAAAAAACTTCCAAATCTTTAAGTGTGGATTCTTTTTGATGAAAATCTCCATGGTGGTTTTGTATTTCATAGTTGAAAAAGAAAGAGAGTGAGAAAATTACATTTGCTGTATGTAGCTGACAGATTGTATTTGCTTGTTCCTGAGGATGGAAATAATATCATTACAAAGAAATAAAAGACTTGTGAAAGTGATTGATCATGTTATCTACCCTTGTCAAATTTGAGACTGGTTTTCATCTGTTATACAAATGCTAGAAGGGTCACAGTACTATGCTAGAAATGCCAAAAGGGCCACAGAGCAATTATATTCCAGAAAAAAATGAATTTGTTGAAGAAGGAGATGTACAAAATAGACAGTAGACTACAGGACATAAATGAGGGGGAAAAAAATCAGTGGCTTTTAATCCTTTCATGTGCTTCCTTTTAAAATAAGCAAAATACATGCCAAAATTGAGAAGCTCTTTGATGAGCATAAGAAGTCTTGTAGAAAATGCATTTAAAAGTATGTAATAATTTATCTAGTTTATTCCCAGAAGGAAGATGAATTATTCCCTATTAAATGGAAATTAGAGTTATTTATTCAAACTGGTTTTATAGAGAATCACAGAAGCATGGAGGTTGGAAGGAATTTCTGGACATCATCTAGTCCAACCCCTGCTGGGTCTGCTCAAGCAGGGCCACCTAAAGCAGGTTGCCCAGAATCATGTCCAGAGGGCTTCTGAGTATGTCCAAGCATGGAGAGTCCACAGACTCTCTGGGCAATATCTACCTGTGCTTGGTCACTCTCACAGTAAAAGAAGTGTTTCATGATGTTCAGAGGGAACCTCTTGTGTTTCAGTTTGTGCCTGTTGCCTCTGGTCCTGTTACTGGGCACCACTGGCTCTCATCTTCTTTATAACCTCTCTCCACATATTCATACAAATTGATAAAATTCCCCAGAGCCTTCTCTTAACTCCTCTATGCTAAACAGTCCCAGCTCTACTAGCCTTCTTCATGCAAGATGCTCCATAACATGTTACTAGTCCTTTGATGGGCTGTCTCCTGCAGCTCCATATCTCTCTTCTACTGGACACAGTACTGCAGGTGAGGCCTCACCTCTCCTACCTGCTGGCAATCCTCCGAATGCAGCTCAGAGACCATGAAGCTTCTTTGCCACAAGGGCACAGTGCTGGCTCACATTCAACTTTGTGTCCACCATGACCACCAGGGCCTTCTGGAAAGCTGCTTTCCAGCTGGGTAGCCCCCAGGATGTAATGGTACCTGGGGTGCCATTACATCCCCCAGGTGCAGGACTTCGCTATTCTCCTTGTTGAATTACATGAGGTTTCTGTTGGCCCATTTCTCCAGCCCATGATCCTCTAGGCATATCAGCCACTCTTCCCAGTGGATATATTGAGGATTCAGTCTTCCCCATCATCGAGATCATTAATGAAGATGTTGAACAGGATTGGATCCAGTGTTGATCCTTGGCTTAGGTACACTTCTACTTACTGATCTCCAATTAGACTTCGTGTGACTAATCACCACCCCCTGAACCCAACTGTTCAGCCATTTTTCAGTCCATCTCACTGTCTATTCATCCAGCCCATGCTTCATCAGATTCTCCGTGAGGATCTTATGTGGGATAGTGTCAAAAGTCTTCCTGAAGCGGAGGCAGATATTACCCACTGCTCTCCACTCATCTGCCAAGCCAGTCATTTCATTGTTAGAAAGCTAAAAGATTGATTTACATGTTTTTAAAGGCTGAATTTTTGTGTCTGCTTCTGTGAAACTGGTTTTGACAATTTAATAAATAACAGACATAATGAATATATCTGCAGTTATGGAATAGCATTGAGATTAAGGAAATCTAAATTATGTATTGTCTTGTTATTAGACTTCTTGGAAGAGAATCCTCTCCTGCTAAGGTGACTTTGTACAGCGCAAAGTAATTTGGGGGGGGGTGATGATTTTTCATATTCTGCTGAAAGTCATACACAAATAATAAGAAAAAACTTTTAGTTCAGTTCATGTGTTCTTTCTCTCCCCCTCCCTCGCTACTCCCTCCCCCCCTGCCTTTTGCCTTTAAGACATGACTTTCAGAAATACCTATCTGCTCTCTTTTCTCTTCCGATTAATGTATTTTCTGGGATAGTGTAAGATGTAGTTAATTTCTGTTGCTTTTAAGAATACAAAATGATGGATAAAGTTGCCTGTAGTTCCAGTAGAAAAAGAAAATATCAAAAGAAAAGTTTGTGTTAGAATGCTGTCAACTTTGAATGCATGTCATCAGACTGAACATACAAGATTTAGGCTCATATAGACAAAAAACACCATGTTTTTTTTTATCAAAAATATTCAGCAACTATTCCCTCCTAATTTACTTTGGGTAGTTGCATACACTGAGAACTAACAGGACAGTGAGACAACAGCCTGCACATGAGATTTTAATGTCTGAAAGAGGATATGTAATGCAGGTGTGACAGCAGGGTTGTGTCTATGGACTGATAATAGTTTCTCACTCCTGTTTATTTTACTGCAAATTCAGTAGGTAGGCAGTCATCCTTAGGCTACTTGGAATCCCTTATTTTAGAAATAAGGAGGAAAATAAATAAATAGTATTGATAAAACCTTTAATAAAGAAGTACGGGAGGAAATAGCTCCTTGGACGTATAATTTTCCAGCTGCGTATTTGCATTATTTTTATAGTGTGTTTTCCAGTTTTAATAATTCATAAGAAAGTAAACAGCCTAAGTTTTAATGAAGTAGAATGAGTCCTTTACATAGACTAAACTCATAATTCTTTTTTTTGTTGCATAATGTCTGATACATTGCACAGCTACATTGTCATTTTGTTGGCATAGTTTCACATTCATGTCTCCTTATCTTGTAAACCTCAGTATGCTTTGTAAATATCTGTTTTTCTTGTGCTTAAACATGAATGATAATGTTTTCAAAGATAAAATTAAAAAAAAACACCAAACACACCACCCTTCAGTACAGAAAATGTATGCTTGTGCATTCTGGTTAATTTCTTTATGATTTCTGTCATCTTGGTACAATTAATCAGTAACTGCAGTTTGCAAAGAATTTTGAAGTAATTTTAATGCCATGAAATGAGCATGAATTATTTGTCTAAACTAGTTTCATTTTTGATAATCCTTATAGAGTTCTAAAGTTCTGAATTAATTTTTGGATTATTGTTAATGTTGTTTCTGAGCAGGAAAAACACAAACTTCCTTGAGTTTTTGAGAAATTAGAAAAGTTAAGATTCTTGTTTAAGGGGAAAAAATAGAGCAGCCACACTTGTTTGGGTAACAGCCAAGAACACAACACTTGGGCTGATATGAAAGTTGGATAATATTCTAGTATTTCCTATCCTATCAGCCACAAGGAAAGTTTACTTGCAGCTTTAAATTACTAATAATTTTAAATGCTTAGTTAACTCAATGCTATAGAACATAGAGTAGAAAAAGTACACTTTGCCTCAAAAATTCGTATGGAAAAGTCTTTGGAAACATCAATACTATCTTATAAACCTACAGCATGCTTATGTGTATTTGCTACTCTGTTCTCTAGAATGATAGAAAAATGTAATGACAGAAGACCTGCAGCTTGGGAGTAAATTTTCTTAGCATAGTTGTGTAGGTAGAATGAACATTGCTTACTGAGACACACTTTAAATCTATTTCACTTGTGATAAATTGAACTCACAAATCCTGGAACTATATATTTTTAAAAATTGTTATTGTTTTGTACTTAGTTTAGCTATGATAAGGTTTCACTGCTACTAAGCATATCAATACTCTTAATTAGATATGTGATTTCATATTCATGTAGATTTTTGTGCAGGGTCGATTGGATTAGGATATTTCAGGACTGGCAAGCACATGATTGGAGTTTCTAATTTTATTTTCAGATTTTGAGAACTGGGATGGAGGAGAAAATATTTTCTCTGGGACTTTTTTTTCTTTTTCTTTCTTCTTTGGTATAAAAAAAATTAATACAATTACTTTTGTTACTTGTGGATACATTCAATAATCAGTACTGAGCACTCCATGCAATTTAACTGTGATCTATCTTTCAGACTTCAGGCAGTACAGAGGAAAGTACTGAGGTAGTATGGCTGATCTTAATGAGCACACAGATTGTCTCCAGGTCTCTGCAGATGAGCGTTCTGTGATATAGGTGGAGGTTTCACAGCTGTATGCAGCAAGCACACCTATCAGTCTACTAAGACTTACATATGGGTCTCACATATCTTGGAAAATGTTGAAGAAGTTTGTAAAATCAGTCTTTCCAGGAATCCTTGAATGCTATGGGATTTTTTTCTATTAGAGCATGTCATGCTCTATGTAGCTTCCATTTCATTATTCTTTAGCTTGATGCAAATAATTTCCAAAAAATAATACCAGATCAAAAATTCATGTCAACAGAATAGGCATGGATTAGAAATTTCAACGTGGTGTTTCTTTCATGAGGAATTACATAAATTGTGCATGTGTTTAGAAAAATAAAGGCATTTGCGACAATTTATAGTATGACTTTATTTTTTTTAATTATTTCAAATATTTGACACCTGGATGAAGGACATTGTGAAGGCAACTGCAACTCTTGCAGCTTACATTTGTTGTCCTTAAAGTGTTTTTCAATGGCTAGCCAGTTTTCAATGGCTGAAATGGAAAATTCTGAATTACAATGCTTTTTCCAAGCCTTCCTAAACTCCAGTATCTGTCAGCCTTGAGGAAATATCTCCAGTACCTTTCCAATTCAAGTGTATGCTATCACAATGATTACAATTATATGAGACTGTGTGGACCAGGACTGTCTACTGTTTTGGAAGGTTTAAGATACATATGTCTGCTGTTCTGACTTTGCGTTTAGAATAATATCTTTGCTTTATGAAAAGTCACCTTTGTCTGATGATTTTCTGGCTGTTGTTCTGTTTGTATATTATGACTGTGATGAGGAGAGTCAGCGAGGCAAAAAGGTTTTTCTAAAAATATACACACGTCTTTCCAGCTTTGTCATGCACAGACGGGCATGTTTGCTTGAACCACAGAATTCCTGGGTTGGCAGAAGTGAAGCATTTGTGTTATAGAGCCCAGATAAGGAAAAGGTAAAAGCAAGTAAATTACTACTGTAACCAGGTTACTGGCCACATTGTTAAAACACCCATTGCAGCAGCTTCACTGCTAATTCATAAATATGTAACATAGCCCAGTTTGATGTAGTCCCTGACACTGATTTTTGCTATGTAGAAGTAGCTCACAACCAATAAAATGTGATGTGAAACAAATTAAACAGTCTTACATTTGCCAGTGTCATAATAGACCTTTCACATCAAATCTTACTCTTGTCTCTAGTTTGAGGAGAAACTGAAACCCTTCTAAAGGTTGCTCATACAACTTTGTTGTTGTGGACTACTGGAAATAACTGATTCTAGTACACCTGCAAATACATAGGTACAGAAACATTTGTATGCAGCATCACAGAATAATTCAGGACAGCTGTACCAGAGTATGGACCAACCCTATGCAGTAATGCCAGCACTTGGGTGGAAAGCTTGATTTGGGGTTTTAGTTGGGATTTTTTTTTTATTGTACACACATGTATACAGATTTTTAGAGCCTATTTTACACAACTGTAGCATACAATCACATCCTGGTGACTTTTGTCTACACATAGGCAGGAAATTCACAGTTTAGAAGTTCCTACCAGTCAAGAAATTTCTCCCGATTTTTTTCCCCTCCCCTCTGAAAGAACTAAAAATAAGAGAATGCCTCATGATTTACTGGTATGAAATGACTGTAAAGGGCAAGATTAATCATGTTTATCTACTCTCGATTATATGTCACATGGCTGGGTATTTGAGGACTAAAGCGTTATGAAGTTGGCCAAGTCAGTTATCTGCTATGTTGTTTTTTTTTATTCTACCAAAGGTAGGCAACATATGTAACTGAGGAGTCAGACCTATGAATAAATAATATGATTTAGTGCAAAATATTTAAAATACTGGAACAATTTTTTGAGCTGTGAGAGTAGAAATAGTTGGAATTGCAGAGTAGCATTATCTGAAACTAAAGCGTAAAGCCATATAAAAAAAGATAAACTAAACTTTTTAATCACCTGCTTAGGAGTATGCTAATTATTATTCTTCTTACAGCTGTTGTTATTGTACTATTTAATTTTGTAGCTAAAATCTTGTACTTTTTTAACATATTTTTGCATTGTAACTGATTCTTAAGATTTGAATGTAGGGTAGGTAGCAAAAATTTGCTAGTCTTTTTAGATCATAAAAGTGGTGAATTTCCAAAATTAAGTAGGAAAAATGCAAAATAAAGATGGTATGAGAATCCTTTTAAACTATCTGTAGCTGTAAATGGCCAATGGCGTGTAAGTTGTGAATCTAGGAATACATTTTGACTGGCATCTTTTGTAGAAGTAAGTACAATATTGTGATCCTCTGACATCTTCTAGGATGCTAACATGTACATGTGTGTCTGTATAGATATTTAAAGTTTTCTTGTTTGTTTGTTTCCTTTGTAGGTAAGTAGCATTTATGAAGAAGTACATAGTTTGGTGAGTGTTTGCATTGTGCCCTTCTGTGAATTCATATGCCCAGTGAGTACACACAAAATCTTTTAATGTTTTGAGATTTTTAACTCATGAGGAATTGCTATTATGTGTAATGAAATCTTTCTGCTGTTTTGTCTGGATTTTGGATGAGATCTGCAGCGTAGGAATACATTGAAATGTGTACTCTCCTGTCCTCTTCTTTGACACGTGCTGCTTTAGATCAGTGGAAACCTAGGCAATATCCCAGGCACTTCTGTGGAACTTTTAGGTGTTTAGAACTTGAGTAAGAAAACATATAGAAGAGTTACTTACAGTGTTTTCAATTAGTGATGATATTGTCACATTACTCCCACTTTACTGCAAATCTAAACTCAGATGAATTGCCTTGAATGCTGCCATTTTAAAAAATAAGCTGCAGACTTGCATCAAAATTTATAGCAACAAGTCAATAAATATACAATGAGGTTCTGTGGTCTTTCCTCCAAAGATCTTGAAGCTTGTACACAAAGAAGATTTTTAAGGAACATACCTGTGACAGAACGCGAGCTGTTTACTCAGTGGTTGCATGGTGTTCAGTGAACAAACATGGCATTCAGGATTGTCTGCAATTTGCAGAAATCAATATTCTGACCTCTAGCGATGTGTCCTAGCAAACTATATTAAGGGCTTTTTAAAAAGAAAATAGAGCATCACTGTGTAACACTCAAGGGTACTAATGCCTAATTGGCAACGTTAAATTACACATTTGAATTAACAGATGCTATAAACCACTTTAATATTATTGGATGTTTGGAAATTATTAAATATATGTAATTTTATCACTTATATGAGTATTTGTGATCAAAAGTATGGATCCAATGATAACTTTAAATGCATTGTGATCTAAACGGTACATAGAAATCTTGTATAATGATGAAATTTCTGTGGTCTTCACTAACTGCAATTCCTGGAGACCTAAGTGAAAGCTGAAATACTCAGCATACTACAAAGCAGGAGCCTTTACATTTCAGTAGTTCTGATGAATCTTTCTCTAGACTATATGTAGGTACATGATGTGCTTAAGCATTCATACAAAACAATAGTGTATTGTCAGATGTTACATTTCCACTTCATACTAGGAAATAGAGAGAAAATTAAGAAAATTTGCTAGGTGCAAGACTGAAAATGACAGTTTTCTTCTGTATTTACAACTGATACATATCTGACCATGCACATCCTGCCTTAGGAAGCAGCAATGCACTCAGAGACCCACAGACATCAGGGAATCACGGAATGTCAGAGTTGGAAGGGCCCTCTAGAGATCATCTAGTCCAACTCCCCTGCTAAAGCAGGGTTGCCCAGAGCACATTACTCAGGACTGCATCCAGGTCTTGAAAGTCTGCAGAGAAGGGGACTCCACAACCTCCCTGGGCAGCCTGTTCCAGCGCTCTGTCACCTTCACCGTAAAGAAGTTCTTTCTCATATTTTATTGGAACTTCCTATGTTCCATCTTGTGCCCGTTACCCCTCGTCCTGTTACTGGGAACCACTGTAAAGAGCCTGTCTCCATCCTCCTTCAACCTACCCTTTAGATACTTTTAAACATTAATAGGGTCTCCCCTCAGCCTTCTCTTCTCCAGCCTAAAGAGTCCCAGCTCTCTCAGCCTTTCCTCACAAGGGAGATGCTCCTCAATCATCTCTGTAGCCCTTCGCTGGACTCTCTCCAGCAGTTCCCTGTCTCTCTTGAACTGAGAAGCCCAGAACTGGACACAGTNGTCAGCCACCCTTCCCAGTTTTGTGTCATCAGCAAACTTGCTGAGGATGCACTCTGTACCCTCATTCTGGTCACTGATGAATATGTTAAACAATACTGATCCAAGTATTAACCCCTGGGGGCCACCACTGGTTACAGGCCTCCAACCTGACACTGCTCCATTAATCATGACCCTCTGAATCCTGTCATACAGCTAGTTCTCAGGCCACCTCACTGTCCCCTTGTCTAGTCCACACTTCCTCAGTTTTGTAAGGAGGATGTTATGAAGGACAGTGTCAAGAGCCTTGCTGAAGTCAAGGTAGATGACATCTGCTGCTCTGCTCTCATCCAGCCAACCAGTTATAACATCATAGAAGGCTATGAGATTGGTCAAGCATGATTTACCCTTGGTAGCATGATTTACCCTTGGTAGATCCATGCTGACCACTTCCAATAACTTCCTGCTCCTGAACGTGATTGGATATGACATCCAGAAATGCATTAACTGTGCAGATACGGTTTTATATGTTGAAGATTTGAATCGCTGAGCTGGGCACTACTACTCTCTTGTGGGGCAGGCTCACTTTTGTGTGTGTATGTGTGTTCTGTTGCCCTCCCCACCTTCACTCAGGGCAAGATTCCTGGAGTTTTACTGCAGAGCATGTTTCATGTTAGAAATTCATACACACAGTCATCCCTCAGGAACTCATTTCTGTGCCTGTCTCTTCAAAGGATGAGCTGCTTTCCTTGGAAAGCGGGAGAAGACAACTGACTATCTAGATACCTTTGGGTTGCATGTTCAGTATAGAGGAAGATTGGAAAATTAACTTTATTCAGCATAGGTATTAGAGACTCCTCTACCAAGAAGTTATCAAGAATCACCAGAATGATGGTATGTGATAGAACAGATGTTAACCAAAGATTTCTGCAACGTTACCATAGACATCCTCAATGTTTGTCAGAACTTTGCTCAGTCGGACTGTTATCTTTAAACTGTTTCTTAACTGGCAAATAAGGCAACATAACAGGGGGGTTGCTGCACCGTGAAGCAGTCAGTACTGAGAAACCAGTGTCAACACTGCCTGCATTTCAGGGGTTTTACTTCAGATCAACTCCAGTTAGGTCCTGATGACCACAGTGCACTGTGTACATAGTCCTGGTACATACTTTCTGGTTTCACTTCATTTGCATTTTGTTTGCACACCAGGACTTCTCTGCTATGCAAACCAAACTGGTAAAGGTGGACTAGCTTCAAAATGCTCTCCTGAGCCAAACCAAAATGCAAATGTAGATGCATCCTTGAACTTTGGACATGCAAACAGCTTCTGTCGTTCCTGATTTTGATAACCTGTTTTACAGAAAGATAATGTGTTTATGTTCTTTACGGACCAGTGCCATAAAATGGGTCTTATCTTGAAGAACTCTGAAATTAATGAAAAATTATGCTTATTTCATAAACGTAAAGTGTGGTCAGCTACGTATAAAAATGGATTGTATTTCTTTTTAAGATAGCAGTTGTCGCCCTGAACAACCATATGGACCAGTTAACTAAATAAGCCATTTCATCTTTAGCAGTTCCAATTAAAATTTTCTTCATCAGTCATATTTTGTTTCTTATGTGGAAAAAACAGATGGGTGCTGTAGTTTAATTTCTTGTAAATATTCCTGTTTTAAGCATTTTTTTTCTTATCAGACAAACCAGCATTATTTTTACTACTATATTATTTTATCATCATCATAAACTTCAACTAAGTTGGCAGTTCAGGTTTTCCATTATCAGTAGAAACAATACATTTTGTATCTAAATTATGCAATCTATTGCATTAATAATTTATTAATAATTGTATTAATAATTAAATGTTGATTGTTTAGGCAGGAAAAACAGAACAGCTGCAGAGGTCTTTAGACTAGAAGCTTTCTTTTGACAGCATCACCTATAATAAGAATTTACTAATGTGGTTGTTCTGGTTGCTTTTTCTGAAGCTCTCTGGTGCAGATCTTGGAGTCAGCATGGGACTAAAATGAAAGGAGATGTGTTTACCAATTTATTCAGTCCCTGCAGAGTTCCTCTGTTTAAAACTTGATGCAAACTTGAAAGGCAAAACATCTCTGCCCACTTATATTAACGGGAATAAGCGCACTTGTAAATAAATCTCTTCTTTCAAAATGCCTGGTTTTAGGAATTTTCAACATTGTTGTTGCATATGTAACAGGGCAGAGGTATGCAAGGTCGGCACAAAATTTCAGTACATTTTTATTTGTGTTACTATTCAGAACAGCACTTGCAAATATGTCTAAATTTCATAATTATCCAATGGAAATCAGATATATACTTGAGCCGTTGGGATAAAAGGCTATGTTGCTCCAGTATTTTGCTGAAATAAATGGGCATTATATCATGTGCAATCTTTCTTTAGCAAGGAAATAGAGGATTAAATTACTGTATCATTACTAAACCAGTCTTCTAGATGAATTTTAAAGTTTTTCAGGAAGAAATGACAGAACTGTGAAATGATATACAGGACATGTTAGATAATGTAGCTACTGTGAAAATAAGAATTTTCTATAACAGTAAGTGGTTTTCTGGAACAAATTTCCAATTAAGAACAGCTGGAAATGAGTCCAGAATAGTACAATAGAGCCAATTAAATTACAATAATGTGATGTAGTTCAGTGCTTTGTTTTGTATCATGTAATTAATAGAACATAAAATGAACTGCTAAATAGTACCAATGTTGCCTTACACAATGTTATGTTGTCAAGTTGGTAAAGTAAAAGCTGGAAAGGATACATAATTTAGAAAGGCATTTGTAGACTGAGATCAGTGTTAAGAACTATCATGGAGAAACATGAGTACAAATTTTATATCCCAGAAATTCATTCACTGTCTAGGACACTAGGAGGGAAATAATGCCCTATGGGAAAAAAATCCAAAGCAATTGTTTGGCAAAGATTACAGAGACTAGTATTGCCTGAACTTATGCATTTTATCTATAACTACAGTGCTACCACCAAGATTTTATGTTATTCTTTATGTTGTGAGCAGAATAATATAAAACTCTGCACTTTCTTGATGTAGCATCCATATTGGGGGCTGTGGGAAGTGTATAAATAGTATACTAATTTTTTGATAGTTTTTTACCAAAAATGTCTGTCAGTGCATGTTGTAATTTACGACTTTCTGAACACATCAGTGTAAAAGATCTTAAGGAAACTCAAGAGGGACATTTAATTTGTGAAATTAAAATGTTGTGCATTTGATACATAACTAAACAACCCAGACGATATAATTCTTGTTTGGTTTATCATCTTTGCTGATTTTTACCACAACAAACAATTAATCTTGAAGCTGGGGTGAGTATATCGCTGCCACAAGTGTAGAGGTGGAGTATTGTCCTGCGTAGGGAAGAGAGAGCTGTGATTTTCTGTCTTGTCACTAGATGTCATTATTCTTCTCAACAATATAGCTGATAGACATTCGAAAAGCTGTCCAATATTTCAGTGAGTATTTGAAACATAATTAGGTAACATCAGTTGCAAAGAACAGAGAGGTCTCTTCTCGAAAGAAAATGAGATGTCTTGGATGATTTGTTTTATTGGTTGTGATTTACTGCCTATTTGTGTTAAGTTCTGCACAGGAATGAAGGTTGCCCATTGACCTTGCTCTAGCTACTTCACACTAAGCTGGAGTTTGTAATATCACAAACAGCAGCTAAGGATGAGTGGAACAGTCCTGTGAGACAAAAAGCCAGGTGTCCCACAGCATCAGGAGAATGAGACATAAATTCGAGTAAAGCAAGAAGTGGGAGGTCTGGCCAGACCAGAGCAAAGGGAGAAATAAAGGCTTTTCCTAGGGACGTGTCTGGGGATCTATCAGTGGCAGAAGCTCAGGAAATTTTTTGTTGGACTGAGGGTGAATTCTAAGGGAAGAACCCACCCTGTGGGTCAGCCATATTGATGAAAAGTCATCTTTATTGAATAAAAGTCATTCTGGTATATCTGATGTGCCTACCTCAAAGACAAAGTGCAGGCAGAGCTCTCAAAACTGTGCTTGAGTTGGTCTCATCACCAGACTATTCCATCTGACCCCATCCTCTAAGGATGTGCAAAGGGCACCTACTTCAATCATTCCTAAGGGACTTATTGTTAGAGTTAAGTTTTTCTATTTTCTATTGACTGACTTAGGTTTTTTGTCTTACAGTGTGTAGATAAAAGTGACAGCTTGCAGGTTAATGCTGCATGTTTTCTTCTTGCATGCTGTACGGTAAAATCATTAGGAAAGAAGCTGATTCTGAAGGACAAATATTGCTTGCTCAACATTACTATAAGAAAGAGAGCTATTTCTGTTTTCAAATAGAAACAATTAAGTAGATATTTATATTCTATTGTTTTCTGAATAAGGACAATTCAATCATACATTAGAAAAGCAAATTCTTATAATGTTTAAAACTCTGTTTCCTCCTTTCTTAAGTAAGATCCAGTATATTCATTCCTATTCCTTCACTAGTGAAACTTCATGGAGCTTTTCTGAAAATCAGATAGCTAATGCATATGTTCAGAAGTTAAAGGCACACTGACATCTTGATATCAATTGGACTAATTGATACCTTTAGATCTCATATTTAAATTAACTAATATAAAGATTTTATATGCTATAACATTAGTTTTATCTTCCAAAGTCTATGGGGAAAAGCTAAGAATTTCAAAATGAATTTATAGTAGGCAGATGCAAATGGGATCACAGAAAGCTATGCCCATATGGATATAAAATAATAATATCATAAGAGGTTCCAATGCAAAATTTGTTACTTTCAAGTTTCTATAAGGCATCCTTTCTGAATGGACTCCAGGAAAAAATGTGTGCAGCAGGTTGTTATACTGATTACATTAAATTAGTTGTATAGCAGCATTTCCAGCATTTTGCAGCCATGTTTTCAAATTCTTTGGAGAAATCCATCTATGGAGAAAGTACTGCATGTTTAAAAATATTATTCTATATTATGTTATATAATATAGAAACACATTTATTTTAGAAGTTTCTGTACTTGTTATTGGTTGCAATGTATGTGATGAACTTCATGGGTTTTATAACTTGAAGATAAAAGGAATATCAAAAACTCTGAAAGTGTTCAGTGTGAAACTGAAGTGAATTTTGATAGTGAAAATGATTCATATTGTTGCAAATTAATCCTCAACGTCTGGCAAAATTAATTAGTGTGATTATTTTAGATAACAGGTTGAACAAGAAAAAGGGTGGGGTGGGGAATGTGAGTTCTTGAGTGGTGGACTATGTGGTCCAGGTCACAGCCTTGACCTGACCAACAGCCTGCGGTTAGTTCTGCTCTGGGGGTCTCTCAGTAGTGCCAAAAGAACTGTTTCCATTTTTATAATCAGTGATTTGGTGGACCAGAAAGACTGATGAGAGACTCACAGTTTCTTACCTCTTTATTTGCCCTTTTTACTGAGCCCATGAGTGCTTGAAACACTCCTTGGAATCGGCAAAGCTTTTTATAGTTGTGGGATACAGACCACCATTACTATTATGCTCCATGGTTGCCATCAGCATCTTTCAAACCTATCAGTAATAAGAAACAGTAATAACAAAGTGGGTTTGGAATATAGCCATTGCTTTTATTTTCTTTTCTTAAATTGCTGCCTCTGTTTTTGAGACTGTTTTTTTTTTTGTGCCCTTGATGAAATCTTCACTTACTCATGTCTTGAACTGAACTTCATTCCAGCATGCATCATACCTCCTTATAATGCCTGCTATAAATAGGAAATACAGAGCTCTGCAGACTGAAAAATGAAGTCAAAACTACCACTTTGTTGTCATATTAATGAGGAACATACCAGCACAGTTCTTATTATGTTCAAGCTGGCCTTGGAGGTTTGTCATGTATCTGACATAGCTTAGCTAATTATAAGCTATACTGCTTTAAGCCGTGAAAGCCTGTGGCACTGAATGAACAAAAAGGGATTTAGATTCTTAGGGATTATAAACATGAAAATGCATTATCAGTAGGAACCTTTTTAACTCAGCATTGTTCTTTCTTGTTAGAATCAGCAGTTAGAAACAACGTATCTTTCAAAACAATTGGATTTCAATAGTTGGAGTTGAAACAGACATGTTTGTTCTTAATAACTGTATTTATGAAACTTAAAATTAGGCATTAGGTCTGTATTTTTGTAACAGGCATTTGTAAAATAGTTACCTTTCACAGAAGAAAATTGTGAACACATTTAGTGTTGGCCTTTCCCCAAGCCTGCATGTACCTTAATACAATTCCAAAACCTTATATATTTCTGTTAGCAAATCCATCCCACAATAAGTGATCTCAAGTGCCCAGTTTGCATAATAGAAATCAAACATGCAAGTGTTTGGAGATAAAGAAAAGAAACTTCTGTGTTTTGGAAATGGATGGAGTACAGAGTGATTATCCTGACTTTTACATCTCTCTGTGTGTATCAGTCTCAGTAACCCAATACTGGATTCAATCAGCAGCTCACTCAAGCAAGTTACCAAGCAGTGATGTCCACTTCCCTGTTGAGATGTACTAATACCAAAGATTACAGAATCACAGAATGGTAGCGGTTGGAAGGGACCTCTGGAGATCATCTAGTCCAACCCCCCTGTCAGAGCAGAGTCACCTGGAGCAGGTTATATAGGATGGTGTCCAGGGGGTTTTTAATGTCTCCAGAGATGGACTCTACCATCTTTCTGGGCAGCCTGTTCCAGTGCTCCACCACCCTCAAAGTAAAGGAGTTCCTCCTCATGTTGAGATGGAACTTCCTGTGTTCAAGATGTCTTGGATTTATTAGTTTGGGTACCATGCTGAAGCCCATGAGTCTGAGAGATAGCTTTACAGAAATCAGGTAGCAGCAGAAATTATCAGGGAGATGAGATGCAGCAAAGGAGCTTCTATAGGAGCTATGCTGATCCCAGCCCACCTCTTTCAAGAACACTATGATGTTTACGAAGCAAGAAGGTGAAAAATTTGTGGAGGCACAACAGTGATACTGGTTCAAGTGTTGGGTGAAGGTCTTCAGATAAATGTGATGGAACCAGGGGACAGGGTGTGTGAAGAGGAAAGGTGCTCATTGCTTCTTAATCTCTGAGTGTTGCAAAGTGAGGAACAGAAGGAGCTGAGAAAGGCAACTTAAAACAATGTAAAAAGGCAAGAAAACACTTAACATTACTATTAGAATATTTATGTTGCTTCCAGGTGCTACCAACAGACGGTGTACATATATTGCTACTCAGACAAAAAAAAATTCAAATCCTCCTGTCAGATGGGGACCATGGAGTGAGACATCAAAGAAAGATCTAAAGTTTCCTAACTTCTGAGAAAAGCTCAAGCATATGTTTGCATTTTTATCTGATAAAGAAGGGAAATACTACCAGGAAACTGAATTTGAGATGTTAACAGAGTGCCAATTCACTGACCTAGGACTGAGATGGGAGTTCTGTCAATCCTGTGCTGTCAAAGCACCATATTATTTTCTTCTAATGCCTTCTTGTCCTAGTGATGCTGAGTATTGAATAACTTGCCATACTGCCTCTTTAAGAGACCTAGCACACAGATGATGTTGGCATGCAACTATGAAAACATGCCATCAAATTTGCCGCTAGACTTTTTGTCAAATTAACCTGGTTTTATGTTTCCATTTTATTGTTATGTGATATAAAACATTGTAGAAAAAAAGCCTGAAGCTAAGATGAAGGCTCCTCCTGAAGGACAAAACAAATCATCCAGATTAGATAACCTTTAAATGTCCATTCGAAGCCAACATATTCTATAATTCTGATTTTATCCTCACAGGATACTTCCTTTTTGTTATTTAATTTTTTAGTAGCTTACTGGAAAGGCTAAGAATGAGGGAATTTGAAGCAAAACAAAATGAGACAAGAAAGTGTATGGCCATTCACTAAATTTTAATCTATATTGTAGATTCCTACACTGGGGACTGGGGGGCTACACACTCACTTCTTTTATAAATGAGTGTTTAAAAGGATGTTAATATTGGAGCTTGCTACTTTAGGTTATGATTATCAGGAAGTGACCACAATCAGGGAAGAAATAATGACAGTGCATTCATGAATAGTATACAACTGAAAAGGTCATGTAAAAGCCTTATGGACTAGTTTTTTGTAGTTATATATTAGTTTCTTTGTTTCTCTAGATGGATCTTCACAAATGTAAACCCTTCTTCTGTCAATGTGTCTATTATTTCATGAGCATCGCTGTTAGTTTCTTTCCATATAATACTTTAACTACGATGTCAAAGAGGGTGGTTATCAGAAGTTAACAAAATGTGATTCCCCAGGATAAGCTTTTACTCTAATTCTTCTTGTTATTTTAAGTGAATGTAGATACTGGAATGTATTTTTTCCGTTTTTCTGTAGTTTTAGTCATAGATTGCCCAACAGAGGATGAGAGTGTTACCTGTTCATAGATTTCTACCTAAAGAAACAGTCATTACATTAGTTAACATTTTCCAAAAAACTTTGAATGAAATGTAGTGTTGTACACAGAGAACTGTTGATGGGGGCATTTAATATTGGACTGTTCTGCATGCAGTATGATGCAGTACCTCTAATGCATAAGTACTGTGCATGCCTAGTGATGATATCTGATATCCTCAGCAATGAGAGAGTAACAAATCGGTCTGGAAAAGGGGAAAAAAGAAAAGAGAAATATATACATCTCTATGGAAGTCTAAGGGAGAGGCAAAAGAAAATCATTTGTGCTTTCACTGCTCAAAAATAGAGTCCTGGATATTCAGATCTGGCTGGAAATTGAGAGTTGTCTTCTGGAGGGAGAACAGATTTTAATGTTTACTTTGTATTCTGGAACAACCCCAAACTCTGTAAATTTATTAACATGTTAACAGTTAACAGCTAGTCCCCCATGCTTTCTAATATGCAAGTGGTTAAAAGGGTACTTAATTGTGCTCTAGGAAGCTCAGGTACAAGTTCTTGCTCTGCATGTGCCAGCATTGAGGCTTTAATGTGGGTTTCTCGACACAGCTGATTCCTCTAACAGTGGACAAATAAGCATTGGGTTCCCTGGAATGGCAACCTAAGTCTTCAGACAGACTTAGCACTTCCTTAGACTGTTTAGTCCTTCAGCTTCTGCAGGGCAGCAGGTCCAATTCTCATTTTATACAGAATGAGTACAAAGCAAAATGATTTATTTTTTTAAATCCTCTTTAATGCTTGACATGTTTTTTCCTTGCCCCCTTCCCTCTGCTGTCACCACCTTAGGCTGGATTAAGATTTCAAGGACATAAAATTTACAAAATCAGAACACCATAGGCATTAAAATGAGAAAATATCTGCAATTGGTGTCCTGCCATTTTTTCTCACTCTCCAGTAGAAAGTGCTGTGAATTTTATAACTAATAGGAGAATGTCTATAAAACCTATTGTGCAATAGTTTTCTTTTTTTTTGTAGCGTTTATTTGTTTTGTTTCTGAATTAGCCATGGTATTATACAAAGAGTTACAAAGAAAATATATGCTTAGAAGTTTCTAATACCTCCAATATTTGCAGCAAACCCCTGAGATTTCTTAAAATTCAGCAGTGTGGAAGCTCTCTGGATAGAGAAATTCATCTTTCTGATACATTCTTCTCAATTTTAGCTTAATTAATTAATTAATAATGCCTAAAACACATTTTCCTTCTGCTGATTGTATTTCTCAGAAAGGTTTGGCAACCTACCAAAACAACTAAACACGCAGACTTTCTAAAATCCAGGGTTTGCCCCATCAACAAAGCAACAGCAGCGGACCTTATTGGCCACATCTGGAAGCTGACGGGGCAGTTGTCACAACATGAGTAGCCCTGGCAACCCTCAGTCTGGCCAAGTTTTAGCAGACAGTTTGCACTAGGGGTGTTATGTTGTAATGCTTCCTGAGCAGTGCTCACACTTAGCCCCCAGCTCCAGACTGTGGCCACAGGAGAGGCTACAGCTGTTTCCCACAGGATGCCGCCAACTCTGTATGGCCCAGGGTCCACGTACATCATGCGGGCATGCTCCCAGTGGCACCTCACATGTCTGGTGTGAGACATGAGCCAGGAGCCATTGGAGGCAGCTGCCCTCCCTTGTGAGCCTCCCTGGGGACCCAGACTCCAGGGCATTGCAGTCTTCCTGTTTCAGGCTAAAGAAATTGCTTATCGGTTTCACACGCTCTGTGAAAGGTAGGACCACCCAGCTCCTGTTCGGTTGCTACCCTGCTTATCTTGAGAAAGAGAATTGCAGTCTGCCATACCAGTCTGCAAAGTTTGTGGAGTTTAATTATCTGTTTCCAACTTATGCTGCAAGTGGGATGGAAATTTCTACAGTATAGTCTCTCCCTCTGTTCTCTGCCGCTTTAGCAGGGGAGGAGAGGGAGACATTGAGCAGGGTTCTTTCTGAATCTCACTAAGAAATTTAACAGCAAATGGCTTAATATGATAACTGCTTTAATAAGACAGAAAAGGAAGAAGAATATAGATTGCAAGCAAATCTTGCATCCCTTCAGATGCTGGGCACCCTCTGTTCATGCAGCATCCGATGGAGCCCAAACAGATTTTCACATGGCACACTGCATAGGTCAGAACAGATCCTGCCCATGGAGAGAAGCTCTCCCTTTTAGTCCTTTGAGCTATTATACAATTTCCTTACAAGAAAACAACTCTATTCCCAAAGGATGTTCTCATGAGACCTTCTTGCTGTGCTGTTAGATAAAGGCAACACCACGCAGGTGGTGTAATCATGGTGCCCAGTGGGAGCTGCCCACAGGCTCCCCTGTTGCAATCAAGCTGGCAGAGGTTTTTCTGCAGCCGCGGGGTTCACGCGGCACAGCACCAGCCGGCGCCTGCTCAGGCTAACTCTTCTGGGGGATCGCTACCTACTAAACGTGCAGCGGTCTCTCAGGCAGCATCAATACGTTCCACACCTTGATCTGCATACAGTTTACATTTCCCAAAGTTACATTATAAGTTAAAGGTGATATGAATGACATAGGGGTTTCTCAAGCCCCAAGTACAAGGCCCAACAGAACAAGCATGGCCTGCTAAAGATACCTGACTCCTCACATACAATGTCTTCTGCAAGGCTCCCAGTACACCATCTTGATGAAAATGCTCGGTAATTACATCTGTGTGTATATCACATAAATTTGAAAACACTTCTACCATTTTACTATTCCATTAAAGGCTATGACACTAAACATAACATAGAAGTATTAATTAGCAAAGTATCACCACTGGAAAATTAAAAAAATGTTAACTTTCTGCTTGGTAAGGTGGCTTTCACTCTTGCTCCCTGTACACATACATTGTGATGCAGTATTTAATTATTTCAATTTCTTTAGTTTTTGTTTGGAACCTGTTTTGCTGGCATGCAGTATAGTATAGTCAAGGTTCACTGAAGAATGAACTAACTTAGGCACTAACTAAAACAATCTTATAGCCAAAAGCAGCAGAAGGATAAAGACAGAAAAACATTAAAGGTACCAATGGGAGGGAGACCATTTAATCTACAAACACTGAACTGATATTAAATTTATGTAATGTACTCGGGGCAAGTTTCTCTTCAGTTTATTTTTGCAAGTTATCATTGTAGGCTAGCACTTTAAAAGACTATGTTCAAAATTCTTTTGGTTTATATTCCATTTTCTTAATTTTTAAATTTTTTCTCCCTTTTGCTCCCTATTATTGTCTTAACAATACAATTTTAGCTCCCACTTTTTCTCAGTAATTTTAGTCTATTTTAGTGTCTACTTATCCAAAATGTTCAAGAATGTGTGACTGCTCATGGCTTGGATGGGCATATGCTTCACTGGTTGAAAAACTGGCTGGATGGCCAGGCCCATAAGAGTTGTGATGAATGAAGTTAAACCCAATTGGCAGCTGGTCACAAGGGGTGTTCCCCAGGGCACAGTATTGGGGCTAGTTCTGTTTAATATCTTCATTAACGATCTGGATGAGGGAACAGAGTGCACCCTCAGTAATAACACCGAAATCACACCAAGTTGCGTGGTAGTGTGGGTCCACTTGAGGGTAGGTTGGCTCTGCAGAGGGATGTGGACAGGCTGGATCGATGGGCTGAGGCCAATGGCATGAGGTTGAACAAGGCCAAGTGCCGGGTCCTGCACTTGGGTCACAACAACCCCAAGCAGCGCTACAGGCTTGGGGAAGAGTGGCTCGAAAGCTGCCCGGCAGAAAAGGATTTGGAGGTGTTGTGTTGAATATGAGCCATCAGTGTGCACAGGTGGCCAAGAAGGCGAGTAGCATTCTGGCTTGTATCAGGAATGGTGTGGCCAGCAGGACTAGGGAAGCGATTGCCCCCCTGCACTCAGCACTTGTGAGGCCCCACCTCGAATGTTGTCTTCAGTTTTGAGAAAGACATTGAGCTGCTGGACCGCATCCAGAGAAGAGCAACAAAGCTGGTGAAGGATCTAGAGCACAAGTCTTGTGAGGAGTGGCTGAGGGAACTGGGGTTGTTTAGCCTGGAGAAAAGGAGGCTGAGGGGAGACCTTGTCGCTCTCTACAACTACCTGAAAGGAGGTTTTAGAGAGGTGGTAAGTAACAGGCGATAGGACAAGAGGAAACGGCCTTACGTTGCTCCAGGGGAGGTTTAGATTGGATATTAGGAAAAATTTCTTACCTGAAAGGGTGGTCAAGCACTAGGACAGACTGCCCAGGGGCGTGGTTGAGTCACCATCCCTGGAGGTATTTAAAAGATGTGTAGATGTCGTGCTTAGGGACATGGTTTAGTAGTAACTTGGCAGTGTAGGTTACCAGTTGAACTTGATGATCTTAAAGGTGTTTTCCAGCCAAAAAGATTCTATAATTCTATTTCTTTATGTTGAAGAACCGCAAGAAATGTACTTAGTTCTTTACAATCAGAGAAGAAAGCACATCTCTTTCTTTGTAAATCCAATATTAAATTTATTTATTGACAGTATCAATGATGATGTTACAGAAATTAATATATTTTGTGGCTGTTACTTCTGTTATGATAGCAAATAAAAGATGAACAATTTCCCAGAGACATAAGAAACATAGAAACCCTGAACCAAAGGGATTAAAATACAATATTTTAAATAATATAATTTAATGTCAGTATTTTCTCTGTGACCTGCTCATCAAAGAAGTACTTTGCAAATGTATGAAATTTTAAGTCTGGGTTATCAATTGGTGGAAAATATGAAGCAGTGTCATCAAAATGAGTAAAATGCAGTGAAATCTAGGACAGTAACTGGAAATACTTTTTCAGCCCCCAGCAACTGCAATGTCTTTTAAATATATTTATCACTACATGCCCTTCTAAATCTAAGTACTGTTGGAAGCTGCATAGCTTAGGAAATAAAATGGGGGCTTTTTAAAATAGTCCAAGAAATCAGCTATTTCATGCAATGAAATGTTAGCTCATGAAACAAATCCCTGCTTCCCCCTCCTTTGTTAGATTGTAAAAGATGTCAAAGGGACAGATTTACTTACAGAATTTTTACAACACATTTCCTAGGTGTAGTTTCAGATACAAAAATGGTTTCTTGGAGCCATTTGCTTCAGAAGACTGTACTAGTAATGTAGCCAGATATTTCAAGTACCTTTGTCTCACCCCACGTTTAGGCCACAAAAAGGCTTATTTAGGAAACCATGTACAAAGAAATCATTTTTAATAGTCACACTTTATAATTCTGATGAAACACTAATAGCCTTGTTCAGGCCTTAGCAATATGATATTGACATCTTGGTAGACTGATACAATGCCAAGAAAAACTGATGCTGCAAGAAGCACTTTATTGCAGATTATAATACTTTCTATGTCATAGGAAATAAAAATAATAAAAAATCCCACAACCTCTACAAACGGTGGATTCATTACTGTTCCATCCCCTGATGAACTGGAAAAAGCTGAAGAAACAACTTTATTAGAAACATTTTCTTTCTGCTTTTGATCTTATTTGTCTCTTCCATTTATTTTTCCTTTTGAATCTGTTGCAATTCCAGCTAAGCAGCAACAAAAGATGAAAAGCTTAGGAGGCCGAAACATAAATATTTTAAACACATTTATTCAGGAAGACTCTGGTCACAGTTTCTTGGAATCAGATGTGAAGCTATATATCCATTGCTAAATTATATAATTGATATTTGATTTTTTTTTTTTTTTAAGTTTACAGAATGCGTAACCCGACATGCTAAATCTTGGGAACAAATAAGCAAGCTAGCATTGTATGTATTATTGTTGTCAGTATGTTTAAGGATGCATTTAAGGGGCTTTNTTAAATAATTATAAATTTTTATATAATAGAGAAATATATTATTGGGCTTGCACCTCATTTTTCAGCTTCATTGAATGTACGAGTTTATTTTAGTAGTATACTTAAGTAAATAAATACTTAAACTATTAGTTTATTTAAATAGTATACTCTGGTGTTCTGCTTCTGCTTTACATTCACAGTAAAATCACTGCTAAACATTGGGAATTATGCTTGTTAGCTTCTTCCCAGAATAATAATATGGACAGTTGTGGCTGAATACTGAGAACATTCCTTAAATTACATATATATTGCTTATATAATCATGCTGCAGTTTTTAACTTCTAGAATAAAACACTATCTTGATTCTGGATAACTATAAAGAGAGTTCATGTTAAAAGTAAGGCACATCCCTCCAAATTATAAATTTATAAAAAGGAAATCACTTCAGGCACATTAAATTAGAGTGAATGGTTTACATTCTAACAAGTCGTGTTCCATCTAATTTTAGTGGACGATAAAACCAGATTTTTTTTTACTTTGCTTCCAGAATCTGACATGATGTGATCTAATCTCATGCAGTCTAATCTAGACTGCTAGATTAGGTTTCAGATTTTAGTTTATTTTATACCTTTCCTATTTGTGTCTAGTAGGTATTTCTGTGAATTAGGCTTCTGTTTGTGAAGAGTACAATAGAAGAATGCTTTTCTTCCATTCTATTTCATGAGCATAATTTCATGAGTAGAGAATGAATAATTACGAAAATAATGCAAAACCCAACCAAACCTGGTTTGGGTTTGGGGTTTATCTGTGTGTGTGTGTTTGGGGTTTTTTTTCCCCAAATAGACCATTGTGTATATTTNGCAATGAAATGTTAGCTCATGAAACAAATCCCTGCTTCCCCCTCCTTTGTTAGATTGTAAAAGATGTCAAAGGGACAGATTTACTTACAGAATTTTTACAACACATTTCCTAGGTGTAGTTTCAGATACAAAAATGGTTTCTTGGAGCCATTTGCTTCAGAAGACTGTACTAGTAATGTAGCCAGATATTTCAAGTACCTTTGTCTCACCCCACGTTTAGGCCACAAAAAGGCTTATTTAGGAAACCATGTACAAAGAAATCATTTTTAATAGTCACACTTTATAATTCTGATGAAACACTAATAGCCTTGTTCAGGCCTTAGCAATATGATATTGACATCTTGGTAGACTGATACAATGCCAAGAAAAACTGATGCTGCAAGAAGCACTTTATTGCAGATTATAATACTTTCTATGTCATAGGAAATAAAAATAATAAAAAATCCCACAACCTCTACAAACGGTGGATTCATTACTGTTCCATCCCCTGATGAACTGGAAAAAGCTGAAGAAACAACTTTATTAGAAACATTTTCTTTCTGCTTTTGATCTTATTTGTCTCTTCCATTTATTTTTCCTTTTGAATCTGTTGCAATTCCAGCTAAGCAGCAACAAAAGATGAAAAGCTTAGGAGGCCGAAACATAAATATTTTAAACACATTTATTCAGGAAGACTCTGGTCACAGTTTCTTGGAATCAGATGTGAAGCTATATATCCATTGCTAAATTATATAATTGATATTTGATTTTTTTTTTTTTTTAAGTTTACAGAATGCGTAACCCGACATGCTAAATCTTGGGAACAAATAAGCAAGCTAGCATTGTATGTATTATTGTTGTCAGTATGTTTAAGGATGCATTTAAGGGGCTTTTGTAAAATGTTGTGTAAAGTCTTAACTAAGCAGGATTGCTTAGCAGATTTTTTTTATGATACAGGACTTTTCTGAGTCTCTACTTGAAAAGGTTGAAAAAAAGCTGCTGAAAATTATAATGGAATGACTGTGCAGTAAGGGATTCTTAAAGGAAGAATTCCCGCACACATTCATCTGAGAAAGACGTCTTGGGCCCATAAACTATGATGTAATATGTGTTAACTTACTGAATGAATCCCATTTGGTAAAGAAATATTTTATCAAAGTAGTAAGCTTTATTGGCGCTGATTAGCATTTATGACTACCCTGGAAATGTATTATGTTAAGGAAGAAGTTAATAAATGACCAGAAATTACACTGTACCTGAGAACTCTGAAATGTAATCATCACAGTTCCGGAACAGAGACACATGTGTNAAATTATAAATTTATAAAAAGGAAATCACTTCAGGCACATTAAATTAGAGTGAATGGTTTACATTCTAACAAGTCGTGTTCCATCTAATTTTAGTGGACGATAAAACCAGATTTTTTTTTACTTTGCTTCCAGAATCTGACATGATGTGATCTAATCTCATGCAGTCTAATCTAGACTGCTAGATTAGGTTTCAGATTTTAGTTTATTTTATACCTTTCCTATTTGTGTCTAGTAGGTATTTCTGTGAATTAGGCTTCTGTTTGTGAAGAGTACAATAGAAGAATGCTTTTCTTCCATTCTATTTCATGAGCATAATTTCATGAGTAGAGAATGAATAATTACGAAAATAATGCAAAACCCAACCAAACCTGGTTTGGGTTTGGGGTTTTTCTGTGTGTGTGTGTTTGGGGTTTTTTTTCCCCAAATAGACCATTGTGTATATTTATTGTTAAAGCTTTGCAGAAACTTCAAATGTTAATTCCTGAACAAGGACTTAAAACCAGTATGCTGAAAAATTTAACTGGCTGCAAGTAACAGTAGCTTATTCCTCACAGGCTAAATAAATAAACAGCTCCTTTTATTTAGATTGCTTTTGTCAATAATGAAATAGAAAAGCTGATTAGTTTGCCTGCTTCGCTGGCTACTACTTTCCTCCTTCTAATCATTTTAAGAAAAGGAAAAAAAACACAAAATCCCTCAAACTCCCTGAAGACTGCATCTCAGTTCTGAGGTCTAGAAAGATACAAAGAAGTCTCTTGCTGTAGTTTCAATTATTTGCATGTCTGATTAAATCCATACCCACCACTATTTTTCTTTAAATATCCATAGCCTAGTGGTTCTTTTCTGTAAATAACTGTAATAACAACAAACACTCTAAAATGCTAATTTCTGTATTGCAACTGAATTTTAGTTTCCAGTGAAATGCTGCTAATGGAACCTTGAACAAAAGATGTCATAATCAAATTTAAAGAAGATGACATTTAATATTTTAACATCATAAAATAGCAGAAAAGGCTAAGAAACTCATTAAATTTCTACTGAAATGTGTAATTACTTAAAATAGATATAGGTATATCATATCTTGATCAGTAAAAATAAGTGTGAACTTTAAGAAAATTAAAATTTCTTTTGGTAAAAACCTGGAAATTGCAAATGCAAACCAAGATGTAAATAAACTATTTAAATAATTATTTCCAATTGCTAATTTAAATAATAATTAATGCTGGCAATTTAAATAATTTATTTAAATCTGTTCAAAAGAATTAGAGGAGTTAGTCATTTGTGTCTGTGTTTCAAGAACCTTTATCCTAAGTTATTGAGACCTTCTGCCTAATTTTCTGAGTGTATTTTGGATCCAGACCTTAGTCCATTTCAGAGCTTTCTGCTCAGACTGTCCTCACAGCATGAATTTTATGAAGACTGACGAAGTCATCCACCTATCCTGCAAAATGCACCAGTTCCTGGGTGTGATGCTTAACCCATAAATTAAATGATGCAGAGTGGCCCAAGTTGTTCAGGACTCTATACCAGATGGCATGTGTTGTCTTTCCACAGCACTTGGCTCTGAATTCCCTCCAGGTCCTACACGACGCTGCTGTAACAGCAAGATAATTAACATTCTTTATATGTTTGTTCAGTTGAAAGTGACATAATAAATAATAACATGGGCTGTAATGCAGCCCACTGCACTGTTCTTTTTTACACTGCGTGTCTTGAGTTTTCGAACGAGGGCATTTAGTGGTGTTTGGGGATGAAAATCTCTCGGGTAGCACTGGAAGATTGTGTAGGCCAAAGGCAACCAAACTTGGGCTCTGGGGAGACCTTATAGTGGCCTTCTAGTGCCTACAGGGGGCCTACAGAAAAGATGGGGAGGGACATGTTATCAGGGAGTGTAATGATAGGACTAGGGTTAACAGTTTTAAACTGAAAGAGGAGATTTAGATTAGATTTTAGGAATAAATTCTTTTCTGTGAGGCTGGTGAGACACTGGAACAGGTTTCCCAAGGAAGTTGTGGATGCCTCCTCTCCGGAACTGTTCAAGGCCAAGCTGGATGGGGCTTTGAGAAACCGGGAGGTGTCCCTGCCCAGGGCAGGGGGTTGGAACTAGATGGTCTTTAAGGTCCCTTCCAACTCTAACCGTTCTATGATTCTATGATGCAGTCTGGTCTATAACTCCTGCTGGGAGTCATCTTTAGGGTGAACTAATTACGGACCCTATCCTGGTTTTTATCTTGGAGATAGCTAGTTGGAGTGGTCTGAAGAAGAGCCACAGAGAGATAGATCATGGCTCCAGACAGCTCCTGGGCCACTTTTTGTTTTGCCATGTGGACACAGCCCATACTGAGGCTGGCAGTGTCACAGGTAGCAATGCTGTCAGTAGTTAAGAAAGTTCAGTCTTCCTCCTACATGGGTTTTGATCAGAAGTGACTCAGTGTGGGGGCTGCACAGTCTGTGGAGCTAGATGATCTCATGACTTCAATCTTTTAATCTGAAGTCATCTGGTTCTTTCTTGGAATTTAGTGGCATTTTCAGAAACTGATTCAGTACTGGTTACAGTTGCTGAAAAGGAATAATGTTCCTTACATAACTGAGGAAAACTGAAAACCATTCAGCTTCTTGCCTATATATTAGTTAGATGTCCTGTACTAAAAATACTGGGATGCATTTTTTGGTCTTCCCATTAAAAAACAAACAAACAAACAAAACACCACATGAAAAGATTGTTTTAATCAATATTTCTCAAGTGTTTCAGTCTGGACTATGCTGGAATAAGGAGACTTTGCATTTACAAATATATGTTTAATTTAACTTTTTCTTATTTGATAGCATAATAAATGTTGGAAAAATATAATTCATCAGATATGATGAGTTGTTGGTTTCAATATATTGCACTCAATGTGATGTGCTCACTTTTAAGGTATATTTTAAGCTTAAATCAGCTATTATTTATTTTTATTAAAGCTTTTAATCATTTCACAATACAAAAAGTCTAATTCTGTAATTTGCTTTAAAATAATAATTTCAGGGGCTTTGATTTGAAAGGATTTTCAGATCCACTCACTTCTTGAAAGTAAGAAACTAGTAACCATTTGTGTTGCCAAATTATTTTTCTTNTTTTTCTTTTTTTTTTTTTTTTTATTTGCAGTACATTGTTATAATAGCGGAAATTATAAATGCCACATTACTGGCATTTTTTTTCTGAAATAAACTTGAAGAAATACTTTTGAAAATACTGGGTGCTTGGTCACAGTGAAGTCATGAGTGTTTTGACATATGTCTGATGACGAATGAAAAGTTAAATTAAATTTAGATTTCATCCATGACTAACTATGGAAAGGTATACAATAAAAGCAATCTGCTTTGTCTTATAAGACTAAAAAGTCCCGTGTGCACATTGGTGTTGATGGGTGCTTAAAAACAATTGCTGCAACTGACCTACCTCAGACTTAACAGTGTTTTGTAGCAAAATTTAATTTCATTAAATATGATGAAGCATTGCAAATATTCTGATGTTATCTACTTATTTAGGGGTAAAGGAAAAGTATTTGGGCAATAATTACCGCAGATAGTTAATTACATGATGCATCTCTCATATACATGTCTTTTATACTTGTTTTCCCTACCTTCGTTAACTGACCATGTAACAAGCTCTCCTGTCAATGCCTTTAGTTAGATGATCCTTACAAATATGCTATGTTTTATTGCAATTTTGATTTAAAACAATGCCATTGATATTCATTTTATTCACATATGTAGCAGGTTGGACTTGTCTCTCTTAGTGGGCTACATCATTTACTTCACAATGTCAGATTTCTTTTCGGCTTGATTGTGATGGAAGTAAATGTAGGAATTTGTTTGAAGGATAAAGCCTGTAGTGATTGGTAAAGGGAATGTATTTAGTTACCTCAGACACTAAGAATAATAAAAATTGTTACATAGAATAGCAAATTGGAAAAATATTTTAAATTTACATGAGAAACATTAAATTGGCAACCTCATGTTCTATAGTTTTCTGAAGTCTGAAAAAAAATATCTAAAATAACATTTTATATTAAGTCTTCAGGTGAGAACTATCCTGAATTACAAAGATTGTTTGATTGCTAAATTTAAATTAATATTACTTTCTATATACATACTCATGACTTGCTATATTTCTTTAAAAAAAAACCAACTGATTTTTTACTTACTTGACTATCAGTACGCATCAATGTACAGTTAGTGCACTCTAAAAAGTAGAATGTGCTAAAAGTAATTATGAGTGAAGATGGATTGTGAAAACTGTGTAACTGGAAATTCTTTCTGAACACTGTAAGACCCAGAAAAGGGATGATGAAGAAATAGTATTAAAAATGAGTCACTGCAACTGACCTTGTTTGCTTGGAATGTTAGAACCAAATCAGTATTTAGTACAGTCAAATGTAAGACCAAAACCAAAGCGTGTGTCATCTGATGTGAGAATCCATTCTGTAAAGTAGAACAGAAGGAATTGGTGGGTCAGGGCAGAAATACAAACGTACATTTTCCAGAGCAATGTTGCAATGAGGGGAGCTGATGTTAGTCATTAGCAATGCAAAAAGAGGATTATAAGTAGGGAAGTATTTTTCTTCAACATACTGGTGTGACCACAACCAGAAGACTGTGTAGTTCTCAAAACAAGTGCAATACCACAGATGTTTCAAAGAAGAATGACTTGGAAGTCTGGAGAATATTTTCATGCCGTCTGTAGGACTGCTATAGAACAGGTCACAGCCTCATCAAAGGGATAAACAGGAAGGAATTTAT
>VXBO01014052.1:31497-44243 GCA_013400135.1 Rhinoptilus africanus | reverse complement strand
TAAGCCGTCTGTACTAGTAAAATCTCCTAAGTCTTCATTGGTGAATGGCTTCTGAAATAATGACTTTACTCTCTGGCTTCTTCTATTTTGAATTTTGGCTGGCTCGAATTGTTTTGTTTGATTCATCATTCTGTTTCACACGTTTCATTTGTAGACATCTGCCTGAATGCCATTCACTGTTTATCAAAATCAGTATTTGAAACTGCCTACGACAGTTTAATAACTGCATTTGCATTCCCTTCTTCTCTAGAAAAAGCTAGGAGAGGCTGGCAGGTATTATGCCATGTGTATTGCCATTTCTTTTCACACACATATAATCATAGTTCACATATTTAAATTTGAGTTTACATGCCCAGTTTTCTGTGGTTTTTTTGCACACTATATGACCAAGTTAAAAATACAGTAAACATACATCCTATGGATTTCACTTTTGAAAATATTTCAGCAGTGAAAAAAGTGACATTTCTTGTAAGAAATTTGCATTTGTCTTTATCTGTTTGGGCTTAACTACAAGCAAGGTAGATCTCATCTACCTCATTTTGTGTCTCTAAATGCCTTGGTTAAACAGCTTCTATAGGTGACTTAATATCTGAAGACTGTTTTGTGAAGAGTTCTATAACATCACACAAAGTAATGTTTCATACCTGCCATGGACAATGTTTTGTTAATCTCTATGTACTGTGTTACCATCCATTAACAAATAATCTCATAGACCTTGCTGAGAAAGGTAAAAAACAGTCTGAGGAAAAATTTCATTTGGTTATGAAAGATCTTCACACTGTGTCAATGTATGCAGTGGTTCATCCTTATTTTTAACAGCCCTTGATAATCACCAGCACACATATAAAACATGAGAAGAATATTGGATTTCCTGTATGAATTAGTTTGCTTGAAAAGAAGTTGAGAGTTTTCAGAAAAAGTGCTGAACATTCTTTTCTGATATTGGATTATTTCATTCTGTTTTGTCAAAACAATTTTTTCCCTAATATGTGACAAGAAAACAAAAGAAGATGGAAGTCTAGGCTTGGCACTTGTGTATTTATTTAGCAAATCATAGCATGGAATAATGTTAAACATGCCTAAAGAGGAGGGTTCCTCTACAGATGAATCTGAGTGTTTTCAATCTAAAATGATGCTTTTGAGAAAGACCACTTTCTCTTATGTTTTTGGAGGTAGAGGGGGCTTTACTTTGAGGGTTTTGCCTGTGTTTTAGTCTGACATGCATAATATTATTGGGGAAAAGGAAATTGTAGCTCTCACCATAATGCATAGCAGCAGTTTTCTCATGAGATGTGCCAAAATCATGTAGTCCTCCAGACAAAACACAAGATTCCAGTGGAATGGGAGTAGAGTCACTAAGAGTACAAGAAGGTACTACAGTGCTATCAGGCTGATAATTGGATACAAGTGCTAATTTGAAGGTATGCAAGTTGACTGATTGACTCCTATTCCATCAGTGACTGAAATTACAGATTGCACAATGTATCAGAAGAATAATTTGACCAGCAGCTGAGCTGATAGTTTGTCGGGTTTTTTTCCCTAAAAATCAAAACAGAAAAGCTGATGTAGGATACATTTTATTTATTGAAGTAATTTCACACATGCATCCTGCTTGGAACATGTTGACTTAAAAGTGAAAAGTTTCCTCAAGAAAAATGTTAGGGGTTACAGGTGATAGGATGGAAAATGGAACATTAGCAGTCATAATTTCTACTTACCCTGCTTCTGGAGGCTCAGAAACAAATAATAATATTGATCAAAAATAGCCGTAAGGATTCAAAGGCAGTTTTTATGCTAAACGCTATGCTCTGCTTTTAAACATATAAAAATGAACATTATTTGTTTGCTAAATATGTGGACCCATATGCAATGGATTTCTTTATATCATCTAAATAAGAGGGAGAGATAAACCATTTGAAGCAAAACCAATATGATATGATGGTTATTAACCTTGTAGAAAATCCTATCTACAGATGCTCAGAGGAAGAACAGTTTCTGTTGTATAGTATTTCAGAGTTTTCCTTTGAATTCTTTGATTTCAGGATTACTTGAAGGTTAGGAAAGCCTGGGTAATGAAAGGATTTTATGGATTTTTCTGTCTTATTCTCTAAAACAGACCTTGTATTGTTGAGTAAGATTAATAATACAGGTACAATCTTAGACTACTTTTAGGTATTTGTAACTGAATAGTCAAATGTCCAAGTATTTGGATTGGTACCAAATGTCTGTTAGATTGTAAGTGGGTTTTGGTTTTGGTTTTTTTTTGTTAAATTAAGTATCAGTTTCCGACTTCAGAAAAACCAGTTTTCCTGAATTCCTCTGACTCTCAATCATCGTTATCCCTTGTATTCTGAAGATATGTATAAAGAGCTAAATTGGAGGAAAAACAAGATAGAAAAAGAGAACCTAAAACCAAAATAAACTCACCAGAACCTTACCTCTCAGAGAGATGGAGCATTTATTTCTTGTAGGAAATAAGTATTAGACTTGGTTGTAGTTAAACATTATACTTCAAAACAGTAGCATAGCTTTAAAATAAATAAGGAAATAAATGGGGAATATTTCTTGACTTTAAGTGTTATTCAATATCTGGAGAAAAGTAAGATTGTTCTCTATAAGTTCCTGTAGGCAGATTTATGAGAATTATTTATCTCTTGCTATCTTTCTACTTTAGCTGTTAGACAGAAACTTACTTGGCCTCCTGGTTCTAACTCATTAGAGAGTAGGAGCCATTTAAGCACCACTGGGGCCTGACCAGAAATCAGTCTGAAAAAAGAAGTACAGTAATTGGTTTTGATGCTGAAACTAAATCAGTAGTGTGTTCTCCAAACATTTCTGTTTTGTCTATGTAAGTCACCCTTTGTTAATTATAACGATGGTGAAATTGCTTTGGTGTAAAGCTAATCATGCATTTTCACACTTAAGAACAGAGGTGAGCACCTTTTTGTTTTCAGGAAGGTCTGTCTTTAGCAACAAAGGTATCAATCTTATAGGGAAATAATTATACAATACTGAAAATTTTCAGCATCATAGTTAAAAATCCCACATCATCGAAGGGAGGTAATTGATTTTATTAGAAAATAATAAACCTTTAAAATATAAAAATATTCATCACTAATCACGTCAGAGAGGAGTTCAAATATAAGTGACTTTTATTAAATAGGCCTGTTCTGGCAGTTTCCTCTTATTATACTGTTTTGTTTCATTTTGTTTTGTTCTGTTTTGTTTTGTGTGGCCGATATGTGTGGCACCTGCACTTCCTAATTAGGACTTGCCGAAAAACCTTACAGCAGATAGCCTCTAGCTGTGAGAACCATTAAGGCAATGTTACTTCAGCTTGATGGGATCATTCATATAATTTCACCAGACTAAGAGAGCAAAACACCCAGAGCTACTGCCTCTTTCCCTTTCAATTTCCTTCCTTAACTATATGGAGGAGGAATGCTGCATGGAAAACTTTTCACCGGGTAACTGTATAAAGAGGTGGTAGATAGTAGAAGATCATATAGTTTCTTTCCATTTTCCCATATCTTTAAAGAAGTTCATGTCCTTTCCCATGAGAAATAGCTTTAGTTTTACACAGAATAAGGTGGCTATTTGCTCTTAGCCTATTTGTTTTGTTGAAGTAGAGATACAGTGGTTCTGTACCAGAACACCATCACCAGTGACAAAAGACAGTTTTCAGCTAACAGGTACTAACTACAGCAATTAGTTCATGTTCTGGAGCAATTTTCTTGGTAGATATTTTGGAGTGAAAATTAGGAAGATTTATAGTGTGATCCAAGTTCAGAGAAGTTCCTGTGAAAGAATTCCACCACCTAAAAAATTCTCTGGTTTTGTGGCTGACACAATGTAACCAATGAGACCTGTCTAGAAGAAAAATGGAAGCAGTTAGCAGAATTTTCTACATTGCACTACTTTGCTGTGCTTACAGAGCATGGTAAAATTGATGTCAAGTTGCAAAAATATCTGAAAAAGGCTTTTAATTAGTCGTATTTATCTTCCACACACTTCTCTCTTATTTTCTCTCTTTTGCTTTCCCCTTCTAAACAGGCATGTTAGAGGAGAGTGAATAGTTAATTATGTCAAAATCCTGGTCAGCGTGCCCTTCATTTACTGGAATGAAAGGAATTTTCACCTTGCTTCAAATGTAACTGTAATTAGATAAAGTTACTAGGTAGATGGATACCAGAGGCTCCTCGTATCTTTCTGTTCTGCTGCTGCTAGAAGCCCAATTCTGCCTCCAGCTTAAATGTCGATGGGGATTGTTAAGGTTTGTGACATCTTCCTCATCATCCTGACTTTCATACCGTATAGTCATTTGTGCTTGTGCACAAAACCGAAGAAGGTGATGGTGGTGTCCCTCTATGCACAAATGTAAATAACTCCACAGGTGAAGGCAGTGAAGATTTCTGGGTGGTGTGGAAAGCATTTTTGGGCTTTCTTATGACACAGGACAGCTTTCAGAGAGTGTCACCAAGCAGGGTTGTGTCTTGTTAACGTAACAAATACTAAATGCTTGCTTTAAAGAGTTCACAGTTCAGAAGGAGTAGTTAAATAATTTAAATAGTTAAATAGGATGAAAATTTCTATGAGGTGTGAAGAAAATGAAGTGAAAAATGAGTATGTTTCTTAAGTAGTCAAGTTCATCAGCCATAGTTAATCAGGTACTTAGGCAGGAGCACATTTCATTTTACTGTCTACATTAAAAAGCAGGTGAATTTTGAGGAGAATTTTGAAAGACAGGTACTGATTTTGGCCATGGGGATTTTCTCACATGAAGTCTGGATGAGAGTGAAGTGGCACTGGTGCAATAACTGCACAGGTTAGCCGATAGTAATGACATTAAAATCACTTCCAAGTTTGTCTCTCTTTGGGAAAAGCAGTAGATATGAGGAACACATAAAGAATGAAACATTAAAAGTTATATTTAAGATTAATTTGTGTGGAAAGGGATGTGTTTGTAAGTACTGAAACTTGATAGAGCTGTGCAGATGCATGGGACAGAAGCATGCACTAAGTGCTTTTACAGAAATATATGAGTTGCCTGTAGATCTTGTATCACATATACTAAATCCCTAAAGGTATCTTGAAAATGTTGGGAAATCTGAAAATTCTGAGACATTGGTTTTAGGCATCTGAATCTCTCTGATGTTGTTTCAGTCACAAATTCCTCTTTTGGGAATCTGGTTAGAGGGAAGATAATAATTAGTATCAGGTAGGCCATCTGGTACTAGAAGCAGTACATTTGAGTCAAATGACAGGGTTAAATACAGAATAAAGTCAAGTAGTCATCCTCAGTAGTGAGAAAGTTAGTGTAATTGTCCTTCCTCAGGAAAAAGAGAAAGAAAGGAGTATCCATAGTCTATTCTGTAGAAAAGAATGAGTTGCTGCATATGTCCACAAGCAGTTTGGATCTAGCCCCTACATTGTTGAAATACTACTAGAGTCACAATTTCTTGGAAACATAGTCTGGAAGAAATCCTGAGCTGAGGCAAGACCTGATATACTTAGTATCCTGACAAGGTTTTATCAGATTGGAGAGGTGGAGGGGTGAATTCCAGCTTATTGATAGGGCTGTGAAGGAGGTTCATGGCTGGGGAGCCTGTGAGCATGGGACTTCCTGACTGTCAGTGCTATCAATGAAAGAAGCACTGGTATCTCATTAACATCCAGCTGATTGTTTTACAAATAGTTCATAATGAGGCTTCAGTTCTTTGTTTGTAGTTGAAAGAGAGGTTTCTAGATTAGAGAAGTAAAAAAAAAAATTTAAAAAAGCTTCAGTTATTTATCCATCCTCCAGATGTGGAGCTGCAATTCACCAGTCTTTGTGCTGTCACAGACCTCGAAGTACTCAAATTGACCCTTGTAGTTCTGTTGAAGTTACTTGCAAACTTAAAATGAGTCATGCATTTGAATTTCTTCAACCATGGTCTTTCCTGAAGAAACCCTGTGTGTTCCATTAGGAGTAACTGAAATATTTGTATAATTATTGGTAGAAATGAGAATTGTAATGGAATATTCAGAAAGGACAAAACGTTTTGTATTCAAATTTAAATATGACAATAAATGATTGTCCTATCATGTTCCTGTAGAAGTAAATGTGAAAGCTCTCACTAATTTTGACAATAGCACAGTGGATTCTAAAGACTGTGCATGTACTTTTGAAGGGCTAGGGACCAGGGCTTGCTTTCTGGCCCAGAGGACCAGTGACACAGCGTGGCCTATGTTTCATATCACTAAACGCCCCTTCATCACAGTTATCCCAGTACCAGTGCTTACCAGCACTTCCTGTCTCTCTGAACCACATCTGGGCATTGTCTGAGAGTAGCACAGCCCAAAACTGTGAATGGGAATGTGCTGACTGGATATTAGGAAAAATTTTTACGCTGAAAGCGTTATTAAGCATTGGAACAGGCTGCCCAGAGAAGTGATTGAGGCACCGTCCCTGGAGGTGTTTAAAAGACGTATAGACATAGTGCTTAGAGATACAGTTTAGTGATGTTTTTTATCAGAGTTAGGTTGATGATTGGACTAGAGGATCTGAAAGGTCACTTCCAACCTAAGCAATTCTATGATTCCATGATTGCATGGCATTACTGAACCCTGAGTCCTTCCCTTCGCCTACTGATAAAGAGGTAACCACAAAAGGCTATAGAATTATTTGGATTCCTATTTATAGTAAGTTTTTGACAAGACTTTAATCAAGTACTTTAAATACATAATTAATTTTTTTCTGTAATATAAACAAATTAATTAATAATTATTTTATGACTACTTAAAAGAAGAACCAGCTCAGGTTTTGTGTGAATTTTGGTAAATCTGTATTGAAGTCCCTGTATTAAAGCTATTCTATTCCTTCAGCAGGCCATTAGGAGTCATGGGCCAGAAAAAGACAACCTTATGTGCCTTATGAATCCAATTATGGATTTTCTTTAAAGTCAGTGTATTTATTTATTTACTTATTTCACATCAGATCAAAGATCTCAGTGCATTAAGCTTTACCAAGCTGTCTTAAATTTTAAGCATCTGATTGCCCTATCTAAATTGATGAGAATAGTAATATTTCCAAAATAAAATATGTTTAAAAAACATGTTGAATTGCACAGACATTCCCACATAATCTTATATTTACTCAGGAAAAAATTTACCTGGTGAAGAATTATGTTTGACATCTCTGTGGATTTTAGTGATATTCTTAATGTTCAGATAGTAAAAAGAAAAGGTTTTGATTTTATTTTGAAAAAAAACCCAACCAAAACAAAACTCAACAGTTTTCCAGGTCTTTATTTGTGCTGACAAAACTTTTTTTTTTTAGTATCAGAGTGCCATATAAGTGCAAAAAAATACTCACCATAAATAAATGCTCTGAAATACTCCTCATGACCCCATATTACAATTAAATTTTGCAAAGTTTACTGTTTTTTTAAAGGTCATTCTATTTTGACAATTTTAAGTACTTAAAGAACCATTATGTTGCTCTTGTAAATATTTTAATAGTTTATTTTTTATGTAGAAATCACATCCAATCATGTTCTATTAGGTAGTGACTCTAGCGTAATCATTTTTTTATTCCTGTCACTTTGGTGGGTGACATTTAATGTACGGTGAAGGGCAGCAATGAATTATTATGCACTCTAAACTAGATAACTCCTTTACTGTGATGCTCAATGCTAAACTAATCTGCTGTCAAGAAGGCTTTTGCAACATTGAATAGAAATGCCAAATTTGTTGTACAACCTTAGAATGAGCTCAGTCCATCTTTTTTAAGAAGTCCATATATTTTTGCATTGCAAAGTATGATTTCATACTTCATTATGTGCCTTTATGAGGTCCTCTGCAGTACTCCTACCCCCAAACTTGAGCCAAACTCTTGAATGTATAGAGGAAGTCAAAGAAGTGCTTCACTTTGAAAAGAGGGAGCATTTGAATTTATCCTGTACCCTTCTTATGCTGTCTTATTCTCTTAAAGAGAAACACTGATTAACTTATTACTTTATGTTACTAATATAGAATGTTGTATATTATTAATTTACTGTCTTATCTATAGATATAGAATAACTGTTGTAAAAAATTGATTTAGGCAAAGATAGTAAGATCTTCAAATCAGTAGTGCATATGAGTCCCTTATTATTGCAAACATGACAGTCATTCAGCTCTGAAACTTTAATGGCCATAAACAGTATTAGCAATTTTGCAAGGGCCAATACAGTGTTACACAATGTTGTGTTAAACTATGCCAAACACTTTCTGACCACTTTAGCTGATAAAACATATCTGGAGATATAGACAAGTATAGAATATGATATCATAATGTTTAAGATTTAAAAGCAATCATACAGATACAGTAGTTGGTATGTGTTTTTATTCAAAAATAATTAAATGCAAATGAACACAATGCCTGTGAAGCTCCCATCTTCTACTTAGGTTTCTGAGATTCTATGAGGTAGGAAGACTCATCTTTGAAGATGTGTCAGCTTAAAACGTATTTTGGTAAACTAGTTTCTGAGAACTCAGGCCAATCTTTCTAAAATTTGTTTCAGTCTAGGAACACTACAAAGCCTGATGAAGTCCATGACAGTAATAGCACAGGGGTTTTTAGGTTATAAACCATCAGAAATACAAGCACTAACATTCCCATATGAAATTAGTTGAATCATATTGGTTAGTAAAGTTTACGTATTTTTGTTATTTCTTGTATAAAATATGTGATTTTTCTCCCTGAAGCATGAAAGCCTCCTATTTTTTTATAATGGGGTAAAGTATGGCATAAATATCCACATGTGTTATTTCAAACTGTTGAAATAAGATATATTAACATTTTGCTACTGCACATTATGAATATTCTTTGAATATTTATTTATCAGCACACACAGATTTACTGTTTTTCTTTGATAATATTTTCTGAGTTTCAGATCAGAACTTCAGTTTCTAGGATTTATTAAAACCTTCTTGTAGGGGAGAGGCAAGTTATTCATATATTCATTTATATATTAAACTTAGGAAAATTGTACATTTTTGTATCTTTTAGGGTTACTTAATGTGTCATTCTTAATTCAATAAAAAATTAAAAGAAAATGGAGATAATAAGTACTTCTCTGGACAGACATAAATGATGTGTTTTGCAATGTTTTTGATATTAAAGAAATTTAGAAACTGGGGAATAAGAGATGCATTTTATTTTTTAGAAATTAGAGTAATGTACCACGGTTTCATAATGTCAAAGTGCTTACTAGTTATTCATAGGCATGGCATTTTTTAAAAGATAAAACTCTGTAATACACAGCAATTTTTTTGGGCTTTTTTGTTGCCACTTGACAGAAAGATGTTCTCCTGTACATTTGAACTACTGTAGTTCAAATGTTTGCAATTTTATTACAATTAAAAATCCAACTATTTCTTAGTTTGGGCTAAATTAATGCAAGCTTTACTATATAAATATATCCTTTTTAAAACAGTAAAACTGTACAGATTAAGAGTACAGGATCATATGAGGAGAAATGCTAAAATTATAGAGAAGAGAGAATTATGTGGAGAAGATAAATCATACTTTCCTATTTACCCTTTTTCAGAATGCAGATAAGGAAGGAACGTTAAATCAAATTGAAAGTAACAAATTTAAAGCAGAAAAGAGAATTAATTCTTTTTTTGTAAATTGATAATTAACCTCTGGAACTTGTCTCAGACTAAAATAAAAAATGAATGCTTTGTAATAAAGCTATAATGATTAGAAATGCACGTGCCTCTGAGATGAGGTTTCATGTGTAAAACAGCTGGTGGAGATTATAAAGAAACTTTCCCTGTAGTATGTGGGCAATTTCCAATTTTGTTGTAATTTTCAACAGCTTCATATGAAACGCTAGTACTAATACTAGCAATACTAATACTAGTTAGAAATAGAATATGTTTTTTGTAGAAACTTTCATTATCTGTTTTCCCTAGTAGAGAGTTGAGAAGGGCAGTAGAGTTGAGAAAAAATCAACAAACTATTTTTCAGTGGGGAGAATAGCAGGCATCATGAATTTCTCAAGTTAATATTTATTATGCTCCATTAAAAATAACACTCCTACTGATTATGACAATTTTAGTGAAATAATAAATCTACCTCATAGACAGTGCTGTGTAATGTCACTTTATTTCATGTTCTATGCATTTCATTAACCTGTTTACACTGTCTGTTGTGTAAATTCTTTGTGTATCGGATAAATCCACAGTTTAATTCATAGATTTGGCAAATATTACTGCAGACTGTAAGGCTACTACAGTGTCCACTGAAGATCATGGAAAATATTTCCATCAACTTCTGTAGACATTAGCTAAGGTCCATTTGAACATATAAACCAGCAAAGATAACATGGAGTGCAGCTAAGTAGAAGAAAGTGAGGTGAAGAAAATTCAATGAGGTGAACACACATAGGGTAAAATATTCTCCTGAGTTTATTGAGTTAGTATTTGAAGCAATGGTGAAAAATATGGCCTTGAATTTGGGCCTTTATGAATGTTACCGGCATCATGACCATTATGAAACAAAAGCTGCAACTGTCATCTAAGTTGGTTCAGAATATGCACCTGATTATTTATTTTATTGTAGTAAGTGACAATTAGGTAAGTTTTTCCCTACTTCCCTGTTAATAATTCCTGGTTTGCAAATTTATGTATAGCAGTTCAAATAGGTTAAATGGCATGTGTCGAGACTGAAAACTGTTGTTGATTAAAATAATTTATAAATCATGACAGACAGAGTGGTAAACAGGTAGGCTTCACTCTTTTGAAAAAGAAATTTCAAGAATCATGAACATTTTGGGTAATTGATTTGTCAGTCGAAAACACTAATGTGGGGAAAAAAAAAATTAAAACCAAAATTTGTTTCTTAATGAGGTACAGGTAACTTTCAATTTAGGTAAAGGGTTGCGTTTTTTTTCCTGACATTGAATAACTGCTGTTGTTTGAGCAGCTTTATCTGTAATAATAAATGTCACTTTTTTCTTTAAAATCCAAAGATTAGAAAAACTTCATGCATAGGTACTGATAAAAGTGTCTCTACCTGTTTACCGTGCTGTCATTGCTAAAAACCACACAAACAAATATTATTCTACTTTTATTTATTGTATGTAATTTTGACATTCAGTTTTAAAAAGGCATAAAAATGCACATAAAATAATTGGTGCACATAATTAATCATAAAAGTTAATGTGATAGTATATATTTTATATGATAACTAGTAATTTTGTTTAAATTAAGCATATATTTATCCATATATTATCTTTGACTATGTAGATTCAGTAAAAGTTAGTGTCTGTAAATTTAAAATATTGCTGGGGCACTGCAGATATGAATTTTCTGCCTCATGCAGTCGTACATTATACTAAATGGTGACATAAAAGCAAATATGTTTAGTTAAATTGTTAGTGACATCCTTTTCTTTGATTGAGAATACTTCATAAAGTCAAAATGTGGCTTAATTGTTTGATGCTTACAACAGTACTGCTTGCAGTTTCACCCAATTAGTCCAAGAAAATTCATTGGAACATTCAATTCTTTGCATGAGTTTTGAAACTTTTTTTTCAGTTGATAAAAATTCAAACATCTTTTTTTCAGGTCAAAAAAGATCAGTACAGTAGTTTAACCACTGGTTTTTGTTTTGTTGTAAAGAACATTAAGAAAAGAGTTTGTGGTCAGGTGACAATCTTTTTATTAATTGCCTAATGTGTTATGACTGCTTCATTTACAGAAATCAATACTGTTCTTTTGCATGAACTTTTTCCTGCTTCCTTCTCAAATTTAAAGCCACTCTGCCATCAAGAATATACGTGTAAGAACTTGCTTTATAGCAGGGCAAAATTATTCATTCATAATATAAATCAATTTAAACTTGGATGGATGAATTGTAATGTTATATCCAAGTGAGCTACAGTAAGATTTGGGCCCATTCTGTCAGTCCTTAATCAAAGAAGCATGGATAAAATAGTGGTAGTTTCTCCTTAGTTAATGACTTTATTCTCTGTTTATTGCTTAATGAAAGTTTGGTTATTTTTCTTTTTTAAGAAGCATAAACCAAAACGAATTACATGTGTGTTTCTACAGGGAGAATATGACATGAACATTAAGTTATTGCAGTTGTACTTGGATGAAAGTCCAGTATGTTGGAAGTACATTACGTAATAAATTTGTTCAGGAAGATCTGCTCTTAAGTAATGTATCCAAACCAAAAACTAATTTTTTGACTTTTGTTCTTTTTCTTTAAAATTGTGGAGCAGGGATATTTTGCATTTGAGGATGAACAAGAAAGAAATATAATCAATCTCCTTAGCCTTTATCTCTTCCTTACTGTCTGTTTTCATTTTTGTGGCTAATATGTGCTCTAAACATGTTGAACCTTTTCAGAAATATTTGTGACAATACAATAGTCGTTTTTATAATTTGGAAACATTCTTCCTTGTTTATAGTGAAAAGAAAATGTTTTGTTTGAAATTTTAAATTATAGAGTCAAATTAAAAAAAAAAATTTAAACAAGTATGTGAAAGCATATATTTCTCTACTTGCCAGCTTCCTCTTCTTTGATTGTAAAATATGAAAAAATAGTTCTGTTTCATGTAGGTAGGCAATAATTGCTCAGGCAAAGTTGAAAGGAATAAGCAGTGTTCCTTGAGCTGCTTCATTTTACTGATGTTATCAGATATTGATAAAGGAAGAGGGAAATCTTGCATTGCCTAAGACTGTGAGGAATTTTGTAGCTGAATGGGTAA
>VXBO01014052.1:10000-31441 GCA_013400135.1 Rhinoptilus africanus | reverse complement strand
CTAGAAGTGACTTGTTTTTTTCAAGTTTTCTCAAGAGATCTAGTGATCATGTATTACTGATATTAATTGTTGCTTGGCTTAATAATATAATTAATTATGGCCCTTTTCACTTTCTTTCTGCTTCTCAAAACTGGGAAGAATCATTACCATTCATACTAGCTTTAGATTAGATCAGCACAGTTGAATAAACGTAGCTGGGCCAGAATAAAGCTACCAAATGTGTTCTTAGTTTAACTGGGAGTGGCTACATGAACTGCACTGAAGTTTCTTTTTTTTTTTCTTTTTCATTGTGAACACAACTGCTAGAAGTTGTGAACACATCTACTAATAACATGAAAGCAAGATGAGTTTGGCATGATAACAACATCATTGCCAATGATTTCTACAGCTGTAGTTGAATTGAATTGAAGAAAACAATGCCAAAAATTCCAGTAGTATAAAAACCAAATGTTCAGAATGTATACATGTGCACTTCCGAGTTTGTAGTAATTTTAATTGAAATTCTTACTCAGGTATAATTGACCCACCCAGAGAGAACATAGAGCAATAATTGCTAAACTCCAGTGCATTCCTGCTGGTGTTTCCTTTCTCCTACAACTGCGTTGACAATAATTTTCAGTCTGTTGGTGGCTGCAGTAATAACCCATAACAAAGTACATCCAGGAGGAATATTCTTTGTGAAGCCTAAGATGTGTCAACAGCAATAAACTTCTCATAAGCAAAATACAGGTATCCAGACAATACAGAGAATCTGCTCTGAAAACAAAAAAAAAATATCCCAAACACCTTTCCCCCCTCCAAATATTTTCCTTTTCCCATTGCAAGGAGGAGGTATTCCTATGCTGCTTTTTTTTATGTGCCACTTTCATGATGCAGATAGTATTCTATTGGCTTTGTTCCATGGGTGATTTTTATATTAGGTTTTCTTGTCTGTTTTATTCAGTAGTATTTTTTAATTGTGTGTATAACAGCATTATGTATGGGTCAGTAATAGACAGTAATAGTTGTTAAACTCACTAGTATACTAAAGGAACCTGTATATAATATTTAAACAATTACCTACTCATGTGGAATATACAGTCAGTAAATGCACTACTTTTCCTTAGGAGTAGGGGTGAGCTTAACACGACCATCATGCCAAAGGTCTTAAAACTGAACCCTAGATTTTGTTAGAAATGTTCATTGAAGGACAGTCCAGTTTTCCACTTACACAGCTCTCATTTGCAAGTGGACAAGTGGTGATTCTGAATGCCTCATCTTTGTATAATCCTGTGATAATTGCAACCATTTAGTCTACCATGTAAAACATCCATGCATTTTAATCTTTTGTTTACAGCTACCTAGCACTTCTTATGTTTTCCTGTTGGAACAATAATGGAGAGCTCAGGTCTTAGCCTATTCAGAATGAAATACGCAGTTATCTAAGAGCTTTGAAAATGATAGCCTCACTAAACTATTTAATAAATTGCTCAAGTGTCCTTTTTACACATAATTCTGAGAGATTGCTTCCAAATGGTTAATTTCTCAAGAGAGGTATTTATGAATATGCATTCATTAAAGTGACAGAGTATGAGTTTGAGTGCATTTCTGCATTTTGCCACTGTTTTGTGGCTTACATCACCATTAATTGAAAAATATGTCAAACCTGTATAATGCAGTTCCCCAAACTGTTTGCCAAGCAATTCATCAGGATTCAGTATCTCTTAACTGATGGCAGTGTAAGGCAGAATCTGTCAGGTATAAAATAGGTGACATTTGTGTCTTCTAATGTACTTCCAAGAAATATATACCTATGAAAAGATTTGATTTGACATGAAAAAATCTTTAGGGAATCATAGCAAAAATCAAATTGTTCAGAAGGATATACTGTGCAGCAGAACTCAAACACTGCTTAATCTGACTAGGAGTGAATGCTCAGTGACTGAAACTGCTCAGACTCATGCCAGATGCAAAGCTATGATCTACACAAATCTCAGAGAAATAAGGCTCAGTTTTTCAGATGCACTGCTCTGCTTTACTCCATTCTTTCCCCAGAAATATACATTATGAAATTATAGCTTAGTAATAGCAACAACGGTAATAAAAATAATTAAATTAAATACTTTTTATGTGTAAAAAGATCTTCAGATATTCTTTCTTTCATAAACAATTCTACCCTTTATATTTGTATTTTGCAGTAGGTTTATCCCAACTGATGCCTTCTGTTTACTGAGTGTGGCTGTTTCTTCTTCTGCCATGTTAGAAATCTCTGAGCAAGTAGGAGCAGACTCTTTCTTACTCATAGCCTAGACTACATAATGGACAAAACATAAATGAATGTACTGTTGTTCTTTGTAGTTCCTGTTGTTTTGATGGTCTTAGCATCAAAGCTTGTTTACCTTCCATGCAGGTAGTAGCGCACCCTTCTTGACCAGTATTAGCCTCTTTATTTCATAACATTTAAAGGTTAGGCAAAGGGAAATAATTCTAAAAACCAAAAAATAAAAATAAGGAACATATCTCCAATGAGTAAGAGACAGATCTTCCCCATGACTTTTAAAGTTATATACAAGCAGTACTTCAGACTGAAGAAAAGGAGGGAAGTTCTGATGCAGTTCATAGAATCCCAGCACGCAGTTCAACCTGCTACTAATTAATTTTCCTGTTTCTGGCAGTTGTAGCTAGCGTGCCAGTGAGACACCTAACAATAGTAAGTGGTCTTCCTCTTCCCTCTTTTTAGTTGCACACCAGGCAAGGGATAAAGAGCAAAGAAGCAAACAATGAGATCAGAATCTTGCTTACCTGACTTAGTAGTATTATGTGAAATAAAAATAAAAGGGATGAATTGACAACAGGAAGAATGGTTTCTTGGAAGATGCTTTGCGTTTGCATTCAAATATGCAAAATAATTTTAAATATAAACAAATACTATTGTCAGATATGGGCCAAAGCTGAATATTTGCACTTCTAGAAAAGTAGTCTTTTAGTCTGTTGCACTCCCCTTTCCAAAGAAAATATTTTTGCTATTTTCTAGATGTCCAAATTTGTGGATATTTGTATATTTCTAGAACTTAACTTTGCATTTTGATCAATTTTCATAGTGCACATAGAACTGAGGTAAAGAGTTTAATTTCAGAACTGTGTTTGGGTACAGAATATAGACATGTTGGATAACTTGCCTTCACTTGAAGCACCTTTCTTTTCTCAGTCTTTTTAAAAACTACTTCGGGTGTTCTTTCTGTTTACTTCAAATTAACTATACTTAATTCTAATTATAACTTGGATTTGTTTATGCTGATTGTTTTTCCTACTCGATTTTGAATATGACTTTCACTGTCTTCATAGCATGTGGTAGAAAATGAATTATCAGCTGAAATATAGCGGGGCTATGCACTGAGACAGTATGTACTGCTTTTGTCAGAAGGGAATTAGAATTGTGCATTTAGTATTTAAAGAGTAATTAGTCTGAGACAAGTTAGGGAACACGTTTGCCCAGATAACGTTTTAAATACAATTCCAGCATAAGTTTAAGCACAGTTAATAGTTTTCTTCATACACATTATATATTTGCATATTTATATCTGCATATGTGTATGGATGTGTATATACTTGAGTGGTGGCTCTGTGTGCGTTTTGTATTTAAATATCCTGATATTTTTACAAATCCTACTATCAGATGGCTTTTTTCAATATCAGTGGTATAACTGTCTTTTGCTTGGGACCTCAAGTGTTGTGGGTTTTCCCACAGCTGTAGTGGAGGTAAGGCTGGATACTCTTTGCATATGTGAGCTGATCTAAAAACTGTGAGGGACAGAGCAGGTTCTAGGGTCAAGTTACAACTTCCTTAGTACCATTCCAGTTCACAGGGACAGAGATGATCCTCTGGGAGCCTTTACTAACATTACCACTATTACTGTTCTCATGGTAAACAGTATACAGGGAATAATTTCAGCCAGGCTCGGTGGAAGAAACCACAGCTATCTTCCATTGACCTCAAAGTGTTTGGTAAATTACCCTCAGAATTGGTCCTTGTGTTTCTTCATAAAGAAGTGCCTTGTTGTCCTGGTATGAGCAACATAGGACTAATTTCTCTTCTAATGCTTGGGAAAACTGCACTTTTAGAAAACTCTAGTGTTTGAATTTGTGAAAATATTTACTGTATAGGTAGGCTTTGTGGGATTCGAGGTCTCAGTGTTTTCAGGCCTTGCCAGGTGCAGGGATGAGGAGCGAGACCTGTGCACCCAAGCTAGCCAACAGGACCATTTCATACCATGAATGTCTCATCCGATATAAATTAGACAGCATGCTGTGTATATCTCTCTCTCCCTTGATGACAGTGGTCCAGAGAACTTCTTGCACTGGTGCTGAACCCCAGGGGCCTTCACTTCCTCCCAAAGCCATAGAACTGGCTGAGTATTATCCTTGTATATTTTATATTAGTATCAGGATTGATGCTAGTTCTTTAGTATTATTGTTGATTATTTAGTCTTATCCTGTTAATGTTTATATTTCAACCCTTTTGTTTCCTTGTTTTCCCCAATTACCCTTCCCGGGTGCGGAGGGTTCATCAGGTGATGGAATAATTGTTTAAATGACAATAAATTGTTACGGGTTTCTGAAATCATAACATATGTTTAAGGAATTGTTTTACCCTTTGAAATGCATCTCTAAGGGTTTATGTGGATGTGAAGATCTGCCTCCTCACTCCCATCTCCCTCTCTCTCCTTCTCTCTTATTTCCCCAGTAAAGTATGGTATTCTCCACAAATTTCTTATGTAAATAATTTATCATATAGGGTATAAGTTTATGTGGGTTTTTTACAGTACATCAGAGCCATCCAGTTATTCCTTTTCCTAACAGTAGTTACAATGCATTGACTTTGAAGGTTTCTTTAGTGTCATCTCTTAAAATCATTTGCTCAGACCGTCAGGAAAGGACTAGTGACAAGAGAAGCTGAAAATAATGGGAGATTCATCTTAGCAGTTCAAATGTTCATGTAAGCTATACAGTATTGTTTTTCTACACTCTTAGAAATGCATTGAGAATTATAACCTATCATGTAGTGTTTTGTCACTTTGTTAATAAAATAAACTACAGAATTTTAAAAGCTTAAGTTGGTGAAAGGTTGCTTCAAGTAGAATACTAGGGAGAAACTTCATCAGTGTTAGGGAAAAAGTCAAGATTTTGACTTGGTGGAACTAGCTAATATATCTCTAATTATGATTGGAAAGCAACCAATTGCTCAGCTCAGGAGTGGAAAACTCGAATTGTTTTATCCCCAGAGAATATAGTTCTATAAAGACATTCTTTGGTGCAAAATATTATGTCACTTTATACTCAAACGTGCCTTTTTTGTGTAAATATATAATTCAAATTATAACAGGTTTCATGGACCCAATATCTTCCATTAGCCTCCAAGTGTTCGGTAAATTGCCCACAAAATCCATCCTTGTGTTTTTACATAAAGAAGTACTTTGTATATGTAAATGATATCTTTATATAAAGTCCAATGAAATACAAGTGCAAGTAACTGCTACCATTTTCCTCAGACATTACTGTTCAGGATATAAAGTGCATTTAGCTCCCACATTAATTATAAAGTTAGTGATTCTTAATAACAGAATTAAAATTAATAATTAAATAATCATTATTTGTTTATAATTATTTGTTTTAAAGAGGGTTAGATTGTTTTTTGTAATGTGAGACTGTAACCTGATATATGAAGGTATGCAATAATGTTATACAAGTATGGCTGACTTTTTTTCCTTGACTATTCATTGGATATTCATATTATAGCTAAATCCTCTGCCCAAAATAAATCTATGCTCTCTGCAACAATAAAATAATAATACTCAATGCAGTCATGACATTTATGTCTCACCTGAGACTATCTTTTAAATAGAGTGTTTAAAATTCTTTAAGCATTGGAAAGATAAAATAACACTTTTTTTTCCCTGAAGCAGCTTGCTATGTTATCAAGTTTGTAATTATAGAAAAAACACCTGATTTGGAATTAGGTCTCAGTGGAGTGTGTTGATATCAGTTTAATTAGTACAGAAACTTACCATAATCATTGTAACTTTTATATTATAACAGGATGGAATGAATGAATGAATGAATGCTCAAGGAATGTTGGAGAGATTGCTAATATAAGATGACAATCCTATAAGTGTAAAATGATTTCTTACATCATGAGAATACTCAGATTTTTTTGTTTCTTGGGATTGTTTAGTACACACTATTAAAAAAAACAAAAGCAAACCAACAAAACCAAACCAGAACATCTCTTTTAAAAGCATAGCTATAGTACTAGCTCCTTTAGAAGATTACAGTGTGGATAGAAAAATAACCAACATTGTTTTGAAGAAATAAAATAGAAGAGGTAGCAATTGTAGTTTTCTTTTTTTCACCTCAGTAGAGTGGTGAATAATAATATGCTTCCCTGCAGCTATATATGACAGTCAAAATCTCTTTACATGTAGAAATTAGTTTACAGCACCCTATAGCCTGGACCCCAGAAGGGATTATTTGCAAGCAAATAAAATGTAAACAAAAAGATAGTTCCTGTTGTAAAGCAGCTGACTTTCTTCTTTGGTCACCAACCAGTTCCTTCTTATGAGAAACTCTTCTCTTATTTTAGTGATGAAAGCAGACTAAAAGTTATATCAGCAGAAGGTGTAGGAAAGTCATCTTGTTTTAAGTTGTGATTGCTGCTTGAAACAAGTGATAAACGTGGTGAATTTAGGTTACACTAAATACAAAATTAAAATGTTTCATGGTTGGGTTTTTTTCTTGCAATATAATGGATTGAATGAAGCAAATCAAATTTTCTGCTTCCATGGAGTTGTAGAAGAAAATATAGAAAAGAAAGAAGGGTACCCCTCTTTCAGATTTTTTCTTGAAGTCTCTGAGGGCTTTAAAGAACCCTTAAATATTTCTCGCTAAGGCACACTTTGAGCCCAGATTCAAACTAAATATTTTTATGGAATATCTTTAATGATTTGCTTTCATGTGTATAGGAGCTATATCAGTGGCTTGCTTACCTGTTTTATATGTACAGACTTACTCACTCAAGGCACAGAGCATTGTGTGCTTGCAGGGAGAAGAATTAACTCTCCCAAACTATTAAAGGTAGACCATAAAAATATCACAGTCTGAAAATTTAGCCTGTCGAAAAGCTAAAAGAACTGCTGATATCAATGGCAAAAATCACGTCATACCTTTCAGTTCGTAGTAAGGATAAAGGCACAGAATTGCACCTTTTTTTTTTTTTTTTCCTTAAGTTACCCTCTGTGACCAATACTAATGTAACAATAGATTGTTACATTAGTAACAATCCTATGGCAAGATAATATGTGTTAGCTTAAATTCAGTGAAGATAGTTTAAACTGATGAATTTGACCTTACAATCGATGGGACAGACAGAAGGAGAATACACAGATGATGGTGGTGACCTGCCTGGAATTAAGAAATGATGACTTAATCATGTTTGATTGTGGGTCTGCATTCTTAATGATCTCATGCACAGCACCTTGGTTTAACAGTTTTTCTTCTCTTTAAAATAAATTTCACATCTGCAAACAAAGTCACTGTATAGTTGGATAAACGAAAACCGAGTTTGTATTGGGATATATTGGCCAAATATGCTTCTCATAACAAGAATTACTGCTCAAAAAAACCAAGGAAAGGGGGCCTATCAGAACTGTTTTCAATTTCTAGACTTCTTGTAATGCGTGCTTGCAACACAGTACATTTAGCCTGAGTAAAAGCTAACTTGGGCTGTGAAAGCTAACTTTAGTATCTGTGTGCTGCGGTGTAGATGTAGATATTGTATTTCATTATTTGGTTACCATCTACAAAATAATTATCTTGCTTCAAAATACTTACTACAAAGGTGGTTGGTTGTTGGAGAATGATACCAGATGACAGAGAAACAAAACGCTGAGTCAGCTTGCCCATACAAGTTTGATTTATACTATATTTTATGTATTTCACAATTTTCCTTCCTAGCTTTTTCTTGTATGTTCTAAATTCCATAAAGGATACTGCTGAAAATAAACAGTTAAAACAAGTTTAAAAAAAAAGAAAGAAGAAATAGTTGTAAGCAGGAAATAATTTCTGCTTTGGGACTGTGCATTTAGTGGACATTTAAGGTTGATGTGCATTTAGCTTATTGGGCAGTCAGTGAATTGGCCTAGTACTTGCTACTGTGATCATATTTGTCAACTTTGTTATGACAGCTGTTACAGACTAGGAGTGCTCCCATCATAAATATGTCATTTATCTCCCACCTGACCTTTTTTGTTCAAAAGCAGAACAGTGCTCCTGAGAGATTAATTTCTACTTGGCTAAGTAGCAGTAATTGTCTGACTGAATGAACAATAAGCTTTATTATTCCTTCTAATACAAAAAAAAAAGTTTCTCATGTATAAACTTATATATACATATTCCTATATATTTTTATATACTAAACAATGTATTTTCCTATACAATAATTAATAATTTTATATGCCTGATTTCTGAGGTGCCTACCATAAGATGCATAACCATCCTGTATTAAAAATTCAAAAATACTGCCTAGTTCTTAGAAAATATCTCATATCAAGCTCCTGGAAAATTAGAGCTGTCAATCTTTTAATATTTTATGGGTCAAACATGTCAGAGAGGCCAGGCTCCTCCATTCCCCTTGGCTGTCTGTTGCATTGCATAGCCCAGAGCTGAAGGCTCATGCTTGAAGGCAAACTTGCATGTAGTCCGTATTTCCAACATTCTAGTACACTAGGGCAACATGCATATTAACTCTGCCTCACTTGAGTAGTGCTAACAAAGGCTGCTCACCTCAGCCTTGTCCTCTCTGGTTAATAGATGTTTCCTAGAGAATATGATCTATTATAGAATAAACTGGGTTGGAAGACACCTCTGGTTGTCATCTGCTCCAATACCCAACACTGAAAGGAGGGAGAACTTTGAAGGTGTCCCAGAGCCATGCTCAGGTCGAGTCTCCATTCAGTCTCACAAGTCATGCCTCCTTACAGCCAGTCGCTATCCACCTGTACTGTACACAGTGTTTCTGCTTCCAAATGGCAGGTCTTTTCATCTGTCTTTTTTAAACGTCATGAGGTTTTTGTTCAGACTGTTCTTCTGTCTTGACAAATTCCCTCTGAATGGCAGTCCTTCTCTCCAGTGCATCAGCCTCTCTTCTCCTGGTTTGGCATTACCAAGAAAGTTGCTGAGGTACCTTCCACTCCACTGTCCAGGTTTCTGATGAAGCTATTAAACTTCTTTTGCTCTTGTATTAACCCAATGAGAAATACTGTTCATTATTTGCTCTTCTATCAAGCTTGGAAGTCCAGCCAATTTTTTCTCAACCTTGCAGTCCACTGACAACCAGGCATTACCTTCCCAATTTGGCAATATAGATGCTATAGGACATTCTGATAAACAGTCACTAAAGTCAAGTTAACATCTATTCTCCTTTCATCCAAAGAAGGAGTCTTCTTATCACTGAAAGTGATTAAGTTGGTTAGGTGCGATTTGTCATTGTTAAGTCTCTTCTGGCTCTTCTGAAAAGGACAAAATATCCTTTTTCTATCTGGTAGTGGCTTCTAGGAAGACTTTTCCCATAATTTTCCAGAGACTGAAGTGGGGTTTACTGATCTGTAACTCCCTGGATGTCCCTCTCTGCCCATTGCTGGAGATAAGTGTGACATTTTCCTTTTCTAGCCATGAGGGATTTCCTTTGATGAATGTGAACTGATGAAGAGCCCTATCCCTACGAATTTTCTCCATCTGTTTACTAAAACTAAGCATAGAATGGAACAGTGCAAAATACTTCATATTTTGGAGGAATTCCTGAAAGTAATAGACATATCTTTTGACTATGCTATAATAGTCAGATTTTAGAGGAAACAATGAATGGATAAGAGTTTTTCTTGATAAAGTTTTCAAAACTAATCAGCATCGAATGGAGTTGCTCTCATGGACCTGCCTACTATAAACCTCGTGGTTTATGTTCAATGAGGATCACCCTAAAAATTTGTAATAGTCAACACCAGAAAGAGTAACATTCTCCAACTAGAAAGAGATGGTGTTCTTGCATTCAATAATAATAAGACATGTCTACAAATATTTTCAGCACAGTATTGTTTATCTTTTCCTGTTTACAGAATACTTCCAGGGCTGTCCAAGGATAAATTCTAATCAGCCAAACTAAGATGGCTGTTAACAGTACTTTATTTCACTGATATGTGCCAGACAGGAGTGACTGTATATATAAACATTATTATAAAGGTAAGCCTTTATTCATTGCAAATCAGTACTCACTTCAGCCCTCTGATGGGGATATCAATAGGCTTCTGTAAGTGCGTATGTTACCATAAGTGAAAATAGTTCATTAATGCATGGGAAAAATTAAGACAAAAAGTGGACTTTTAATATAGGGGCAGTAGCAGGATGATAGAGAGTACTTGATGATACCTTTTCTGGACTTCTGTAAGCATTTGTTAAGTTATTATCTCTCCATTAGACAGGTCTAAGGCTTCCTCTATTTGAATTTCAGAACCTCAGTGGTGCAGAAAGCATATAGAGCTCTGTTGTGGCCTTCAGGACTACAGCATACCCCTTCTAGACATTCCCTAGTATTTTTGCCTGCTAACTGAACTAATTATATTATGTGTAAATTTTTATGTGTAAAATGTATACTTTTTTTTTTTTTTTCCCCAGCACAAATTACAAATGATCAGAAGACAGTCTTGGAACAAACAGTTAATTCCTTCTAATCTTTCAGACCTCTCTTTCCTTGCCAGGTTCAACTAGAAAATTAATTGAATACTGGTAGTCTTAACTATTTCTGGTTTTAGTATTGTTTTCTTTACTATGACAGAATGGATAATTTTTTTAAAGTCAATAAGAAATGAGTCAGATATAAGAATGTTCACTGTGAGAAAGATCTCACTTTTTAAGATAGAATGAAGACTGAATTCATTTGGATTATCCTCTTCATCTCCTTTGATCGAATTTTGTGTCAGAAAAAATGAGTCAGGGGTACAACACTATATTCCAGATCTTGTGTGACCCTTTTCTTTCTCATTTCAGCTGACATTGTCACAGTCAAAATTCAAAATATTGGTTTCCCTTGTCCATTCTCTTTTTCCCTTCTCTTTCTTTTTTTTCAAATTAATTCTTTGTTTCACTGCGGTTTTGGGTTGGTTTTTTTTTTACGCTGGTGCAAGTTATATATCATTGCAGCAAAACTGCAGCAAAACTACAGCTGGTCTAATCCAGAACATGCTTTTGTTTCCTTTAAGAACACAACAGTATCCTTACAACTTCTTGAATGTAAGACTCACAGAAACATTGGCTTCCAGTGGTTTGTCTTTCCTGTTAATATTCTTTCCATATTCAAAGTGGACTAAAACCTGCTAGTTATCTTTTTAGCTAACCTAACTAGTTGGAGTTCATTCAACTTTAGTCAGAACTGATCTTTGGTTGTACTCATAATTTCTGGTTTCATATTTTTTTAAATGATGAGATTCTTTTGGGTTCAAAGTAATGTGAGACAAGGAAGGAATGGTGTTCTGTCTAGTTTCTGTTTTATAATATAAAAGTGGATAAGGCAGATAAAAACTGTATAATCTTACAATGCCCTAACTAAATATTGTTGTGAAGCTGAAGTTCTATTACATGATGTACAACAGGGCTATTAAATGACAAAGGAGATTTTAGGCACTTTGAGCAACAGCGAAACCTGGAGCCTTGAGTTAAGCTCTGAAGCAACCCTGTTTAGAGGGAACACAAAGACCAAAAAGTCTCATTCTAGAATCCCAAAAGCTGCAAGTACTCTGAACTGGAAGCAGCCTCCACAAATAAAAAAGGAAATGCAGGGAGCAAAGCTGTGTCTGAAAACACCCTCCTGCTATATTTTCTTTTCTACTCTTTATGGCTGTCTTCACACTGTAATCATAAGCTGATAAAGTTTCATTCAAACTTAGAAAAGGTAATTTCCTATATTTGAACTCTCCTCAAGTGTATTATTGTTCATGACATAATTTATTGGCCAGAGCTGTCCAGGAATCACCAGGGATGTAATTCTTCAGTGGAAAATGTGTCATATCAAAACATTTCTAGAAAATGTGATGGTTTTTTTTTTTTTAAACTTTCACATTCCTAATAGAATTTCTAGTCAAAATAAGAGAAGGTAGTAGAAGGAGAAACAGACGCCCCTCAAAAGTGAGCAGAAGCTTTTTCATCTTTATGTCACTTACTAACTGAAGAAAAACAATGACTTGAATTTGGACTTTCTTCATTCCCTGGAAAATACTAAGGATGCAAAAAAGTTTTAATTCATTTATCTAACCACTTTATCACTGACTGTGGGCAGAAGTAGGTGTCTACAGAAGAGTTAAAACCATAAGACAGTTTATAGCAGTACTTCTCTCAAGTACACTCCCATAAACACAACAGTTTGTGTCTCTCAACTTGAAAGATTGTATTTTCTTATACAGATTAAGATTTCTTTGAAAACCTGAAAAGTATCATGGACTGAGGAAGATTTTTCTCACCTAGAACAAAATAGCACAGTTTAAAATATGCAACAGGCTTCATGAAGCAAATAAGATGTAGTTTCTGCCTGGAGAAGCATACAAGTCTAATTTTAGACATGACAGAACAAGTGAGCAAAACAAATAGTGGGGGAGGGTGGGAGCTGAAGAGGGTCGCACTAAGAAGATTACATGGTTACTTAGGTTCATTTCATGCATATCTTGATAGTATCAGTTTTGTCTGTATATAACATTTCTAAAGCTCACGTAAATATTCCAGAAGTAGCTGAAGAGACAGCAGAAAGAGAAGGGGGGAAAATGTGCATGAGCAAAACTGCAGCAAAAAGAAGGGAATCAATTTAGCAGAAGTAAAATGAAGGGAATCAATTCTGTATAGAAAATAATGGTGTGTATTTGTGTACAGGCTCTTTTGTTTTTCTATGTGACCTTCAAGCCATTGAAAGACATTCAGATGATTACTAGTCTCATGTCATTTATGTGGAGACACTTACACTTTAGACTTTCTGTTTTGCTGGGTATCTAAACATAGCTCTGCTGAATAGTTACAAAGCAACGTATTGGTAAGCATTTAAGCCTTATTGTAGTTCGTGGATGGATTATGGGAAAGTCCTTTGTGCTATGTGAGGGCAGGTGCTCACACGATCAGAACTTGGATCTTGCCTCCCAGGGAAGAACTCTCAGAGGAAGCAAAGTAGTTCTGTGTTGTGGGGAGTTCATCTTGGTTAAGGAACAAAAGCCCACCCAGCTGCTTGCTTACTCCCTTCTACAGCAGGACAAGGGGATAAAATAGGATGAGAAAGCTCAAGGTCAAGATAAAGGCAAGGAGATTGCTTACCTGTTACTGTTATGGGCTAAAATATACTCAGTAGATGAGAAACAAAGACAAATATTGAGTCACCACCTTTCCTCCTCCCTTTCCCAAGCTCAGCTTCACACCTTCACTCAGATTCCTTTACCCACTCTTGAGATGTAAAGGCAGTATGGGGAACAGCTTTTGGTCAGTACATAATAGTTTCTCTTTTGCTCCTTCCGCCTCACACTTTTTCTCTGCTCCAGCATGAGCTTTGTCTTGGTCTGCAGTCCTTCAGGAAAAAAGTCTGCTCCGTTGCGGTTCTGTCCTTGGGCTGCAGGGGAATCTCTGCTCTGGTGTCTGAAGCACCTCCTCCCCTTCTCCTTTTCTCACCTTCTGCTGTGTTCCTGCTGCTGTTTCTTACTTTTTTTCCCCCCTTCTACTCTTTTCCTGCCTTGTATTTTTTGCCCTTTCTTAAACACGCTTTCCCAGAGGTGCCACCATCTTGGCTGAGGGGGCTCAGCTGTGTCCTGCAGTGAGTCTACTGGAGATAGCTGGAACCAGTCACGTCCAGCATGGGAAAGCCCCTGGCCTCTTCTCACAGCAGCCTCACACACAGCCCCCTCCCAGCCCAGGTACTTAATCCCTTCTAAAACTGTGTGTGCAGCAAAAGAGCGTGCAGTTTGCTTCTTCCATTATCCTACTGCTAGTAGCAACAGACATAACATATAAATACAGAAAAAAGGAAAAAGGGGAGAGAAAGAGAGCAAGTAAGAACCAAGAAAAAGTGACAGAGTAACAGCCAGCCAGTCAGTGAAAATGTACTACAGTATCTCTGGCTGCAGAGAATCTTTCAAATTCTGTCCTGCCAAAGAAGGGATATCTAAGGAGATTCAGGAATTGTATAAGTTGTGAGATTGATGTTTGCTCTACATCTTCACTTTCCCTGCTGACATAACTTCGGACATTCTCCTTTTCCCTGCCTCCTCCTGGCCTTTATTTTTAAATAACTCATCTTTATTTTCAAATAACTTATCTTTATTTTCAAATAACAGTGGAATTAGAACCACTTCCATTGTTTGTATTGTATAAATAGTTCTTTTTCTTAATTGTTTTGAATCCTCAAAGCTGATTTTTAAACTCTGGCTGAGAAAAAACCTTACTGATTGCCTGGATATTCAAAAGTCTTTCTAGAAACAGAGATGATAAATTTCCAAAGTAGTCCTTTTTCTGTTTCTCCCATTTTATCACTCAGGGAATATATACTCAGGGAAACACATATTTGGGCAAGTAAAAGTAATGTTCTCAGGTAAAGAAGTAAGAACGTTATATAAAACAGCTTGGTGTAAGCCGTTTAGAAGGAAAATGCAAATAAAAGTTAGAAGAAGTATTGAGAATAACCCAGTTTTGGAAGTAATACCCAATTGTTTATTATTATCTAGATATAGGAATAAAAGAATACAAATAAACAAAGATTCTCAAGTATATTAAGAGCACTAGAGAGCACATCATACGAAGAGGAAAATCATATTGGATATATCAGTTCACTTGTGTCACCAAAAAGAGGGCAAAATATTTTCTAACACATCTGAGTTGTACTTCAGCTACAGCAGTCAGGAGAAGTTGTGACTCTTTAAGTATAAAGCCAGTTTTAAATAACTTATGTTGACTCTCTGGCCTTGGCAGAATTTGCAACAGCCAAGAGACACTAGCTGCTTAATATTCCTGAGGGAAGCTCCACTGCTTAGGGATTGTCCAAGCACCGCTTGCATGCATTGGGTCCTTGCTAATGTTCCTCCCCTTACCAAGGCTGCTCTGGAAATCAGTTGGTCTGGCTCATTGTCCACTCAGATTCCCTTTCCATTCAGGAAATCTTCAGTGGGGAAGTCATATCTTTCTTTCTTCTTTTTATAATGGGATATCTGGGCCTAATTTGCAGGCAGAGTAGAAAGCTGCTGAGTTGATTCTACCCGCCCCTAGGCTTTCTTCCACTGTTGTTTTAACTTTTTACCTGCTCTGCTACAAATAGCACCTTCTTCTGTGTTCATCTGCTACAATAATACTGCTTTTATTATATATTGCTGGGTAACGTTGTGGAGTTCAGATCAATCTCACTTTCTGTTTTCCTAAACTATTGATTTAATATTTCTAAGCTCTTTGCAGTCATTTGCCCTCCTTAGTGTTCATAACTTCCTCAAGAGTACTTCCCCCTGTGTTTTAATTACTGTGTTATTTATACGTTCTTCCAGATTGTTATTAAAAATGTTCATTAAAATTGGCTTAAAACTAACCATGGAGAAAATCTTTTAACGTCTTCCCTGCTATACCTTACTTGAGATATAAAAGAACTATTTAGTCTAGGAATATTTGTTTTTAAAGATTTTAATATATTTAGCAGAAGGCAGGATACATTGACCGTGGGAGAAGTCTACCATCAGTGTAAAGTTCACATTGAAAGATAGTAATTTTACAGAAGTTTTCTTCAGAATCTGGACTGTCATTTAGCATTTAAGTCTATCCACATTTTTTCTGTTCAAGAAATGAATGGACTGAGGTTTTGGAAGTTAAAAATTATTTAAAGACTGAAATCAGTTTATTTAATAAATTAAGCAATAAGAGTTCAACTAGTGCTGCAAAAAGGAGGTTGTATGTATATTTTTGACTCATTTCTAGCATATAATAATCTTTAATTACAATTGTATTATGCTATTTCTTTAATGCAGAATATCATGAATTTTAATAAAACCTTAATTCACATCTCTAGAAATGAAAGTTTCAGTTATTATGTACTTTTACAAATTATCACATAATAGTTAAGAAATTTTTAGTAGTTCTAACACTGTTAAGTTCTCTTTCTTCAGTGTATATTGAGTAGAGCAGTACTGAATACCTAAGCATGTTACAATCAAAAGATTCTGTCTTCAGTAGGTTTGAGAACATACTTAGTGTATGTTTTTCAGTATTTCTTTTCAACAAGCAAAAAAATCCTTTCTCAATTTTGTCTCAGATTTGAGCTATGACCAACCTGCACATTTCTGTAGCCTCCAGTGGTACATTTCTTTGAATTTAACTGCGGGACTAGTAGCTAATACAGCAGTAAAAGTAGGTAACTTCCATAAATCGTCATGTATCCACTTTTGCTGGATGATATTATTCCTGCATTGTTCGTGTTGCTTACAGCAGAAGTTTACTGTATAGTTTTTATGTTACTTATGTATAAGCTAATTGAAGGTTTAGTTTTTTAGTATTAACCAGGAAGCTAAAGTGGTACAAAAATGAGACAGGATATTTTCATTCATATACTGAAGATTTTGGTTCTGATCCTGCAATAACTTATGCATTTCTATTTAATCCCTGACTCAATAGAATTTATCAGGATCCTATTCATGTTTAAAGTTACTGGTGCCTTTAAGCCATTTAAAGGGATAGAGGCAGAGCTAAAGAACACACTTCTGTAAAGATGGTGCACAACTTGCAAGTCGATCTTTTGCCTTTCTAGACTTTGACTTGATCAATATCACCTAAATTTAGAAACCTTACCGTTAACCTTTTATGTATCTAAAAGGTCAGTCACATTAAGTTCCTTTTATAGGCAATGGAGTTGATGGTGATTCAATGCAACTATTTTAGATGGGGATTTTTTGTATATAAAAGAAGTGTTGGATGACTGCTTCTTTCAGGAAGCAGCAAAAGCAGAGTGGCTCCATGAGTGAAGATGATTTGGAAGATGACCATGGTACAGGCAGGGCAATTACTGCGCTGACGAGTATTTGGGCAGAGCAAAGGTGTTGGCAATAACAAATTGTGTTCACAGCCCAGCAATCACAAGATAAGGCGAGGTAGTGAGTTGAGTCTGACATCCAAGCAGCCAAACAAAAAAATCTTGATTTTTTAAAAAAGCATTATTTAGAAAAAAGAAATGCAGGCTTTAATAGAAGGAAGAACAAACATGTTTTGTTGTTGAGTAGTGTAATAAATTATAATAAAGCATCCATCTCATATCCTGAATATTCGTGAAAGAGTTTTAAAATATTGTAATTTATCTGACTGTCAGTTCTTATTCAGTAAGATCTGGATTGAAGGTGTAGACCTGTACAGAGGCCCTGAAAAGCAATATCTAGAGGAATCATTCTTTCTCTTTGCTCTGGTGGATGGGAGAATGTGTAATTTTCTAGAGCTAAGAGTATCTCACATGAATGCCTTGATACCTTGTTGTGTTCAACAATATACAGTATTGAATCAGTATGCTCAGCAGTTCATGAAGAAGATGAGGTAAGATTATTTTCATTTCTCAAATTGTGCTCATTAGATGAAGGCTTGCAGCTTGTGAAATCTTTGTGCAGTGAAAAAAACCTTTGTGCAGGTTTTGCAGTGAAAGCTGTTGTCTGCCCACTTCTTGGTCTGATAGTGCAAGAGAGATGTCTATGTGCATATAAGTGGATAATCATCTTTCCTTTCAATTTCTTCATAGTCCTTATCCAAAGAGAAGTAAGGGAACGAAGGAAAAGTATGTGGGTTAATTTGCCAGGTTTGAAATAATGCTAGAATAGTATGCACGCTGTGTGTGCTCTCTGTGTCTGTGGCATATATTGCTGAGCGATGCAGAGTCTGTTCTTTGATACATCATGCTCTAGATAATATTTTTATAGGCACCATTTTCTCCTAATTGTTTTACATGTTCGTTTTGAAAAACAGAGTAGCAGCATTGTCTGGTTGTAATATTGCTGAAAAGAAAGTAATTTAAATAGATTAAACAGAGCTATCAGTAAGTTATCTCATTAGTCCTTTAAGACATACTTGCACCATACTTCTTTAAAATCAGTATTCCCTTCCACTGCTTGAAATTACTCACAATTCCATGAATATAGGGGAGTATTCTATCTGACTGCATAAGACCAAGAATTCAATTTACTGCATTTTATTTTTGTCTTGTAACCCATAAAATATAGGTTTTTTTCTTAGCCTTTCCATACTCATTACATGACTTTTATTTGAGACAGAATGGAAGACAGTATCATGTCTGAGATAAGGATGAAAAGTTGTAAGTCAGTATGGATTTTTAAACAAGAATTTAACTCCAGTCACTCTAATGGTAGTTGATAACTGTTACAGATTTTTAGATAAATATTCAGTATCAACCTGGGATTTAAAGATCCCATGTGTTTTGGTTTTTTGATCCTCAAGGAAAAAAAAAAAAAAAGAAGGAAATCTTTGCACCTCTCCTTCCCCTAAAAAAAAGAGACTCTTCTATATTTTTGTGAAAGTTCTCTGTAAGAATTTAACAGGTAAAGTGCTGGGTATGTTATAATGACAGTACACACCTGTTTTGCAAATATCAGAAAACAATGCAGAAAACTAAAATGGTGTGTAAATATTAGTAATGGGGCCAATCAGTCTTTATCCCATAAGGATAAATATATTCACAAGGGGTTTAAATTCAGTTCTGTGTAATAATCCTAGACAGCCATGTATTGGTATAATGAAAAACCAATTGCAAATATTACTCCACTAATCCATTTTATCTTCCCTCTAAATTGCAGATTTTGTATCTTCTTCTCTTTTTGATAAGTTGTATTGCTCTCCAGAAAATAGAGCTTAGGTTAAAAATGTCTTTAACTCCAGATATTAAAATCTGTACTAAGGATGTCTATTACTTTGCATTTAAAACAAAATACTGCCAGAGAGAATCTGATTGGTTTTTGAGTTGCGAACTACTTAAATTGGTGGAGGGTAAGCTTTTATACGTACACTCTCAACAGCTTTGAATTGAATCGATTTGTACAGAATGTGCTAGACACATCCTTTATGAAAACAACTGAAAGGAGCAGTCAGTGTGTGACAGTATATACTGCACTGAATATAGTTTGTGAGCATGAAACCCTGTATCTACAATCACATTTAAGCTCATCTAGACTGAGCCCTATAAGACATTATCCAGAATTAGTCATGTATCTCTTCCTAAGTTTATATCAAACTGTGGACACTGGAGAGGAGGAGTGAGTGTCTGCAGGTCAAGAATTAAGGAACAGAATCTTGTATTGTCATGGCAAGAAGACTCCCTGTGCAAAAACAAGCTCCTAAATAACAAGGGAGGCTGAGATGCTAGCTGTAGAGTACATCTGATACCATACCAGGTCCTTAAGCCAAACAGACTCAAGATGGGCTACTATTAAGTCTGAAAGCAGACATCCTTAATGTAGACAACTGGAAAGTTTATGCCTGAGAAGGTCCCTCTTAGTTGATGCTGTCAGTATAGGTCTTGCCTTAGAGGAATAGCAAAGTTTTGTGTTGAACTGAATTTTTTAGGATCTCAAAGGTTAGAGTATTGGGATGTTTTCCACTTTCTGCCCCTGCATACTGTCTTCCATGGGATATAGAAAAGCAGCTTTGCTAAAGCTGGTCTCCTTTATGTGCATTGCACATAAAGAGCACTGAGAGGTTCCACAATAAGATAGCATAGTATGAAGTATAGTCAGTCTTCGTTTACACTGCTTATTCATGACTCTATGTAGCTGTGCCAAAACTAATATGGTATTCTCTCTCATCAGACATTGTTTATGATCATTTCTGTTCTTCCCATACACTCAGAGGCTGCACTGAAAAATCCAATAGCTGATTAGAGAATGATCTGAGCAGTTTTTTCAAAAGAACTGTTCTTGTTTTTTAAATATTCACTGTTATTTTTACTTAGCAGGCCTTTAGAATTGAGGCTCCATTATTCAAAATACTATATGAATACAGAGATTGAATAAATTGTAATGTCTCAAACAATTTGCAAATGAAATGATGCAATTCTGAAGTAAGTCTGCTCATTGGGCATAATAATTTTAATTTCTAATACCATAGAATGTCCCAAAAGTAGAATCATCTTTGACAAAATTCTTCCCTTTCTGGTGGACAGCTAAGATTGTTGACATCTAAACATTACTTGTATTAGCCAATAGTTTTGTAAGAATAATTCTAACTTTTCAGTGAGTAAGAGCAAAGAAGAAAAGCAGAATGCAGGTTTTGTAAAGCTCATTTAAAGTCTCCTTTTTCAAGTATTTCAAACACCTGAAGGCGTTAGAGATTAGGTAAAGAGACTGTATCTGAAATGTTATAATAAACACTCATAGAGATGGCTAAATGGGAAGAGTAGGTTTTATCCATTATGGGGAAGATCAGTCTTCAAAATTGCGTCAGCTTATTTGAGTACTGAAATTTCCTTTCTGTTTTATGCCTGTCTTCTTGATTGAGCTGGAGTATTCTGCATTTACGTTAGTAGGAGTGTAGTCAGTTAATCAGGGAAAGTGATTATTCCCACAGTGGCATTTATTAGACCATATTTAAATACTGTGAGCAGTTCTAGGCCTCCCAGTACTTGAATAGGTTTGAGTAAGGGTCACCAAGCTGCTTGGGGTCTGGTGCACAAGACTTGTGAAGGGAGTCTGGAGGAGATGGGTTGGCTTTTTTTAGCATCAGGCTGGAATTTTCCTACTAGGCATTCTCTAAAAAGAGGAGCTGATCAAAAAAGATCTTTGGCTCTTTCCAAAGCAGCATAGTGCTTTATACTTTTTAACAAGGAAGGTTCCAGCATGACATAAAGGAAAAGAAGTACTATTAGGATAATTAAACACAGGAAAATGTTGCCTAAAGAAGGTGTGGAATTTTTATCTTTGGAAATTTTTGAGACCAGACTGGACAACATCCTATTCTGAATTAGTGAGTGGTTGACATTACCCTGAGCAGGATGCTGGATTCTGTGACCTCCTGGGTGAATGTGAATTTATTCTATAACTCTATGATTTCCAAATGTTTATTGCAGTGGGTTAAAAAGCATACAGTGTTACATTAAAAAAAATGAATTAAAGGATCTGTAGTATAAGATTCTTACATCAGGCAATCTAATAATAGACATAAAGATAGGATGGGACAACATTTATCCATAATAGGTCAATTTTGTTTTCCTTACTTTCTTTTGTCCTATTTTTTCTTATGCATTTGTAAGCACTCCTGAGTATCTATAAGAAAAAAAAAAAAAGACATTTTATATCTTATGTTGTGAAGAATGAAAAGCAGAGAATTCTAAATCTATGGTATTGTGACTCGGTCCTAAACTAGGGCTCAGATTGC
>VXBO01014052.1:0-5000 GCA_013400135.1 Rhinoptilus africanus | reverse complement strand
TTGGGGCAACTGCGGCAAATGTTTCCACTCTTCTTTTCTTCCCAGTCCTATCTGACTTTACTGGTGTTGCTTTTTAAATGAAATGAGAGCAATTAAAAAGAGTTGTTGATGGTGGGCTTATTGGGAAATCTGTTAGTGTTATGGTGTCTAAGTCTGACTAACAGGGCCTAGGAGCAACTGCATCAGAAAGGTACTTTTCTACTTTTTTCCTTGCAGAATTCTAGGCAGAGTCTGGCGCTGGAGTTGGCTGTCATGTCCAAGTCTATCAGCTTTTTTTGTTTGAAACAGCAAGGGTAAGATGAACTGCAGGGTAAGATGGGCTGTTTTTGAATACGATAGTCCAGTTATGATACCACTTCTTTTTTCCTTTCTTTTGTTTTCTTCCTTTTTTTCTTTTTTCCCTTTCTGTTCTTTTTTTGGCATTGACGTTGGAAGTTTGGCATAATCTTTCATTTATATGAAGATGTGTTACCTTGCTGGACCAGTTCCTTAAATAATTCAATATGAACACTAAATTTAACAGTAATAAAATAGTCCATCTTGCCTTCATTCCATTTTACCCAGCAGATTTAAAAACGAGCATAGTGGCCAATTAACAAAAAGTGATTGTTTTGGTACAATGGTATAGTGGATATGGTAAAACCATTTATTTGAAAACAGGTTTCTGGATACTTCTGAAAGATTTTACCTAAAGTTCTTGCAATGAAGCTTGAAATTGTTTATTCGACATCATTAGAAATTTCATTCCATTCAATTATAACGTTATGGAAAAAAAAATCCATACATGCTCATTTATAATAAATATTTGTGGTTGTAAATTACATTGAATTTTTTTTCCCTATTTTTAGTAATTAGGCACAAGAGGAGTTCATGTGCTTCAATTTATCTCATTAGACTCTAAATGAGCATTAATAATTATGCAAATTACTGTACAGTATCTGTCACCCCCTCCATTCTTTAGTGCCATGAGCAGGCAACTCCAGCAATGCATTATAATTTATCCTTATCTAGTTTATGCATAGCAGTCTAATATTTTCATTGCTGCTCTATCAAATTAAGTGTGTGGTATAGCCACCCATGTTTATCTGAAATTGTGGGGCTAACTATAGAGATGGGAGATGTTAATTTTTTTACCTGAGCAGTCAATAAATGACTCTTGCCAGCTCTACAAATGGCAAAAGTCAAAAGCATATTAACAATGGGTTTCAGGTTGTGCATTTCAGGTATGAAATACTTGATTTCATATCTACTCCTTTCATTGACAGCTTATTTTTGTTTACTCAAGCGAGTTTTTACAAAATACTTTAATAATGTTTATTTAGTGCCTTGAAGATAAAGAACTGTATAAATGCTTCAATATTAGTATTAACTTAGAGGTTCAGTCCAGCTGAGATTTTTTCTGGAAAGCCAGTTCAAGTAACTGCTTTTTTCACACTGCTATATATGTATATTTATAAATTTTAAAAAGGCACTGATCATCAAGTCTCCCATTACTATCTTTTGATTCCCACAGCTCCAAAAAGATCTGTCTTTATAAGTGTAATCAGTTCTTATTTTTCATTTCAGTTGTGTGTGTTTGTACAAGCAGTACATGTAAGCCTGTAGCTTAAAGATTCTTTTGCACAGTGACTCCATCTCCCCACTGTGGCAAAAAGTGCTGAACGCTTATTAATTGCTTTCTGTGCATTGGTTTCACCTTTCTCCCCTGGTTTTCGTTAGGTTCTGAGCTCATGCCCAAAGCCCTCTCCACCAGGATAGTGGGAGGCATTTGGTGGTTTTTCACACTTATCATCATTTCCTCGTACACTGCTAACCTAGCCGCCTTTCTGACAGTGGAACGTATGGAATCTCCTATCGATTCAGCTGATGATTTGGCCAAGCAAACAAAGATAGAGTATGGGGCAGTGGAAGATGGAGCAACCATGACTTTCTTCAAGGTAATCTTTATATTCTGTTTGAAAAGACCCTATATCCTGAATGTGCCAGGAAAGTTTTTGCACCTTGCTGAGGAGCAATGGATATGATTCCCACTGCTGTCAAAAGCAGCTGAAAATCACTTTTTTTCAGGATTTGCAAGGTCACAAAGGAAGCAAATACAAAAACTCTGATGAGAAATAAAATAAATTTCTTCGATGGTTTTCACTTAAAGAATTAAATATATAACCATGGAGTAGGTGAAGAAACCTGAACCCTTTGCTTGGACAGATCTTGTACAGCTGTACAAGAATGAGTTTTGTCAGATAAGAGTTACAGTCTCAGTTCAATAGCACTATACTTAATGGCAGTCTTTGTTCAAGCAACTGGAGCAGAGTAAGGATGTTAGTGGCTGGACTGAGAAAACCTTTTTGAACTTTGTATTTTTGAGAAACTTTTGAATGAAATTTGGGGTCCATATAAAAAGCTCAGGTTCTTCCAGTTTTTCTGTTCCTTTCAACCTGTTAATAAGATAATTCAATTTGAAATATAGTGAAATGTGCTGCTGGATTAGAGAGAAATCCTTGTTTTCTAGTGTCATCAAGCATTTAAATGGGGTTAAATTAGTGAAAAGTATGCACGAAAGGAAAGAGAATGGTTTGTTCTGTAACTCCTTGTGTTTGATAGCAGAGAGGTGTCTCAGATCTTCCAGAGAAAAAGGTGTTTAATGACATTTGTCTGATGTTTGATACATTTTGAAGACTTCTAGCTAGTATATTCTGGTTTTATGAGTTACTATGCTGTCACCTAAAGCTTTGAAGAGACTGTTATGTTGGGTCCAAGGTAACTTGTAAAGTGGTGCAGAAATTGAGGAATGTGTGGTCAATCCCTCTCATCAGATTCAGAGAGTACAAAATTTGTTTAGATATCAAGGCTAAATAGTCACTATTTAATCTTATGACCTTAGGGTCAATTGAAGTGTACACATAGTTTTAATTTTTAAAATAATTATAGGCCTTCCAGATTCTGTTTGGAAATAAAAATCAATTCAATCTCAGCATGTTGGAATATTTTATGCTGCTTAACTTGTAGCGTACATTGGGAAAGTAGTAAGTAATTTTCGCAGAATGCTAGTTTAAAATCAAGCCCGTGAAGTAAGTAATCAGTTGAAAGTTTAAAGACTGAGGTGTTTAAAAGAGTCAAAATGGTTTAAGTCTCTGGACATAAAGACATGACACAAGGTATCTGTCGAGTTACCAGAAAACACTACAGGGCTTGAATTTCATTTTCGTCTGGCAGAAATCTTTGAACTTTTTGTAATTCAAATTTGAACTATGGACTCTAAAATACTAGGAAGCATGTTTACATTAGCAGCGTCTTTCCTTGTGGTTGCCAGAAGCACTTTTCTCTGCATCTTCTTAACTTTCAGTTTCCCTTCTCCCTACTCTTAATTTTCTCTCTTATTCACTCTTTTTTCTTGTATGTGCATAATCTGTGTCAGGTTTTAGGCACACAGAGACTATTTCTCTTTCTCTGGATGTTTTTCCCCTCTGCATATTAATATGCTGCTCCCTTTTCTGCACAGTTCTTTCTTTCTGCTTTCTTCTCTCTGTTTCTATTTATCTAGATATATTTTGTGATTATCTAGTATATTGTATCTAAGAACTGGAGAAGACTTACTTCTAATGAAACAGCAATTGTACATCCTGCACAGAAGAAATTTGTTTTCAGTTGAAATAACCTAGATTAGACACAACAGAGTTATGGTGTCAGATCACTTATCTTTGTTTTGCTTTTAGTACATTAATGAATTCTCCTTCTTCACTATGAATGAAAAAGAGAAATCAAAACAAAACATGGGATTTCTTTATTCAGATGATACATTTTAGGTCAAATTAGGGTTTATTCTGTAAAACAAACATATTTTCTGGGATTTATCTGTGAGCAGATTGTTGTTCGTAACTGACATGAAAATGCACTGATAATTAAGAACTGTTCGAGCTAGCAACCAAATGGTTACAAATATTTTTCTGATGTTTACTGCCTTACCTAGAAGTATGTAAATTAATTGCTGTTATTTACCTAAGGAAATAGACACAAACTTAAGCATTAGAAATGGCTTCAACTGTTCTTGTAGTTCAGTTAATGTAATTTCCTTATATGAAGAAAATGAAAATGCAAGAAAATATTTAAAAATAAGACTTTAAGTGGAATTACCTTAAAAGCTACTACTAGAGTTGAAGAGCTCATAGGTACTACTGCTAAATAATACAAAAAGTACTTAAGAACAGGAAACTGGCAAAGGAAGACAAAAACTATCTGCAAAATATCTGACGTGACAGAAGTGAAACTGGACAAAGATAGTATAGAAAAGTATAGATATTACAGAAAAACAGAAGAGTTGCAAATGTTTTCTGCACATGTGTAAAAAAAGAGGATAAATATCCACATTTTAAATTCCTTTCAGAATACTTATGCTATATCAGTAACCTAAAGGAGGATTTAACTGGTATATGTTTTATTCTCTGACAAGTGAATATCAAGTAGGAAGTAACACTGCTTTCTTATATGGCATTAGGGAAACTATTAATGAACTATTGTGTCTTGTTCTGGTGACCATACTTCAAAAATATGTCTAAAATTGGAAAGAGTTCATTAAAGGTGAAAGAATGACTGTAGGTCTGGAAATAAGCATTGTAGTTAGAGGCTAAAGAAGATCGGTCTGTTTAATCTGCTGAAGGGAAGGTTAAGAGGTGACTTGATCATGGNCAGTCCATTGAATTCTTTCTTAAAAAAACTTTGGAACCTGGCCAAAGCTGTGTGTTGCTAATACAAAAGAAGAGTATTTTCTGAAGGAGAACGTAAATGGGAATCAGACAAACTAACCGCTAGATTAAAACCTGCTAAATTTAAAATCTTGGAGAGCACAGGGGCTATACGGTGAAAATGCAGTTACTCTTGTGACTCAAACATCACTGTGAAATAGCTTTGTTGAAAAAGGAGAATATTGTCTCCAGAGTTTTATAAGGTCCTCCAGATCATTGAATGACTCCTCATGATCTGAGAAACATGACATTACAACCCCT
>VXBO01014051.1:3249-29041 GCA_013400135.1 Rhinoptilus africanus | reverse complement strand
GTATTTCAGAGAATTTCCACAGTGATGTTAAAATCTCTTACATGGAAATAATTCATTTGGAGAACAAAACCGAATACTCATAGTAATATGGACGTCATTAGTCTTTATCTGACCTACTTAGTCCAGTTTGGGCCTCCTCAGAGGAACATATTGACATACTATGGAGTGAGTCCAGCAAAGGGCCAAGATGACTAAGGCATTGAAGCACATGGCTTATAAGGATAGGCTGTGATAACTGGATTTATTCAGCCTTAAGAAAAGGGGATGAAAGGAGATCTGGTTAGTATCTACTGCTGTCTGATGTGAGAATATTGAGAACACAGGCTCTTCTTGAAGTTTCATGGTGATAAGACAAGGTTCTATGGATATAAATTCTACCAAAATAAATTCCAGGCAACTGTTAAGAAAAAAATTTGAATTATTGGAATAAGTTTCCCAGAGAGGTTGTACAATCTCCATCCTTGAAGATCTACTCCAAACATGACTTAACACAGCGCTGAGAAAAGTAATCTAGTTGGTCCTGCTTTGAACAGATGAGTGGACTAAATGACTCTCATGTATTCCTTCCAATAAAAATTATTTATGAGTCTGTGATTCAGGTAAGAGTAATACTGTGCGTAGCTATTCTGCAATGCTAGGAGAATATTCACAACTTTGTCTATTCATTTTTCTGAAGGATGAATTTCAACGAAATGGAGATAAGATCACCTTCATAACAATGTCCAAAACTGAATTACCAATGCATTCACTCTGCTAAAGGGAAAGTAGAGGGAGAAGTAAAAAGAGGGGTAGTTTGCATCTAATTAGTTGATTACAGGTATTGTTCAATATATGAAAATGATTTATTTCTGTTGCGGTCTTTCTGAAATGAAATAATCTGTACTGGAAGCAGTATGCACTTCTACAAACTCACAGGAAAAATTGGTACAGTGTTGTTCATAATGTTTCTATTTATTTATTTAATTATTTGTTTTAAATCCAGCCTAATATCTTACTTTCTAGAACCTGAAGGTCATTTTGCAATGATGTCGTAACTTCACCGAACAGTCCTTCTTTGTTCCTTTGTCTTTGGTGTTAGGGAATTTCAACGAGAGACTTAAATTTACATGTCTGATTGTAATTAATGATGTTTATTATATGACAGTTATCTATCATCAGTCTAGCCCATTATCACTTTGCCAGTATATATTTCCTAGATTACTAAAGAGTTTTGGGTCAGCATTGAGATTTTGTAGTAGTGCACTCACTCATGTCAAGCCATGGTTACATTGTCACTTTAGCCTAAATTAAGCCTGTACTGCCTCTTAACAAACTGGTTCCCACCCTCTCTCAATGGCTCAGTCCCACCTGTTCACATGTGTCATAACAACGCTTGTGTAGTTGTCTAATGAGCCAAATTGAGGAAGCTGAAGACAAATCAAGATGAAAACTAGCCACCAGTTTGCAGCCAGATGATTTCCAGGAACTGAATCACCGCACAGGAACACGAAGAAAATTTTGGGAGAAAAAGTGGGACCCCTTCATGTCATATGAAAGCAGTGGCAGTTTAATTCTGTTAATCTAAACAGAGGCTGTCCCGCTAATATATGTTAATGCTGAAGATGTAAACAATGAAGATAGTATACATAAGTAATGCCAAAATATAACATGATGGCTAGTTAGGAGAAAACTCTGTTACTGCTGTAATTGTATTTTGTGCTTCAGATAGAATAGCTGGAGTTATAATAGCCCTTAAGGAACATGGTGGAAGCTTTAACTTCTGATAAAGAATCTGACTTTTGTACGTTGCTCACTTCCTCTTTCCTCCTTTTTTTTCTGATGTTCAAAACTTCTCCATGTATTAAGCTTGATTGCACAATCAACATTTTGACAAATCCCGGTTTCTCTCTCTGTTCCCTTTCATCTTATTACTGTCCATAAATAGAGACAAATCAGGAAGGGGAGATAAGTATATATCTATAATTGTAACAGTGTAAAAACAACTCTTGCAACATTAATCACTGACTAATCTTCCTTACTAATTTATCCCACTTGTCTAACAGCAGCTCTTTCCTTCTCTGATCTTTCCGATTCTGAGACCAAGACTTCATGATCGTATTCCTGACTAGCTGATGCAGCAAACTGCTGTTGTCATTTAGACTACAGCTTCCTGTTTCCCATTATATGACAACTGCCAACTTTCTGCATGATCAGGAAAATATACATCCTCATTCAGGAAGGGGAAGAAGGAGAGAGTATTTTGCCTGCATTGGGTAATGTCATAATGAAAGTGTTTGTACTGTTATTATATTCTGCAAAGCAAGAGAGAGAGAGAGGAGAGATAAGTGAGATAGGAGAGGAAAAGAGCAACAGATTTGATCATAAATGTTCTCACCTTTGACACAGCTAAGAAAGCAGAAGACTGAATCTTGGGACCCCTATACCCAGCCTCACTTCTGGCAGCAGGTCTCTAGGTTAAATAAAATGTTATGGGTTTCCTCTTCAGCTACAGAAACCAGGACATGATTGTAAATGAAGAAATGATTTGACACCAAAAAATAAGAAATACTGCCTATCTGCCACTCCTCTTGAACCGATGAGATTAAGCAAATGAATCAAGCTTGTTAGGTACTTAACAAATGTCAGTAACAGATGCAAGTCCCTGGTACAGCTGGCCCTTAGTTTCTAACTTGTCTTCCTCTTTCTTTATTTTGAAATCAGGGAAGTATTTATCCTATATAGTTTCCATTTGGTAGCTTCAGAAACAAAAGAAAAGATTGTGTGACCCACCATTCTCTACAATGGCCCATAAGTCAAATGGATTTGACCCTTCTCCACTGCTTTTTGGTTTGTTGCTCATTTATCTTGGTTGTCAGGGCTCTGTATTCCTTGGTGATGATGTGAAATGTGAAAAAGCATCCTCTGCTGTGCCTGCTTTTTATTTTTTAAAGGGTAAAAATAGATTGAATCTCCAGACTCTTCCAGGAGTAAAAAAGGGAAAGGAACAAAATGATCTGCTGAGCTTTATCAACAGGATGTGTTCTTTCCATTCCCTCCCTCTAAAAACCCCTAGAAAATTTAGTGAAATAACAGTTTAAGCCACCAAAAAGGTAGCGTGTTCAATCTGCTAGTATTGTGCTCTTATTCAATGTACATACACAAGGCTATTAAAATGTTAAAGGACACCATAAAATACCATATGTATTTCAAAGTAAAATCTTGCCTTTGGTCAATTTGTGTACCGCCTTTCTGTATTGATTTTTTTTTGACAATGAATTTGTTCCACCGTATGTGTTCTCTCTTAAAAGTAGTTCATTGAGCAATTTCACCTCCACACCAGTAACTCAGAATATTGTGTTGGTTTGTATCTTTTTCTGATGAGAAGAAACATGAAAGATTAGACATTATAATTTCTTCCTTTCTGGAGACACAAGTCTGACTCATTACTTCTGAAAAATAACAAACAGTTTATCAAGATATTTACTAGCATACAGTTTATTAAATATATTTCAGGAAGTATTTTAAAAAAGGTTGACAGATGCTGAAATTTTGTTCAGAAGAGCAGCATGAATTTTTGACTCAGAAAAGAAAAATATCTTGGTAGTCAGCTGTACAAAGTTAATAGACCAAATTATAGCCTCATTTAAGCTATTATAAATCCATAGCCACTGCAAGTGAATTTAAATTTAGACTAAGCTTAATGATAGGAAAATTTGGGTAAGACAGCAAGGGGAGATGCAGTTCACATGCTAATCAACAGAGCAGGGAGATTTTGATGGCTGCTGGTTACATGAAGATAATATCTATAAAAGGCTGGAGCTGTGGCAGGACAGGTCATCAACACGCATCCAAAGCATGTGCACACCTGGAGCTATTGAAACATCACCCCAGACTTATGACGTGGGAAGGAATGCTGTTCATCTGCTCTGGATGTAAGTTGTCGAAGTCTCCTCTTACTCCTTTCTTCCCCAGTTCCTATATTACAATACCTATGTTGGTATTACCTATTTAGTCAGAATTCAGAAAGCTGAATGTCACCCTCCCAGAACATAACATGTTTTAAATTCATATCTCCACTTTTTCCCACCAACTTTATCTATATATCTTCTGCCATTTTAATGACGGAGAACAAACTGCTAATGAGTGCTTTGAGAGACCTTAGAGTAGATCCAAAAGAGGTGGGTACTCTCACCGCGAAATAATGAGATCAGCAAACACAGCTCTGGAGATCAGTCCAGTTTTAGAACATTTACCTTACCCTGAAATTTTGCTTATCCTACCAGATATTCAGTGTATAGATTTATATAGAGCTGTATAGCTATTAGGTAGGATTATCTACCATACATCTATATCAAGAAGGAAATTCACCAAAAATGCAACATCTCATCTTAAAAGATGATCTTGACAGTAATTTTTTGACAAATATTTTTTAACATATTGATATTTCCTTTTAAACCAAAACTAATCAGGAAAATGACTGTTTTTTCTCAAATTTGTCTGCCCAGTTTTCAGTATTTATACATGTTTGCAAAATTTCTTTTAACAATTTTCTTTAAGCTTCATTTTTCTTTTCAAAACAGCTTCTTGTTTAAAAATATAAACTTGCTAAGAAAGGGATTGATACTAGTGATCAGAGAGGTAAATTTATGGTCAAATTTCTGTGCAGGTAAAATTTTTGAATCATCCAAATTTTCTTGAAATAAAGGAACCATCTCTCATTCAGTTACCCTACAGCCAAAGCCTCGAGTCACTTTACACCTAGTCTTTATTATAACTTCTCTAGCAGCTGATTTTAATTAGATGCTTAAGTAGTTTTCTGGACATATCTCACTGTAGCATAAACAGGTTTCTGTACTTCATGTCTCATGACACAGAATACATAAAATGTTTATTTCTTAGTTCTGTCACTGGTGATTTTAACACCTCCTTCACAGAAAAGGGAAAGCATGTAAATAAAGGTAAACTGTGCAATAGTTGTATCAGATATGTATATTCACATCCACATCCAAACTAAGGAATGCAAGAGACATACCTAGCAATTCAAAAATCTCATTTAAACTGTAAGGACATTGATATTCCCTCATGTGGATTTTATTAATTTTCTGTAATGATTTTTGTCAGTTCAACAGGCACAATGCAAAAACACATCAATCTTTTTTCTGTTCTTTTCAGTCAGGTGAGTTCACAAGCTCATTTTCAGATGGAGCAGGTGGGTGTACATACACTGTGTAAACAACACATTCTTGGCAAGGCTGTGTATTGCCATTATCTCTTCTAGACACCAGACAGAGAGGAAAACCAACTCCTGCTTCTCTTAGTGCCAGACACCTGTTCATTTTTCTTTCATTGCATCTGCTTCACCTTCTGCTGCTTTATCAATTGCTCTTGGGCTGTGGCATAATTCTCTTCAGCAGGAACCATTCCAAAGAGTCAGGAATTTCTCTATGTTTCTGATCAAATGTACCTGTGTCATAAGAGTGATCTTCAACTAAGGTGTCACCATAAGAAGTTGCCCAGGGAGAAAAACCTTGCTGACTTTCTAGAAGCAATATGGTTCATTATATAGTAAGAAGTCAGAACACTAAGCCACACAGAGGACTGAGAGTGGATTCCACTAATAGCTAAAGCTAAAAGTGGTGAAAAACCCCCCAAACCTAGCTTTCATGGAATATTTTGAACTCCATGTAGAGAATAGCTTCCAAATGGACAGAAAGTAAAAGACCCATAGGACAGTTAGAGTAAAGTAACGGATCTGCCTTGTCACTTGGTTGTTGATGCAGGCAGCACATACACATTAATGGCATCAAGTTCTGTGGATTTGAATTGCTATATATTCCCTCTAATAAACCAATTCTATTTCTAATTTATCAATCCGGGGGCAGAATTCTGAATCTTATCTTAATTAAGACAATTCCAAAAATCTCCAATTTTGAGCAGATAGTCACAACTTGTTGAGCATATGGTGGCGTTGGGAAAAAGGAAGTTAATATTTCAGTTTTGTTCTTTACAAATATACAATATGACATAATTATGCACTCACTTGACTTATTAAGGAGAGCATCCTGCCAAGTTGGTATTTGTGTATGCTCTTAAAGTATTGGCTTAAATTATTTCAATGAAATTGACTCAAACATGAGATCAAGAGCTCTACTTCAGGTTTACTGAAATTTCTTAATATTTCCCAAGATACACAACACAGGTATAGAGATTATTTTGTTAATCAATGGTAGAATAAGTTGTACAATTTCATCTTATATCTGGTGGACAATTACTTCTTGATATATGTAAAAAGAACAGATAAATCCATATAAAACAAGAAGTAACCTTCTCATTTCTGATATAGCTACTATTTATAAGATTTAAGAATGTCTGGTATGTCATTACAGTACTTAAAAAAAGAGTAGAAAGCTGGAGATGAATTTGTCTGTTGTTGTCTCATTCAAATTATACTTTACATTAGCCTGCAAGCAATTTAGTGAGTTCAGTAAAATCACTTGTCAAAAGCGGTTGTACCTGTTTAATAAGGATATAAAAATGAAGTTTGTCTACTGGTTCGGTTTTGCAACAGGACTTGGGTTTTTTTCCATGAAAGCTTTCATATTTTGATGCATTTTAAACTGTTTTAAAACAGTTGTTAACAAATGATTGCATCAGCTCTCCAAAGGAAAGCACTTTCATGCAATTTGTACTTGATAAAATGGAATTTTTATAATGTTTTTGGTTTTGTAATATGATGAAATACTCTTTAAAAACTAGCTATTTTTAATTCTCTTTTCTCATGGGTTCTTGTGGCTGTACAGCTGTTAGACTGATAACTTCTATTTTCAACTGGCTTTTGTGTGATATTTTTCTTCTTAGAAAAAAAAAAATCTTCCAGATTATTTTTCTCATTTAAATTTGCCTAAGTATATTCAAGCACTCTGTAGGAAAACACCAAAAACCCAGACCCAAACCAAAAAACAAACCCCAAAAACAGTATCAGTAAAAAAAACCCCAATCCTACATAGAATAACTGGACTCACTCTATCTTGTGGCTGAGACCCCCAGATGCTGTTGCATCTCTAAGTGTTCACTCTAGCTAGGAGAAGCCACTGCAGCACTAAGATATTGGGCACCATATCCAAAGAGACAAGATTCAGCATTTTCTTTCCCTCCATCTCTTTGCTTTTCCTGTCTTCCCAAAACAACTTTACGCTACAGCCTGGGCAGACAGGAAAGGGGGATGCTTACTGCTAGTTGTGAGGTACCAATTACAAGGCCCAGGGTAGGCAGGCATGGCAGGGCAGGGGAGGGTTCCAGTAAATGAACAGATAATGAGGACTACAGTAGCAGAGAAAGCAAAGCAAAACAAAACAAAAAAAAATAACCCAAATCCTTCTGTGCCTGATTTTTCTCATTTGTAAAACAGTCTTTTTTCACTTCTTTATACATATATCCAACAGAGAAAGAAAGATTTCTGAAAGTAAAATCTATACTGCTTATGAAGCATTAGCTGTGAATTCTGAGTTATGAATGTAATAACAATAATTAAGCTCATAAGGATCCAGTTCTGGGCCGGTACAATGTTCATGAAGTAAGCAAAACTTACAGGAATTCATGATGTATGAGGTTTTAAGTAAAAATTAAAAGATAAAGAGTCTGAATTAAAGTTGTAGAGCAGCCTTAATTGTGTCATTTCTGCAGTTCTGGATTTTTGAATTTTCAAACTTCATAATGTTATTTTAACAAAATTTGTGGTGTTCTATACAATACTTAGCTGCTCTAGAATCTCTGGAAATTATTTCATTAACATTGCATTATCTAAGTGTTAGAACCACAAGACAATTAAAAATCCTAGACAATAAAAAGAAATAAAACTTGGCCTTCATTACATCAATCTGTATTTTCAGAGAAAATTTAAAATTTGCAATAAAATAAAAAGAAATATTACCCATAAAAATTCAAAATATAATTGAAGCAGAGCTTCCATAGAGAGCTCCAATCTCAATTATACTCAAAATTTGCCTGGCCAAGGCTGTGCAACATAATCCATGTTAGTTCTGTTTTAAGCCAGATAGTGAACCAGAGGAGATATATGATTCTTTTTATGATCTGTGAGATAGATTTTTCCTTTGCAAACAACTTGTATACAGTCACTATTTGTAAATATACCTAAGTAGTGAAGATCAACCTTTAAATATCTTTATTAGACACCTAACGTGTCCTTTTATAGGTCTTGAAGATAAAGACATATATCAACATTTTCTACTTCATAATTAGTTCATAGTTATGAAGAATATCATTACTAGATGTGACTGACATCATACAACAGTGACATAATATTGTTGTCTGCATTGACCAGAGAGAGACAAGAAGGTAAGTGTTGTGTCACGGGAAGTAACTTCAAGGGTCAGTTCTGCTGAGATACAAAGCCATCTCACTCATTGACCCAATGGTTGGGGACAATCTGAAAAAGAATACAGGTAGCAGAAAAACAGCAAAGGAATAGGAGAAATTGAACATCAAATTGCATTTAAAGTTCTATTTCTCGCTCAGCCCACAACAGTGGGCTCTTTTAAATATATTCTGCTTTGCATCATTAAATTATATTTCTCTATTATACTGTAATGATGATTTACATTAATTTTCTTTCCTTTACATGGACCAAAACAGACTAAGTATACATACCTGAGCCACTCAGACCATGTCTCCATCAAAAAATAGGGAGGCTGAACATAATCAGACTTGCAGAGAAACACACTTGGTGCTGAGGACTCCATGTCCGTGCTGTACACATTTTAGGGGATTCTACTTCAGACTACCTCTAGTCTGACCCTGTAAACTGAATGCTCGTTAGCAGTTGTGCTGCATACTTTGAGATCAAGCCCTCCCATTTCATTTCATTCAAAAAGAAAACAAGTTCACGTGCTTAGAGACTGCTCATGGATGTGATGCAAAGCACAGTGAGCAGAGAAGATCAGGACATTCATACTCTGAACTAAAACACTAACACAGATGTAACCAGAAGCTATGCAAGCATCGTTAGTATGGAACTAAGCCCAAGTAACAGCCTCTACAATCAGGAAGCTTTATTAGTGCAGGTTCTGGCTCAACACTATGCTAATCACATCCACCTGGCTTCTGGCCAGCTCAAAGTGCAGGCAGAGGTCACTTGCCTCTGCCTACAAAGTACCCTATACACATTACCTAAATATGCATTTGTCCTTCATATGGTACAATTATGTTTATTGCATTACTGAATGAAATTTTTGCTAGAGTTTAATGTTGCCTGGAGGATGACGATTCAATTTTACAGCAACTGTAGAAGGTTTATATGTATTTGTTGTTCTGCATTAAAATCAAATTTGTTTAAACATCTGTTTTCAATTTGAGAAGAGGAGGTGAAAGATCTGAATGATACAGATTATTTGAGTGAGTTAAATCAGGAATGTGGATGTCAAAGGTCCCTGTTCTCCTCCACGGAGTGCTGCTTTCCTGATTAGGCAAAGACATTTCTTGAACTTGACCCCTCTACACTTCAACCCTATATGCTAAACAGACAGCCTTTTGTGGGATTTGATGTTTCCCTTTACACCCCAAAATTTTCTTAAGAAGTTCTTGAAAAGTTAAATAGCAATGAAAATCATAGCAGATTTAATGAAATTAGTTTGGTTTAAACTGTTCCAATCAATTCCAAAAGAAGCCACCTTTAATAGGCAACCTACTGTTTTAATGCACTGTCCAAAACTATCACCAAAGAGCTGAGTACAGTACTGCTCTGTCTTCATTAAGAGAACATATGTTGTCAGACGATTTTTTGTGCTCCCTTGAGTGGTTCTGTAAGTCAGATTTCACTGATAATTGCTTTAATAAAATCTATTTTAACATAAAGGGCTTGATTTCAGAGGTGGCCTACATTTTTCTGTGTTATGCCTTATGTGGGCAAATATCTGTACAGGCACTCTCTACACTAATGGGACTATCCTCCTGATTAAACAGAGGCTTAAGGGCTTTATCAAGTCAAGGTCCAAAGTCTAGGTATACAGGTAAAAGAATTTAAACATGTTTAAATTCTGTATGTGAGTGAAAGAAGGAATGATTTCCTGAGTTTTCAGAAAATTACCATGGTCATGCCCATCAGTTTACATGGACTAAACATATACCTATATAAAGAGTCTACACTTCAACTCTGACATAACTCCTCAGTCCTGTATATTCACCCTCTGTTTATATAGCAATCCTGTAGCCAGAAAAATTTAAATAAACTCTGACTGAGCTTCTGATATGCCAGTAACACAAGAATGAACTATCTCCACACACACTTTTCACCTCTGTGGCTTAATCTTGCTGGACACACTGTAAGAAGACAAATGTAGGATTTTAAGTGTCTGTGACTGCTGAGCCTGATGAATAAATTCACTTTTCATCTTTCTGTCTGTTAATATCTGAAAAAAAAAGCACCTGTAAACACAGACATAAAAGAGCAGTTACTAAGTCTAATATCCAAACTTGAGTATAATTTTTGTTTAGGAGCCAACAGAGAATCTTAACAGGAAGATGAAATCTTTCTGTCAGCTGACACTTTTTCAAGTAGAATGACCAAAGCTTTCTTTTACCCTTACTTCCCTCCATCTTGACCCATGAAAGAGGAGACAGCCTTCCCATCATAGCCTGCAGGTAGCGGAAAATAGTTTCAGTCCTCTATCTCTAAACCTTTGTCATCAGGGAAACTACATGAAGCCAAATGTTCCTAAGACAGTGCACAGAAGAAAAAGGAGAGATGTCACAGGACCTTCACTGAGGTTGGACAGGCCAGGCCTTAATAACTGTCTTTGTAGAGAGCCTAAGAAGTAATCATGGAAAGATGAATTTTGCCAGGAAGTAGGTATTAAGATTGTTGCTCGGATGTTGGAACATATATTCTTTTATAGTGCTTCAACATACTGCAAGATTTTTATTGCCTTTTGGTAAGGCAATCATAAAGAAATACCCAATGCATTCTCTCTAATCTCCTGTCAGTTGCCTGGGGGAGAAACATACCATGATTTATAATCCACAAACCACATGGATAGAATGAAGACTTGACGGAAGGGGATCTTCCTCCCTGATAAAAATTAAATAATACTTTACAAGCCTCTTTGCTCAAAAAGTGTTTTAAACCCACGTACAATTAATGTAAAGTGGTTTGTTCCAGAAGCAAGCCTTTTTTTAATTGCTAAGGCTTTATTTTTTTAGTTAAAAAGTGTAAATTGTTCATTTATGTTATTGCTTACTCCCCCCCTGCCCCCAGCTTTTGTTCACAGATCACTACCTTTCCCTTCTTCTTACTCTCCTGTCCTCTCCTCTTGCGATGTGCTCTCTCCTAGCCAAATAGGGCTAAATAACCTGTTCCATGCCAAGCAACCCCTTTGGCGAGCATATTGTTGGCCTGTAATTTGTTCAAAAGTGGTGGATTGCTGAGGCCCTTTCAAGCAAGCTGCATGAAAATCTTCACAAATGAGCCTATGCCATTAGTAACAAGAGCCCTAAGGGAGTCATTGTAGTGACTGAATGTATATTATGGATCTCTCTCTGTAATTTAATTCTGGAACTGGGAATCTTAGGTAGCATACGAAGAGTTGAAGAACTGCCCCACCCCCCCCGCCTCTCTTGCTCACACTCACACACAGAAGGAAATCAATGGGAGAAATGTCCTTGCAGTACTGAATACAAACGCACACTGGCATTTATGAAAACTTGTGCTCCCTGTGGGGATGAAGAACGTGGCTTAGAGGAAATTAGAACAGCCTGACACTGGTGCAGTCTCCCACCCCGCAATACAGGTCATGATTGACAGAGTGCTTGTAAATAGAGAATTCAAGAAGGGGGAGGCTTTTAAAATTACATATAAGATGATTGAAATGACATTTAAAATGCCAATTTAAGTAAGAATGCATTTTCTGAATTACTCACTTCGTAATGTGCCTTTGCATCTCTGCTGCATTTCCAGGACATTCATTATAAGCCTCATCCAGTGGCTCATTTAAGGAAATCTGCGGAAGTGGAGTATTTAATACATATAATGGATTTGCATACATAAGAACAGTCTCTCTACAAAGTACTGAATTGCACAACAAATTTACATTAATATTGGATTAAATCTTTGCAGAATGCTTTTATATGTAAATATAGCTGCCATATAAAGCCAAGTACACAACTACAAGACAAAAGAGAAAATGTTGTTCCATATACCTATAAAACTAATCTGCAGAACTTTTCAATGTTGAAATTGTGGGCTTTCAAAACTATGAAATGATAGCAGAAGCAAATAAAAACTGTAAGGACAAATGAGATTAATTCCACAAAAGATGTCAGATATTCTGAGTGAGAAAGTTAATCTCTCCTGGACTGACAACATTTTTTTGTTTGGATTAATTACAGTCAGAGCTAATAAAAACAATTTTGATTTGTGGTAGAGATCAGTTACCTCATTCATAAGAACAAAAAGAATTCTGCATTCACATTTGCATAGAACACAATGAATACATATCAAATTTTCAGGGCATATGTTACAGCTTTCATAGCAGTTATGCTTAAAAAGGTGATTTTCCAATGTGGTGTGCAGGGATTTAGAATCCTAACACATCTGTCTCTGAGTATAGGTTTCTCTTAACTCGTCCCACTGGACAACCACTTGCTTAGGGGATGCAGTTCAGAACTACAGAAATACGGAAACTAAAAATTTTGTTTGGAATACCTTACATATTAGTAGGATTTTAATTTTTTTAAGAATTTGTTGACTATAGCACCCTTTGACACAGTAGATGTTGGAAGGATTTTTTTTCAAACTGTTTCACGCTGGAAGCACACAGCAGAGGAAGCTGTGATGTCTGACACAGCGAGACTAACAAGAGTCCCAATAAAGCTCATGTCTTTCCCCTTGCAATATTCAAATAGTCTTTAGTTTTGTGTGTCATGGGTGATGTGAGACAGTTCAGATCTAGGTACTTTTTGGTAATAAAGTTGAAGGAAAGAAAACATTTTGCAATAAAACTGGTTGCAAAATTTGACTGTAGCCCAAAAGAATGTTCTCAGATTCACTATGTAGCTGGCTGGGCTTCACAGCATTTGGTCTGGTCCCACAGTCCTGGTGATGTAATCTGGACTATAAGATCCTCCAGAGTTTCCTTCCTGACCTTCTCTCTCTTATTCTTGATGTAGCTGGCATATTTTGCTGCACAGCTGCCTCTGCTCTGATTTCCCATAGCAAGCTGACACTTGCACAGTGTATAGAAAACGAGGAAAGGCACTGAAATGCGATGGGCTTGACAGCTTCAGGAGGAACAGCCAAAGAGCATGATTGGAGAGGTTCTTGCCGGCAAGCATTTTGGAAGCAAAGGCAAGGGGCAGACAGAAGCTGTCAACTTATACACACAGACATGTGAGATTAGTAACTCATTTGCTTGCTGTTTTCAGTTTAAAAGCTCTTCATGTCAAGTTTTGACAGTACTTTTGAAAGTACTTTACAAATCACTTCTGTATTTCAGCCTTTTTATCCTCTTCACTAGAGTGAATGGAAATATCTGATCCTTATAAAATAAACAAAGACACCGAGTAGAGCGATCCACTTATGATATGCAAAGCCTGACTTCCCACTAAGATAAGGTTAGAAAAACTCTCTCATGGTTGGTTGGAAGGACTTTTCACTTTAGCATGTGTCTTTTGACCAGGATCAAGGCTGCTGTCTCATATTAAGTCTCATCACTGACAACAGATGTAACGTCAACCAGATATGTTATTTCTAGTATGTGGAAAAACCTCATTTTTTACTTGTTAATATTCCAAGATCCATTAATTCAATCCTATTTAATTATAAACATATCTGATTGATGTCTTAATAAAAACACAACTATCTAATTGCAACATTTAGAATAATATATTACTAATAACTGGAAGATTGTTATTATTTTTGGTTTTACTAGTATTCTTTCTTTGACTGTACTGTACACATTCTTCCTAGGGATTTCTACAGGCTACTTTATAGATTAATATTTTAATAGTACCTTTGCCACCAGAGGCCCAGATTAAGATCAGAGCTTTCTCATGATAGATAAACTATGAACGCATGTTAAAATGTAATTCTCTTCTCAAAGGGAATGGTATATAGACATAGGTAAGTAAGGAAGAAAAGAGTAATAATCAATTACATAGACACTATATGCAATTTTTTTCAGATGATTGTATTTTCCGATCATAAAGTAAATATCAACTCTTTATTGTGTTCTTCTAGACAATGTTTATTAGCTGATTTATTTTTTTTTCATGGGTGGATCATCACCTTTCAGAATAATAGTAGATCTTTTGCTTTATTTCTTATGGCATTTATCCAGCTACAGCTTCCTAAATTAAATACAGTTCTGAGAAAAATAGTATTTGGTACATTGTGTTGGTCCTATAAACAGCAGATTGGGAAATGTAGACATATTGTAAACCAAGAATTTACACTTTTTTCTTCCAATTGTTTGGGAGCAGGAGTCTGATTTTTACATTTTTTTGCAGGTAAATGGGGAAGTGCTAGAAAGGTTAAATCACGCACTTTCTGCTACCACTTATCCATGGAAAGAAAACCTGGGGCAGGTACATGTGTTAGCCAGCCCAGAACTAATCTGAGACAGGGAAGGATCATTAAGGGGTGCTAAAAAGAGGAGAAAGATCTGAAAGTTGTAGGTCTAAAATATTGAACTGTAGCTGAAACCCTATGTGTAACAAGATAGCTGATGTGATAGGGCAGTGCTAGAAAAAGGAGCACAAGGCAAAAGTTTGGGCAGAAGTGAAACCAGGGAGTGCAATGAAATTCCATAGAAATTGATCTAACAAAAAAATCTCTGGGTGTCAAATTGATGGAGTTGTGCAACTCCATATATATATAGCAAAATATCAAGAAGAAGAATGAAATCTAAAAGATTAGGGTGATAGCAGAGAAGTATTGACAGTGTCACCCTAGATCTGATAGAAAGTGAGCATTTGGACCAAGTGCTAAGTGAAAAGGGATTTGGAACTGTGAGAAGGACACCAGCCCCTGTTTAAACTTAATCTAGTCCTGACTTAGAAAGATCCTTCTAAATAAACAGGAGTAGTTTACTTGAAGATCGTGTGTAACCATCCCCAAAACAGCTCACTTGTTAACTTCCTATACCAAGAAGATGTAAAAGGGCCTGGAAGTGGCATTAAGTTACTTTTGCACTCAGTCACGCTTTTTGGACTATTTCCTACTACAGTGCAGTAGTGGGAATTACAGTACAAATTGTCATTGTTAGGTGCTAAAACAAAGTTACAGCATATTATCACATTATTTTTCTTGCAGTCTTCTCAAGAAAAGATTATCTCTGTGCTCACTTTTCACTACACTAAGAAATAAAATAACCTAAAAAGTCCTAAACTGTGTTCCTTTTAGATCATTAAACAAATGCATCAGCTACTGGATAAATATGGTAACTTAATTTGCATTTGAAATGCTTGGGTAAAATCTGTGAAACCTCTATCTATTGCATCTCATTACTAGTTAAGATAGTAATTGTATGATATTAGCCAAGACCAATAGATTTGCTTGGTATGGTTTTTAGTCACATATTAGTAACTAACTGTTCCATTTATTTTCTTGCCTTCTGCTTTCATCTCAGGTGGCTATTTTCTGAAAATTTTTGGACAGTCTGCTGAACTCTTTTTCCGGCATTCTTTCCTTTATACATCCTCTGGTGTGTGTTTTCTGGATTTAGCTCTTCCTTTTTTTGCAGTAGAAGAGAGAAATGCTCCATTTCCTGTCTGTGTTCTGAAACGTGTTTACTCGTTTTTTTAATTCTTTTGTAGAAAAAAAATACTTTCATAAGAACATAGAAATAACCATATTGACTTAGACCAAAGGCTAACCTACTATCCTACCTGACAGTGGCCAATTGCAAAGAAAGACCATGAGCATAAAGTGAACAAATAGTGTGTACATCAGTGTTTCAGGGAATTTCTGATGAGAGATCATATCTGTATAATATGATAGGTATTGTAGATACTTTTTATCTACTAATTTGTTTAACTGTTCTTTTAATCCATCCAGTTTTATCAATGAGTTCCTTAGTTTAACAATCTGATTTGACTTACTTTAAAACTACTAAGTCTAATCTTCTAATGCCCTTTATTTCTTGAATTGTTCACCTTCTTAATCTTCACCATGCTCCTCCCTGTATTACAATCTCTTTCATATTCCCCTCAGCTGTCTGTTGTTCAAACTGAAGTCAGTTAACCTCTCCTCTGATGGAGAGAGATTAAATCAATCCCATCACTTGATTACTTTTGTTGTCTTTCCTTTGACCTTTTGCAATTCTACTCCTTTTTATTTTTTTGATTGGGGTAACTATATTTTCACTATATTGAGCATGTCTGAATGTTTATGCTACAGTTATGTTTTCAGTTTTGTTCTCTGATCTTTCCCTATTAATCTGTAATGTATTATACTTTTTTTTTTTAAACTGATGAGCACTAAGAGGAATACAAGATATGTTTATAGTGTGCAAATCAGTGACTAGAAACAGTGAACTGTGTAGACACAAATGGATTTTTTTTCCATGTACACTTTTTTGCACAAATTTATATTGGTTTTAAGTGTAATTTTGTTGTCTGGTATTTTTCACTGTAGAAGTTGTAGGAAGTTAAGTCTTCTGTTAATGTTTTAACTGATTGAAAAGCCAATTGGAAGGAAGGGAGGGACAGAATCTTCATTGTCTGTGCAGGGTTCTTGAATCAAGATCTAAAGTAACAATCATGGAATATATCTAGACTGACAAAAAAATATGGAGNTCTTGAGCTGGGGAGCCCAGAACTAGATCTTTAGATCTGGATCAGATCTTCAGTACATTCATCAGAATATCTGAATTAAAGTCCAGGCTTGCACTTAGTCAACATAGGATCAACATTTTTGTCCTTACACCATGAAATTAGTAGTCACGCCATCAGTATTTCCTTTCTGTTTTGTCATTTTTATCTAAGTTCTAGTCAGATATATCCACAGTCTATAATGACAGCAGTAGATACTCAATATCCTTGAAAATCTAAGCCATAACATAGCTCATACATGTCTCTTTACTAAAAGCTGTCAACATTACCATTAATGACTTTTTCCCCACATTTTTTTCTTGATCTTTTTTGTGTCTTTTAGACACAGTCCTAAACAGATCAAGTTTGGTATTCGTTTGCCAGACTTCATGGGAAGTTGGTCCATATTGTGCTCATGGTACAGCTGAGAAAAGTAGCTGAAGTACTGAAATAAATTGCAGAAGTTATTATATCACTACTTGGTCCAATCTGAAATGAGAAGTAGTAGAAATACTAATAAAAAGAGAGAGCTTATCCTTCCAAAACTTATCATGCATTTTTTCATTTTCAAAGACCACATAAACTCTGGATGAGCCTTTTGAATAAATATTACATTTTTTGAAACTGAAAAATTTAAATGGATTATTAATAATGCCTTCAGATATCAAAGCAAACAACAAAATAACCTTGTTAAATGATTGGAAGATTTTCAAAAGGCTAAGCTGTTGCTTAAAACACAGATTACTAAATGGGATGATATGGAGCCAGAAGATCATAGAATAAGATTCTACCTCCATAGTTTCATGCGTACAGAAACGTAGTAATGAGTGCCATGGTGTCCTCCAGAGATGTAAGAAGATGCATTCCAATTCTTCCAGGACATCAATCTCATTTTAGACCCCTCGAGGCTCCACTTCCAAACAGTCACTTTTGCTTATGCTGTTTTGTGCTATTTGTCTTCATTTTATCTCTGAAATATGTTATTAGAACCCATATAAAATCTACTGAAATTACTGGGCCTGTAAATGACTTGGAATCAGACCCTTATCTTCTAATACCAAAATCAGATATTTGATTATGACCACACATTGTGAAGCTGAGGCCTACTTGACTCATCTTGTAGTACTCCAGTTCTGCAAGTCAGATTCAGCATGCTGGTAAATAATACTGCCATAGTGAATAGAAAAGGTGACTGAAAAAATTGCAGGATTGGCAAGGTTAAGCCAAGACTAGAGTATATTCTTATGTACATAAGGAGTAGTTACTGAACTGCTGCAAAAAATGGCTGCAACCCAACAATATTGAAAAAATTACTGTATTAAGGAAAATTTGATTGGCACTAATTTTTTAAAGTTAAATTCTGATTGGTACCTTTTTGCTAGCTTCACTGCCACCAATTGATTTCAAATAAAACAACCACCTAAAAATACCATGCTTTCATATTCTTTCCAAGCAATTTGTTCCCTGCTGCTCAAACTTCTACACTGCAGCTCTGCCAGATCTTTCCATAGGTTTCTGAATCTCAGAAGAGTTTCTTAATTCTCAGCTAATCTTGCCGACATGTCTCCCAGGTGTTGTAGCCTCATTTATCTTCCTTTTCACTGAGGCAGTGCAACCAGGAACTGTCACACCCACCAATAAATCTAGCCATAATTATGTTAAAAAAAAATGGAATGTAACTTTTTGCCTAGGAAGATTCTTAGTCCTTTCTTTTTTGTTATTTCTTCTCCCCCCTCTTCTTTCTGCTGACTTCTCTCCCTTTGGAAATATTACTGACAAGAATCTCCAGAAAATATTACGAAGATGAGCAACATGTCATTTCTCCCTCAAAACCCACAGATCTCTCAAAAGGTTTGCAATGAAGTTTAAACCTACTTATGCCTGTGATTAGAAATTAGAGATTAATAAGGATTGACATGAACATTTCACAAAGAATCTGTAATTATAGCTGCACAAATGAACAGGGGAAAAATACAAAGGAACTATGATGCCATTCAGGCCTCTCCTTTTTTATAAAATTAATGAAATGTTTCCAATTTCATTTTCTGGGGCTAATCAGAAAAGTATTCTGATGGAAAGAAACCAAATGATGGCAAATATGCAGGATTTCTAATACAATATTTGCATTTTGATAGTCACACATTCTCCATTCTGATTGTGTGCATTTTTATTTTTTTTTCTTCTTACAAAGTTTGTGTCAAAAGGAGATGTTATTAAACATGAAAAGGAGAAAATGTATGAATAGTAGATACTTAATCAATGCAATTCATTAAGTGAACAGAGGCAAAACCAACCTTGATAATTCTGTGATACAGATACAGAGAATGACACCATATGTATATGTAAGACATAAATAATTTTTTATTACTGGATATATCTTCATATTCATCGTCCTCCACAAGACTCAGCTATAGTTGCTTGACCTCACACATTTACCACACAGTATCCAGGTAGTAAACTTCAATGTGAATACAAATGAAGACTTAGATCCTTAACCCCGATCCCTAACCATTGACTGCAAGGATAAGATGCCAATGAGGATTAGCAATAATACATAGCATTTTTCCTTTACAGTCACTGATTTCAAAGTGAATTGCAAAAGAACAAGGAAGGAGAAACTAGGCAAAGTTACAGTATTTGCTCTAAGCCTCATTGTGTGAGTGGGTAAATATGGTTACAGCCGAAGAACTGTTATCATGATCAACTGAAGTGATTCCAGCTGACTCCATTCATGCAATCCGTTGGAGTAGAAATCAGTGTAAACCATTGAGTCTCATACCTGGGTTTCCTGACTTGGAGAGGCAGGTGGTTTGCATCAGTTTAGACACAACATGATAGCTAATGTGGAGATGATGTGGAAACCCGGGTATTTGCCTGAAGAATTATCTCAGTACAGCTAACTGAAGGCTGCAAACATAGTCTTCAATCTCTGAACTTTGTTTAGAAGAACTTTTTTGTAAAAGTAAAAATACCCATCCTGGACCATCTAAAAGCCCATCTAAGCCTTTTTCAGACTAAAAAGAACCCCAAAATCCCACCTCCAACAAAACCCCAAAACCTAATAAACCTGTGAATAATTACTTTTGGACTTTGGAAGCTTTCACATTTATAAGATTTTTTAAATCACAAACAAGGGGATGCTCTGGTACTCCAAATACACTCTTACACAAATACAGGAACCTCATTTGAAAAAATGAGGGATTCAAAGAAAATTCACAAAATGGCTCAAGATTATTTATGGGTTTATGTATCTGGCAACTACTGCTATAGAAAATGCAAACAGAAATTATATGATCTTTAATGAAGGCTCTCTTATCCATTAGAAAACTACAACAGATATAGATACACATGATCAGTCTTTGAGAGCATGTCTGCCTGATGTTCTGTGCAACAAATGACAATTTTATCACTGATGGCAGCAGGTATTCAAACAGGTTCACCCAGGAGACAGAGAGAATTACATGCACTTTAAGGAGCTTCAGCATTACATCTATAGTACTTTATATGACATAATATTTTTTACTGATTAAGCAAAAATAACTATCATTTACAATAAACTGACATTTATACATTCTATTTTGTATGCACTACATAATAACTACCTTTAAAAATTATTACAATCTTCTTTAATACCTTCAAAAGACTGCCATTTTCAGATTTTGTTTTGTTTTGTTAGCTCATTTTTATGTACACCTATAAAAAGAACTGTGGTTGGAAAATACAACTTGAAATCACTGGAGTATTTGACTAGTGATAAAAATTTACTGCTAGGTACCCAACCATCTTAACTGCTTACTGCAGGCCACTGAAATTAATAATGTAATGGCTTATGGTTAATGAAGTACTGGTACTGTTAAGAGACAAATTACTGACAAAAGAAAAGTAATTTGTCTTACAAACATAGCTTATGTAATAGTTCACATATTAGATAGGACAAAATACCTATTCAGAGCTGAAAGACTTCCACCTTAATATGTTTTCTCCCTCAGGACAATTCTGAATGTATTTTCCGTCATTCCCATATGTCTTTTTCAAAATAATACACCATTTTTATTATTTTTATAGTACCAGAGGGAATTACTTCTTATTTTGATTGTATGTATTTATTAAACCAGCTTTTTAAAATGTTTATGAGAATTATCTTCATGATGGCATAGCATGATCTCTAACTAAAGTTAAAGATCAGGCAGGCTCCTTGGCTGTGTTACATCTTTTCTCCCTTCCGCTTAAGTTTTTTCTTCTTCCTTGTTTCTTTCACATTTCTTTGGCTCTACTGATACAGTACCCAAGTATGTCTTCTGTGGCACAAGTTTTTGTTGTCTAATGAGTTCGGACATACTGACTCCCAGACATATAGATGTATATTTCTATGATTTCTTATAATTCTTCCTTCTTCCATTTCTCTTCTGTACTTTAAGGCTGTTAGCCTCTCCTGCCAACCCAGCCCCACCTGTGGGCCCACATCCCAGCCTGGAGTACTCCCAGCCTATCTCCAGGGAGGTGCCCGATGCCTAGTGTTTTGGCTTCCCTCGGTGCTCCCCTGACTGTCCTGCTCCCTGGCTGGTGTGGTAGGATGGCACAGGCTGGCATGCCCTGCCCTATTACCCATGGGGGAACCCCCACAGTCCCCCTGTTGGCCCCCAGGGAGCAGACAGTCTTCACTGAGCTCTAACAGTAAATAGGGACTAGAAATCTTCTGTAGCAATGGCTTCACCTCAACTCCTTTACTACAAATTCCAACAGGTTTCCCAGAGAGGTTGTAGGTCCCTCATCCCTGGAAACATTCAAGGTCGGGTTGGATGGGGCTCTGAGCAACTTGGTCTAGTTGAAGATGTACCTGGTCATTGCAGGGGAGATTGGACTAGATGACCTTTAAGAGTTCCTTACAATCCAAACTATTTGATGATTCTATGTCATGGTGGGGGCATTACACTTGAGGCTTCCTGTACCAGAGACAGGGTCTCAGTCCACATCAAAAAGGTGTCTGGAAGCCTTGGAGCTGACCCACTGGCAATGCATGCCAATCACATATATGTATATGCACATGTACATGCACATATATCACATATATAACATATATATACATATGTAGACACACACACTACTTATATAACAGATAAATATAGATAGATATCTATAAAAGCTATTATTATATCATGTTATCTAATTTTAATCTGATTTATATCAAAGCCATATGTATATATATATATGCCAAATAAAAAATAAAAATTATAAAATAATTAAAAGGAGAGACAATAAAATGACAGTAAATCAGGGAAAACAAACACAGAGTGCGATATTTGGTCCATAAAAAAGAGAATCTACCAGAGCTTGTCAATATTCAGTTAAGAAATCCTGTAGCATGGTGTGTCAGAAACTCATTGAAGTGAACAAGTCTCTGTGTAGGCTTAGCAGTCCATCCATGCACTCTATACTGCACGATCAATAGGTAATGAATGCTTCCAAAGTAACACTATCATCAAGGGAAGTATTTGTACTAATGAAGAAAAGAGGGGACTTAGGGAAGGGAATACTGATACTGTTACTGTATATTAGCATAGATTTCTTAAAGAAACTGAGTCTTGGCTTGGACTGTTGCTGTACAGAATATTAGATATAACAGGCCAAGAACAACTTAGTAAGTTAAAAAAGAAAGAACTACATATGCATTCTGGACTTCATTCCTGTGCTATCTCATTCAGGGATTTTTTTACTATTAACTGCTTTTCTTATTTTTGAAATAGCACCATTTTTAGCACTATCTGAGCACTCTATTCTGGCTTGAAGTCTGATTAGGCTTTAGACTATACACACATACAATGAAAAGACAGTCCCTGTACAGAAAACATAAACTCTCCAGTTAAAGTGACCTTAACAGACTGAACCCAATAAAAAGGGCTTCAACAGTGTAAGCACCCAGGAAATCATCTGTAAGTAAGTGACTGTTACCTAGAAAGCAATATAACCTATTTTACTCACTTGTGGTTGTTACACTTTTACTCTATCAAAGCAAATTGTCAAAGCTCTTTTGCTGTAAAACTGTGGCAAATTGCAGCATTACAGAGCTGAACAGCTGCTCTGTGGTGAGGTTACTGAGGAAACCCAGAGAAAGTACGTGTTGTCACTCTTACCCTGTAATGCTTATGAAAAAAGTAAATGAGAATCCTTGAGCCGAGGCCCTGTATAATCAATAAATTCCTCAGGTCATCTGCATTTCTTCTCCCTGGAACTCAACTGTTGGCTTCCTACCTGTCTATCCTGCTGCTTTAAGGCTACATCTTGATATTTCAACATACACAGATAAAGGTTTCATGCTTATGGATTGGACAAAACCTTCATCTAGAGTAAACTAATCTATAGAAGACATTATGGAGGATTGACCAGAAATATTCAGTGACTTTTTCAGGCAGAATTGGCATATATTCATAGTGATTTATTTTAATTCAGTCGTGCATATTTACCTTCATTCTCAGCAGAATCTCAGTTGTGTGTTTGTTTCCTTGGTGGTGTTGTTACTGTTATTTTTTCTTGAAATTAGCAGGTGATGATGTCAGGTCACAAAGCTAGTATCATGCAAGTGATTCTCAAGGTGAACATCAAAATTAGTAGAGCTCCTGGAAGTTAAGTTTATGCAGCTCTTATGCTCAATACATTCTTTTCTAAGGAAGCTTACTAGTTTGCACCCACGAAGAAAATGACTTTGGTTAATTGTCTCTGCAATTTTCTTATCTTGGTCGTTTGACATTTCCTTTTTGTGTGTGGTTAAAACTGTGAACTCGGAGAATAACTGACATCTGTTCCAAAACCCTGTTTTTCTCCACGGGAAATCTTGTACAAGGTTCTCATGTTCAAACTGGGTAAAAGCGCTGTCATTTAAGTAATGGGCAGTACATTTCTTTTAGTGGAAAATACTTTGGGTGCCTATTGCCTTGGGAAAAAAGCAGAGAAGCCACAACTGAGCATCAGACAATACTGCTGTGAAGAAGAATATAGTTCATGCTACCCTTTTTTTCTACCTCAAGGCTACTAAAGAGATGAAGTTTTTGGCAAATAATGGATGTCAGTCTTTAGCAAAAGTTGTAAGATTTTAGTGCAAGCCTCTGCTACATCAATACAGATGTAAAGTACAACAGTTAACAATCAAGTTCTCCACTAGTCCTGCAAAACAATGCTAGAAATACAAGTGGACTTAAAAAAAGAAAAAAAAATCTTAAACCAAAAAGACTTTTTAAAAGATAGGTACTAAAAAATAGGTAAGTCAAGTTTTGTAAAAAGTTAACTGAATAGCAAATGTCAGTAGTTTCTTTTTGAATTTTCTAGGGTGCAGAACATGCAATTGACTCTTCACTGATTTCTTTATGGACTTTGCAGAAACAGAAGGATCTGAAATCAGAGCATCTCTGAAACTGCTGTATGAACTACATCTGTAAAACCATTAAAGGTAAAAGCATTACATGCCTCTGTATTCTCAGCAAGAAGACAACTGCTTATGTCAGCACAATTTAATGTGTAATTTTACCAATTTAAAGAATGCAAGATAGAGCTATAGAAATTGCTTCTGATTTTACATTTTATGATGTCAGGGAACGAATACGTATTTTTGCTTAAACTATCCAAAGAGGAGAATTGGCTAGTAAGGAGCGCCTCTGCTTTGTCTACACTGAACTTTGCACTGTAACTCAAGCTAGCTGGGTTATATACAGTTAAACTCTTGGCTTTGTGAAATAGTCTATAGAGAGCCTTACGCTACTTAGTTTACTGCACTTCACCACATTGTATATCTTGAACCAAGAAACATAAGTAGTAGACAAAAATTTATGACTGATTTTCTGAATAGTCTTCAGCAAGTATTGTTATTTGTAAAGCAAAAACTCTCTCTCTCTCTGACTGGCATAAAAAAAATATTACACTCTTAACTGGTAGATACTTCTTTAACAGTTCAACAATAATAATTAGATGTAGTATCATATTTATTTATCTATACAAACTTGCAATGCACTTCAAATGTGAATGGTGCGTCTCATTAGTTTGTTTGCCTTGTATTTGCTGTTTCTGACAACTGCAGATATTTTGTTATTTTCTACTTGTGACTGCATAAATTTGCAAACATAAAACCCACTCAGTTTTTGACAACTATTTATTTGTAAGTTAGTAAATGTACAGATTTCTAGCATTGAAGTTCAGTTTGTAACAGCTTAAATAATTCTGTGCCATTTGTTTTTGCGAGTTCTCCCCTAAGTGAAACTTGTGTTAAATCAGTGGCTTCCACACAAAATTACCTGGGAGAGTAGAAACTGGGGGTTGTGCTTCTAGGTAAGGTGTAAAAATATTTCTGTTGCTCTGATGTGGCCTGATGAGCCTCATTTAAGACACAACAAAAGTCTATGGGTTTCAGAATGGCTGCTATAGTCCTGAAGAAAAAGTGGCATCCCTTCTCTTCTTTAGAACTTTTGGGTGTACTTAAACCTAGTAGGTATCTGTTAGTTGTCGTGGTATGTTTTGTTATGTTGATACATTCTCAACATTCTGGGAAATAATTTTTATTACCAGCTAACCTTACCCTCATGAAAAACGGTGATGAGCAGAAATTCATTACCCATCCATCCATTGCTCAACTCTGTCTTGTTAGCGACAGTGGCATGGAGTTAAAAGCCTTTTTATCCTAATTTCTTTATCTCAGATACAACACATTTTAATACATTGTAAGAATTTAACAATCTTTATTTTTGTTATTTCTAGAGATATTGCTTGATATTATTAGGAGGCTGTTTTACAGTACAATCCTAGGCTCTTTAGGACTAATTTTTAAAAGTAGGCCTTATTGCTCATCCTGTTGCTTCACCTGTGTATGTTGTTGGATTATCCTTATTTGATAAATATCAAAGTTTGACACAAAATATAGACTAGGTAGCTAGCAAATTAAGGGGAAAAAACAACAAACAATCCCCCCCCCCCAATTATTTCTTCAGTTAAGCTGTGACCTTTGCAGACT
>VXBO01014049.1:185952-248594 GCA_013400135.1 Rhinoptilus africanus | reverse complement strand
CAGGTACAGCTTTCGTTGAATAGCTGGACTTTCAAAATCATCCTACAGGATTTCTTGGCATCGGTGACACACATAGGTTTTTGAAGGCTGAGATTGTTAACTCTGGGCTTCTGTCATCAGCTTTAATGAAGTAAAAAAATGGAACGAACACAGTGCAACACAGAGAGAGTTTGGTCCTGGGTTGCCAGCAGACTACAGTTTTAGACTACAGTTAATATTCATGAAATTAAGTGTTTAAGAGGAAAAAATAAGATAATTTGATAGAATATTGAAAACTAAACAGTAAATAAAGCAAAAGTAAGCTTTTATACTTAGTTTATTTCTCCCTTTCTGCTTGTAATAGTTTTTTATTTCTCCCACCCACACTTAATGCAAATTAACATTATCTACCTCTTTGCAAGTTTTATAAAATTACTTTAATACTCATTATGTATCAAGAGCACATATTTTTTCTGTTGCTGTAATAATCATTGAAAAGTGAAGTAGTGACAGCAAATGCTAACTTAGGTGTTAATTTATTTCCTGAGAGTGTGTGTGTGTGTGTGTACGTGTGCGAAATGTAGTTTGTAATCTAAACCTGGCAGGGGGAGCTATTACACTTCAGTAATATTTGTGAGCCTAACTTGCTGAGAATTCAAGCCAGATAGTCTGCTATTCCTTAGAAAAACTAAAAAAGATGGTGAAATCGAGGCAGACAACACCCAAATATACTTTTCTCACCTCATGCATCTCCCCTTCATGTTCTAAAAGGAAGCCTGCTCTCTCTGAGTGGGGATTCTCGTTTAATTTCTAGTCTTGTGGTTCAGCAAAATTAGAAATGTATTTTGCCAGTGTTAGTTATATTCACAGCTGGCCTCAGAGCAACAGGTGAAAATACACTCTGTATATTGCCTGGTTTATTTCATTTTGATTAAATAGCTACCAAAAGCATAAACTATTTAAAAGAAAGATTTATGTGTGTGGCAGGATGAAGCTGTATATGAAAATTAGAAATGGGATTTCCTTTAAAGGAATTGGTAAATAATATGGTTCTTCCAAACATTGGGAAAATTGGAATTTGAACTTTGAGTGTTAGGACTGTTTTGAAAATAGTCCCTTCAACAGGAATAACTTTGAAACAAGCTCTGCAGAGTGGATCATGTTTGACATAATGCTATCAATTCATGTAGGAATCGATTCTGAACTGCTTACAAAAATGGAAACCCAGCCCAATTTCACAGGGGTCACAAGTTTTTTGTGAGAGTGAGAGGAAGACACAGATCCCAAGATCAGAAAAATATTTAGAATTTGACTCCTGAACTTCTGTTTTTTCTTGTATTTTAAACCTTTTTTTTTAAAAGAGAGATTTAAGCAACGACAGAAACAAAAAGTCTTTCACGGGTAAGTCCCATTTATATACACTGAATAGGACAATGCACACTTCTTCACACAAAAAGCATAAAAACCTATTCCAATTCAGATGAGTCCTTCCAGGAAAACATCATGCAAAACAGAAAATATATGAAGACATTCTTTGTTCTTCTTTCCACTGGTCATCTGCAGGCTTCCATTTCTGTAAGGTTCTCTTTTACTTGTCAGTCCTTGCAAAATTGACAATAGCAATAACTGCTCACAAAGAATATTTTTAGGATGTTTCCTCTTTTCCTGTCTTTAACTTATATTGCTTATGCACCTCATGGACAGCATCTGTTTGGAGTGCCTATCAAATGATAGCCAAAATCTTCCTCTTCCGCTCAGTTGCCTAGGTTTAGAAAACTGACTGCCTGGAAGTGGATTGAAATTGCAAGGCCAAAAATTCAACCATAGAATCACAGAATCACAGAATCACAGGGTTGGAAGGGACCNGTCTATCTTCATAGGAGAGGGAACCATAGCCTGTAAAGCATTTGTACAGCACTCTTGAAGCAAGACATGGAAAGGACAGCGCTGGAAAGCTTTCTTATATGCAGTATCAGGTGTGTTTTCACAATCTGTTAGACTACAGAAACATCCTGCATCCCACATATACATGCACACCTAGCAAGAACATCATGAGATTGGAGCAAATATCAGAGAAAAAATGTGTTTGAGCTCCTTTTTCATGACTTAGCAGTAGACATGAATTTTCTTTGGCTGTGCTTTAGGCCAGCTAGATGCAAGCAAGCGGCTCTCCAAAAACCTAAGTAGTGGACAGCTTGAGCTCTTACACCGCAGCAGAAGTTACTAACACAGGCTAAGGAGCACTCTGGTTGTGTGCCCTCTGCTTCAGAGCTGGTTTGTGTCTGCCTGACCTGGAGCATGGGAAGAACTAGTTTGTTGCTTGCCATGTGCAGCCAATATTTAGAAACATTTCCTCCAAGTTGAGAAAGTTACTTTTATCTTAGAAGAAAGCGGAGATCATCACCTAATCCCTTGACCACAGGTGCTGGGACTTTAAGAAGAATAACAAATATCACAACAGTCCCAAAGAAAACAGTGAGAGCTGGCATTGCTGCTGTTGGCAATTTGAATTTGTGAACAAAGTTCAGGCAAAGCATTGGTTTCAGTCTCATTTTACATTCAGGACAGTGTTGATTTTTGAGTACTTCTGTGATGTGACCTAAATAGTTTTACTACACTAGTAAGGACAATTATACCTTTGATGCAGGCTATAGTTCTTCTGCTTCTGCACCCAAATCACTTTGGTTCCCAAAGGTTCAGGTAAGAGATCAGCACTTCCCAGTCATGGCAATTATTGTTTGTATATAACACACACACAAGCCTCTGTAGACAAATATGATGGCTATACGAAGCCCAAAATCTGACTGCATTTTTGTATTCAGATGAGACACACATATTTTAGACTTCATCCGCTCAAAGTGCTCCTCTGTTTTCCAAAAACTTTGATTAAAATTGAAGTTGGGTCTGTGATAAGGACACTAGACCAGAGATCGCGAGAATTTGGTGTTATTCCCAGTTCCATTATTTGCCTGAGAAGCAAATCTATAGAAGTAATTTTATTCCTTGGTACCATCTTTCTCGTCCAATTTTACTCATTTAAAATGTAAATTGGAGATTATTGCTGATTCTGAAACAGGGATGTACCTGTAGATCTAAACCTAATAAACACAGTAAATTAAGAAGTGGGTGTGCAAGTGAAGCATTTGTACAACTGCTTGCCAAATATCTGTACACACACGCCCATTTAAATTTGTGAATTCTGAGCCTTATTGGCAGATATGTTTTTTACTATAAGTCTATTAACTATTTTGAACAGGGATGTAAAGAATAGTGTAAACAAGAATAGTGTCCTGGTGCTGTTGGTTGGGCACAAGTTTTCTTCACGCTCTTTGAAAAAAAATACTGGCTTAAAAAAACATAATCAATACTAATTTCCAGTGAAAACATAAAGAGTTTGAATATGCATGTTTCTATACAGGGTCCCTGTTATGCCCACTGCTACAAAATGCAAAATGGTGTTGACTGGGAAATTATATAAAAAGAAGAGCAAGGCTGTCAATGGAAGCACTCAACAGTTTCTATCATTTAATACAGACAAGTACTAGTTTCTTCAAAAAAAACAAAAAAAAAAAAACCAACAACTGACTTTTTTTTTAAGTCTGCATAGTTCTTATCTCTTTCCTAGGGAGAAGAAATCCCCTCCTTTCCTCCACCCCCTTTCAGGCTAACCCTTTAAATTTAGGAGAGGGGGCAGCTGTAGCTTAAGTGGTTCCTGAGCAGCTGGAGTGCTCTTTGTTGTGCTCCCTTCACTCTCGTGAGTACTCCAAGTTTTTTACATTTCACCTTCTTTATAGGGAATGTATTTTCTCAAAAGTGAGAAGATATAAAGTCAAATTTTCAAGAACAGAAATGACTTAGAAGTGTAAAGCCTCTTGAAATGCATTTCTGGCAGTAAAAAAAAAAAGGTTTCCTTTTGTGTTTCAGGGTAGTGATGTTCATGTGGGGTGAAAAGGGTAGAAAAATTATGGATGAAGTTGTGGGGATAGCTGCTAAGACTGAGTGTCAGTTGAAACTAAGAAATAAGGAAATAATGAGCAAAAAGTAGTATGCATTTGAAACAGGGCAATGTTTTTTTTGTTGGGGGTAAGGATGGTGGTGTCACGTTGAATTAACTTAAGACTGCTTTATAAGTAAGGAAAATGAGTGCTGATAAGGATATAGTCCCCTTCCAGGCAGTGTATCTTGAAAACCTTCAGCACTTGAAGTCTGAAGAGTTGGTATTTACTCAGCGTAAAAGAAGCAACCGTACTATTCAAAACATGAAGTGATTAAGATGGGGAGAGGAAAACTGAAGGGAAGGACGGATTCAGACAGCTTTCTGGAGATACCAATAAGCTTTTTCATACAGAAGCCCTGGCTATTGTTTGGGTTTTGGCTTTTTTTTTTTTTTAATTTGTTAACAGTTTCCTTGTTAATTTATCTTCTCACTGGAGGCCTCTCTGCTAATAACATATAAACCAAAGTTCCTTGGGAAGGAGTGTCAGTAGCTCAATACGTTTAGCTAATTCTTGTCCTAGAGAGTTACGTGCTGTTGTAGTATTCTGTGAAACACGTACTGCGGTCCCCTGTGAGCCAACTGCATTTGGTTACGCTGATGATAATGCACATGTCGTGGAGATCTGTGTACTGTGTTACAGAGGTACATGATAAAATAAATCTTCTTACATCTTTACCATTCTGTCAAAAGTATCTCTAATCAAGCTTCTGAACAACCATGAGAAATCCTAAACATCCACTTTTTTTTTTTTTAGCAAGGCCCCAAATCTAAAATTGATTCCCCTTAATAGGCAACCTTCCTACCTTGCAGGAAGGTTAATGATTAGTCTGGGACAAGCAGGGTGTTTGAGAATCGATAGTAACTAATTTACTACTATTAGAAATAAGGAACTTATTGTCACAGGAAAAGAGATGCTCAATGGCACATTTTAACATCACTGCCTCATGCACGGAGGCCCCAGCGTACGGGATGTAAAAGCAAGACGTGTTTGATTGATGATGACTGGGTTGAGTTCATCGGATGGCTCTTGGAGCTTACAATCTCACTATTATCTCCTGATTAATGTCAGGCATCAAATTCACAGTTGCTAACTATGACCGTCTGTGCCAGACTTTGTCCTGCGAGATGCAGGGAGTACTATCGGTCCCGTTTAGATCGTATCAGCCTGCAGCGACAATTATACCGAGGTGATCAACTACCATGCGATCATTTTAACAGCTCTTGTGGATGTTCTGGGTGGGATGTCTAAAAGTTATGCACCCAAGTTTGAGCAAGTCATCTAAGGCTCCCTTAATAGTCACGGAAATACAATAGATATCTCCAGAGTGTGATTTTTCTGACCTATTTTAGACACCCCCGTCTTGGCATAAGATAAATTGCTCTCTGGAGATCCCTGTTTCTCTCTACTGATAATAAAGGGAACTGAGGGTACCTGCCTCAGACCTTGGCCAGATGGTGCCTAAATTAGAGCAGATGAATCACACCTTTGCTATCATTCAGGAAGAGTAAAACAGGATTAGCCTCCTCATTTGTGTGGCAGGGGGGAAGGAAGGAAAATAAGAATAGGGAATTAATGTACCTCCATATACAATGAAAGAGTTCCAATGCTGTCAAATAAAAAGGTGAGTGGTTTATTTCACTTAAGAGTCTGGTTAAGACTTCCAGATCAGCACTAGCTTAATCAGAGGATGAAAAGTAAGGAGCATCTGAGTGTGTAATTAAAGGCAGAAAAGGTAACAAAATGCAGAATCTTGCCCAAAGACTTCCTTTTCCTCCCACAGCAGCCATCAGTCATGTGAGAAGGGAGAGCCTTAAGCTTCTCTAATAACCCAAACTGATGATGACTATTTATATTTACCTGGTGTGTTTTGTACAAAACTTTCAAACCTCTTCAGAAATGAGGGTAAGCATTATTGCCTACAATAGAGAGAGGGAGAAACTGAGGTACGGAGTGGCTATAACAAGTCAGAGATTGTAAAATTAGTAAGTACTGAAGTTGAGATGGGAGTTCAAATATTTTACTCCCCATCATCTGACCTAAACATTAGCTATTGCTGTTTTTATATCTTTCTTCCCGCTCCTTTGTCAAATGCACAATATAGACTTGGTTTTTAAAAAAGATTTTAAAAGAGTTTTTGGAATTACTTCCAAACTTTTTAGAGGCTCGCTTATTTTTTCTTTGTGAAGGCCATGGAAGGAATTCATCCTCCCTTGCCAAGAGGAGCTGCTAGCTGAAGACAAAGTATAAAATTACCTGCTAAGAAAGAAGTGTGGAGCTGCTCTGAAGTGCAGTTACATTGTGTAGAGGGAGAAAAAGTGTCTGAAAAAGTATATTTGGGGGTTTATATTACCTGATTTTTTTTTTAAAATAATTCTAGTCACATTTTATCAAGTTGAGTTCCAAGATGTGTGGCGTTATTCTTTCCTTATTGTACTGCAAACTGTTCTGTTAACGGAAGACCTAGGCCTGCTCTCGTAGGCTTAGACTAGAGGGTGGTTTTGAGGGCAAAATAAATTAAAAATGGTCCATCAAAAATATCAGAAACTCATTGCAACTGGCACTTGGAATAATTCTGCAGGCAGTTCCCCTGATTTTAGCGGCCACCTCCCCTAAGCTTGCTGGGAGCACAGCCAATCAAAATGACACTGAAAAAACCTCATGTGCATTTCTACCACTCATGACGTACTGGTTCACGTGAGAAATGTGTCTGCACAGGCAAATTTCCTTGTCCAAAGAGTAGAGCTCTTGTAATCCGAGCTCAGTTAGCATCTGTTTGAGATCAGTGGTCACAGCCATGTTATTCTCTTTGTTCACTTTAGCTTCACCAAAAGATACTGAGTCTGTGGTCCTGAGGGCAATAAGAAACAAACAAAAATTGAAGTCAGGGTATATTGTATGATCAGAACACATTAATATGTGTGATTCCTAGAGCTGATGAGAGATACCACATCAAGACAAAGTGCGTGAGAGCTTGACTTTTGTTGTGCAGCTTGGTCTGATGCTTGTATTTTGCTGAAGCTGTGTGAAAGTTCTTAAAGGTACATCTGTAGGTCGAAATTAACTGATGAAGTATGTGCCAGAAACATCAAACTACACTAGAAACATTAAATCTTAATTGAAACATAATTAATTAGAAGGGCAACAACTTTTTAAAATTAAATCCAGGAACTGCAAGCACTGCTGTCTCAAAAGGAATAATTTCATTTCAAACTGTAACTATGAAAGTTGGTAGAACTATTAGACATTTTGGAGGGGAGTCTGTATGAAATGACACCTGATGATTGTTTTGGGGGATGAGGATTTTTCTGTGGAAGTTAGTCCTCTAGAAATAAAAATTAATGGAATGACATTTTAAAATTGGAGTTATAAGTGGATTCTATGAAATCTGACAGACAGAGGTCCTGAACAGGGAACTGAGATGGTGTGTGAGCAGCAATGCTACAGTAAGGCATATAAAATGACTCCTGCAGAGCATCAGTGACTTCGGGTGCCTGTACTTCAGGTTGAGAGATCTGTCAACGGGCAATTGCACTGCAAGATGAGCAGGGTCACCAGGACTTCCAGGGGATCACGGGACTAGCTGTCATGCTCAGTGGAAATACATGGATGGGCTGAGGTCTTGCTGAAATGTTTTGGAGGAATAGATGTCAAACCAAATATGGTTTTCATTAAGTCAGAAATAATTCCACTTCTTACAGCTCTTGAAGTCCATGTTGAGTCACTTTCTAAACCAATGAACTGATTATCCCCAAATACATTAGTAGAAACAGCATTTTGTGTTCTGATTCTATGAGATCCTGTGCGCCTTTCCACTCCTGTTGAAATCGTTAAGTACGCTCAACATTTTTAAAAAGGATTAAGCCTTTTATTTTGTTATTTTCTATTTTATTTTTAGCTGGCATTATCTTCATAGAGAAAATTCTTAAAAACATCATAGTTTCCCTTGTGATAGTGAGGAAAACTTTTTTAAAGAGTTTTATTTTCATTCTAAATTAAACATCAAAATGAGGAAAAAAAAAAGGATCATGTTTTTATTTTTTTAAATAGACAGATGAAAGATTTTGTTATTAATAATTGACATGAAAGCCTTTCGTCTTGAACACTGGTGTATGTAAACCTCAATAAAATCCTAAAAGTGCTTTTGTAGAACAAGAACAGTCACAAAAATCTGAATAAAGCCACCTTTTCAAAGAACACGATGAGAAAAGAGAAAACTCTTAGATGTGCAGAGCAACACATTTTGCATTCATGCCCTAGTTATTAGGAGGCTTTGAAGTGTTCACTGTTATTGAATACAGTGTATACTGTAATTCATTTAGTGCCTTCATGTGGAGCTAAAAAGTTCTAGCCAAAGTGCTTTGGCTATTTTTGTGAGCATGAGAATTTGGATGCAGGGATAAAAATGGTGTTCCAGTCTAAATCTTATGTAGTCCTTAAGGTTTGACTATAGAAATTATCATAGCAAAGCTTACATAAAACAAAATGATAAACACTTGGAAGGGGTGGGCCAGGAGATGGACATTTTTGGTCTTTGCATTATGTTCTTAGTTCTTTCTCATGAAGGATAAGACAATAACACTTTACAGTGTGAAACTAGCTTCCAGAAGACACTATAGATTGAAGGTCCTGTCTGTCTACAGAATAAAGCAATATCATGTTCTAATCTAGCACAACTCCACCGAAACACAACAGGTTACACAACAGGACAATGTTGAGGGTAGATTCCAGACTACATGCAGACCATAAACCAATGCTGCCTTCATCTCAGTAAGACATGAAACAGATGGTATCTTTTAAATAACTTGTTCTTGATTACTTGTTCCCATCTCCTTGTGAAGTAGGGATGCTGCATTATTGTAGCCAAGAAAGCAACAGTAAGAAACTCATTACTGACCTAACCCTGCTAGTTTTTATGTTCAGCAGACCCCTGTAAAACTACCCACTGGAACTCGTTAAACACTGAGTAATTCTCCATTAGATGAACATTACTTAGAGTGAGGGTCTAGCCTTATCTGATATCTTGCTTCTTCAAACATTATTCCATAATATCCTCTAATGTATCCCAGCCATCACCTGCTTCAAGAGCTGAAAAGAGTATTTATTGCTCTGTCTCTGTCCGTCTCTTCATCTCTGCAGAAACCCTCTCCCTGCCAGCTGTTACAGTGCTTGCCAATACATGGTCGATGTGCACATGTGTTTCTGTGGACATACTTTCTCATGTGCTGAGATTACTGAACGTAGTTTTTCCAAGGCACTGAGTAAATGTCATACGATAAAAGCTCCTGTTGATTTTTCCTTGATTCCAACGGGTATCACCAAGTAGGAACATGTGCAGCCTATAACAAGCTCTTTGGATCTACTGGTCAGTATAGTATCCGTTTTACTGATTTTCTTTTCTCCAGATTGCTTATGATTAATCTTATATCACTCTGTGTCCTGCACTGTAAGTAATTCCTATGGAAGTGAGCACAACAGAGCAACCATTTGACTTCAGGGGAACTGCAAATAGCAGTAGGTTAACATACAAAGGAAATATTATACCTAAACGTAGGATGACCATTCCATAGAGTTGCATTACTTCTAAACTTCCTAAACACAGTCTCTTGTTTCCTGTCTTACCTCCCACAGAGAGAGCATGAAAGTCCCTTTCCACCAGATATTGTGTCTTAAGTAGTGTAGAAGAAAGAACCGTGTGGATATGCTGGTTATCTCTTTACTGTTGAACAACAGGATGGAAGGGTTGACTCACAGTTTTACCAGAATTCATTATTGCCACGTCTAAGCCCCTATTACAGAAACAGCAATACATTATTCCTGCACTCTGAGATCGCTTGAACTTACTCAAAATAGTGAAAAGACAGCTGAATTATAGGGTGCAGCAAGAGATTCTTTCTTTTTTTAATTTAAATCTGTTTAGATCTGGATTTTTTTAGGTGTAACAAAATAGCTTCTTAGTTGTTTCCTAGTTATTTCCCTAGTTATCCATAGTCATTTCTCAGGCAACGCCTCTGATTTGTTGCAAGCCTGGAGAGGAAGAAAGGGACCCTTTAGCTTTGGTAATTTTTTGTCTGGGAAAGGAAGATAAATTTTTATATTTTTTTCTTGACTGTGGCTTTAAACATATTAAGCAAATTGAATTATGTGTTTTTAAAGCTGTTTGAACGATTGCGGTAAGTAAATGAAACAAGCATATTTCTTTTTAAGAGGATTGTCATTTCTTGACTGTTTATTAGACTTCAAGCACAGGGAGTAACTGAACATTCCTGTAATATTGTTTGTTATAGAGGCATTTTATCAGAAAAACAAAGGAGTAACTTCTTCCGTATACCTGGTTTTACCTCTGTAAGCTTGAGGATGTTTTCTATCTTGGCCTTTAGTTCTGAGATAGTACTGAAGTAGGAAGACGCTTAAGAGGAAGAGATTGTTTGGTTTCTAGAATTTTATCAAATTCTTTTATTTAGGTATTGAGTGCATGTGGACATAACACAATGTTTTAGCTGTGAACTTGGTTTGAAAAGTCCCCTCGACCACTCCTACATCAGCACTTCAATTGGCTGATCCTGCAGTGCTGACTCAACTGTTGGGAACACCTTTTTACCATGTATTTTGGGGGTTTTTTTTTAATGTATTTTATTTTAAGGGCTCTTCCTGCCAGCCAGATCTCTTCAGGTCAATACAGGAAGGACCAGTCAAATAACTGTATCCCCACACTTGAACATATAAGGAATGACAGCACAGGGCCAGGAACAAGCTGTCAAATGTTAAATTGGTAGGAAAAAAAGTAACCTGCATCTGTTAGGAATGTCTTAAAAATCCCCTATATATCCTATGTTGTGAGGCATCTCACTTAAGAAACTAGCTGCAGAAGACTCCCATATAGTCAACAAAAATAAGATTCTTGAAAGGGCAATTAAGATTCTTACATCAGCCATTTTTCAGAGAGACTGTGGAATAAAATTAAACCAGGGTGATTAGACTTCCATATCTCCATTACATGGATGTAGGCTTGGTGGCAAGCTGACACTTAGCAGCTAGAACTGCTTGCCACAGGAGCCATTCTGAAGCTTGCTTTCCAGACCTTCCTGTCCCTAGGCAGAGGAAGGTTTTGAGCAAGTTCCATATATCAAAATGCAGGAGGAATTGAAGATATTTCTTTGTAAAAAAAGGGGGTTTTAAGTATGGCTGTTACCAGCATCACCAACACCAGCTCTATGGAGCTGAAAGAAAGGACATGGGACGGCCTAAGTTCAGATGGGGTGATGCTCCCAAGCAACCAAAAGATTATTTCAAGTAGAACAAATGACTCTTTCCTTTTTAACAAAGATAGCTCATATCAACTAAGTAAGAATAGAAATTAAAAGGCTTATAAACAAATTTTCTCCTGTCCATTGATCTTGCAGATGCCACTTCATTCAGTCTCTTTTTTATAGATGACTGGGATTTTGGTCTACTTTAAGCTCTTCACACTCTTATTCAGCATGCAAGGGAAAGTGTTTCCTTTTGCTGCCTCAGTAGTTCCCTGTTTTTTCAGCAAGCTCTCAACATCTACAGTATTGCCCTATTTCTGAGTTCTCCTACTCTCCCAAATATCTTTTTTCCTGTCTCACCCTCTGGATTGGAAGTATCTCCCTCAGCTGCTACTAAAACAGAGGTTACCTTCTCTTTTCTCCCAAAGGTAATGTAGTGTCAAACACTAGAACAGGACACGTGAAACAGCCCCGCTGCTGCCCAGTCACTCTTTAAAAGCAGTATGGCATGACTTTTATGCCAAAAAGCAAAACAAGTTCTGCCTGTCAGAACTCTGCTGCCATAAAATTGTGAGACTGGCTTAAAAATTATGGAGTTCAAACTAAGAAACAGCAGATACATTTGTTCATCTGCTGTCAGAGGCTAGCAGTTTTAAAACTCGCCTTGGCTACTATTAAAGTTGGAAGTATACTACAGAGTGTGTGTGGGGGGAGAAATCTGAGTCTTGTATGTGATTGCAAAATTTGGGTATTTAAGGGGTGGGGGAAGGAGGGGAAGAAGTAGGAAGATTTCAGCAAAAGTAAGAGTCAGTACTTGTATCTGATCACTGTCAAACACAGTTCTAACTTGGGAGAACTTGCCAAAAGAAGAAAACTTAGGCGTATGGCTCTTTATATCTGGAAGAGGTAATTGGCTCTAATGAGTAGGTGGTTATTTTGCATCTCTTTTCTTTTGTAGACTATATGTGCCTTCCAAATGGTAGATATTTCTAGTTCTTATTTTTGTCCTTATTTCAGAAGACATTTAAAAATCTCAGAGGAGCGTGTTCATTTTCCATTATGCTGGCTTAAAGCCTCTAATGAAGTTTCAGAGCAGAATTTAGCCCATAAAACGTAGTTCTATGTCTATGATACATATTACACAACCCCTCCAAGGAACTTCAATAAATACGCTTATTGAACTACTGTAACACTAAAAGATGCTGCTAGGCCCTTTGGTTTCTTCTGTACTAGGAGGTTTCTGAGAATTGTTGTTTACATCAGCACTTGTACAAATGGGAAATCAAATCATTAATTTATAAAATGGCATCTGGAAGTCTTAATTTCTGATTGATCTAGCTCCCTCTGGATTTTCCGTGTCATCCAGCACCATAGCTTTTGAGCATAATGTAGCTTAAGTAGGTTAACATTCCACGATTCAGGGCAAATTTTGGAGAAATTTCTACCCTCCTGAATTCTTAACCAAGACTGAAGAATCAAAATTATTTCTTCTTAAATATCTTTCAAGTATATCTAAAAACCAAAAAAATCTGCCAGGTAAATTTAAATAGGTCATAGCACTGTCTCTGGATGGATTCCCTTTTGAAGATTGGCTCCAGGGTCTCCAAATAAACACAGGCTTTCTACGACGGCTGCTAATGCAGTAGAACCATGAGCTCGGAGACAAAGGCAGAGGAGGGGGGTTGGGTAGGTTGCCTGTGACTACCCCTTTTAATTTTGCACCTCATTTAACTGCATTTTCTCGTATGCTCAGGCCTTTCCTCTCCAGCTCTCTGATGGGGTAAGGGCATTAGCAGTGTTTTTTCATCTTATGGCTACATCTATGTTGTATTTTCCATGATGGTTTTTTTTTAATATATATAAATCCAGACTTTATTACTGAGCTTTAATGTGGGCTGCTGGCCTTTCCCAGAGCCCAAACCCTGTTTCAGGTGGAAGGCAGCATGTGCCAGCCTCTGTGAAGCAGAAAATTTCACAAGCACCTCTCTGCTGAGGGACGGCGGCAGTCCCTGACTTCTTTGCTGAATAAAAATAGCCTCGAAACAGAGTGTGCGTTCTTCTCAGCAGCTCAAGAAGGCAGTTGAGAAGCTGACCAGCCTTGGAGTGAAGTGATGGTCCAGGCTAGGCTTGTATCATGCTCTTGAGCGGCCCCGGCTGCTTTCCCTCGTGTGCAGAGTAGAGCTGCCGTGGTCTGTGCCCGGGCGGTCGCGGGGAAGAGCTGACTCTCCTGCACAGCTGGCATCTGCCCCAGGAGGCCAGAGCAGCCAACGCTGCACCGCAGCTCTGGCAGTGCCCCTCTCCCCTCTCTGTCAAGAAGGCGGATACTGCCCTTGGACATGGGGTGCCGGGCGCATCCTGCTGGGAACCAAGCAGAGGAGGTGCGCTTGTTCATCCAGTCCCCCTTGGAAGCGGTGGCTGAAAGGTGCAGAGGGACAGAGAGGCCCTGAAACAGAGCGTGTGGTAGCCCAAATGTAGGAGTTTAACGGAGGCAGGCGAAGGTATGGATATGGACATTCTCTGTGGGAGTCTGCTCTGGCGTTCCCCTCTCCTCACAGGCACCCTTGCTGTGTTACATTTATGTTTCAAAATCGTCTTCTGATGAAGCAGAAATCTCTTTTCCCCTTTGTCATTTCCCAATATGAGGAGTCTTTTTCTTAATCTTGGATGTATGACCTGGAACTGTGTACATTACGCACCTTTTCTGTGACTAATGTCCTCAAGGATGATACCAGTGCTACGTCTGCGTTGGCAAATAGCACCGTGTAAGAGAAGCGGGTTTGCTGGGTGAAACAGCTCGTGCTGAGAGCCCCCATGCTCTGATCTAGGCCTTTGGGATATGAAGGCAGAGGAGAACTCGCGCGAGCCCTAACATGGTCCTGAGAAGCAAAGATCCACCAACAACTGGGCTGCCTCTTCAAAGGTTCGCTTCGAGGGGGCAACTGCTCCACGTGAAAACACTGACGCGGATGCAGCCCCACCTCCTGTTCAGTGTTTTGATCCTCCTGTTAATTGACAATATTTGCTGAATTACGCGGTTCTTGGGAAATTTCAACAGGCCCCTTTATTGTGTGACAGGGAATTGAATGAAAATAAAGGTTGTTGCAGGGTCAGCCATTGGGAAAGTATTTTCAGACTTCCCTCTGACTTGGCAGTTACCCCTGACAGCCCTGCTAACGCTTGTTTTAGCTGGTTCCTGCGTAATGCTAGCTATATAGCTACTAACTATGCAATTCTAATCCACATCCTCTCCCTTTTAACTAGATATGTCATGTGTAACGCAAAATCCAGAGCTTCTTTCAATACCAAATAGATTAGATCTGCTGTGTTGCCCTTGTCTGGAAAATCATATCAAAGGAGGGTGTCAAGTTTGTCAGCTCCTACCTTTAGCAAACCTGTGTTGCATTTTATCTTACTCTCTACTTATGTCACTGTTTTCTTATTCTGCATTTCTCTTGTCAAAATTCTTTATTTCAGATTTCTTTTCCAAAGCGCTCTGTACTAGTAAAGTCAGATGATTTAGCAAGGGAAAAAGTTGCTCACTTCTTCCCCAGTCATTAAATACAGGTATGATACTTTAGTTTCTAATGGTGTATCATGCTGCCTGAACTTAGATATTTTTTAAAATCTCATGAAGTAACTTGCTATTTCATGTCCTTGTTCTTTTCATAATACTTGGGCAGACATTAGCTGGTGTTTTGACACAGATGTGTCAAGCTCCTTTGTTTTTCTCCTGCTTCACCTCTACATAAGTTTAACACTTTTTCTTTAGCTATCCTGCCTTTGACACCAGGTTTTGTGATGTGACTTTTACTGAAAGCCAAAGTTTAGCTTATGAAACATATCTAAAGTATTTTCAGTTTCTACTCCTGATTTCATATGGGTGGAGAATGATTTACTATCTATTCTCATTGCTTTGCCAAATCTGTTTGACTCTGGTCATTCTCGCTTTATCTCTGTTGTCAACTATGAACATGGCTTTCTTTCCTATAAATAACTTCTTCCACTCCTTGAAAGATTTCTGTTTCTTTCTAGTACTCTTTAAAACACTGTTAATAACCCTGTTGTGCTCCGAGCCCATCTCTGTAATTCTTCTATTTTGCAAAACACAAATTCTGTCTAATTTGTGGTGTTTTGGGGCTACAAGTGTAGAGCTACAGAGCTACAAGCTTGAGCTCTATATAATTTCTTGCCTTATCAGTTCAACTGATTTTTACTAACTAGTTCACCAACTTTCTCAGTCTTTTGAAACCTGAAACCATAGTTACAGATAGGGGGGGGGTTGGATGCTTCTTCCGTTCAGTTTAGTATTAATCAGCTTATTATCACCTAAGCCACACTTATTTTCTAAAATATTTTGTGATTTATAAAAATAAGTATAAATAGTCCAGTTTAAGCTAATCAGCAGAATAATTTTGTATCTTTTAAGGAAAACTAGGAGGTATAGCAGGCCCTCACAACCAACTTATTTTTTTATATCCATATTCTAAGTGTCTTTCTGACCTGAAATGGCTTGCTCTTACTAGAGTGAATTTGCATGGATTCATCCACAGGTAATTAAAAAGAAAAAAAAAGACCCAAAACAAACAAAAAACCATACCAGAAAAACCCCACAAGTTGTGTTGCTTTTAAGAAAAAATTATATTTAAAAATTTCATGTGTTTTAGAGGCCTGCAAAGCGGACCTAATAGGGGAAAAATGTGCAAACCTGTTGAAAAGCTGAAAACGATTTTAATTTCAATTGTGACTTCATATGTTAAACAAAAGCTAATTGGACTCTCTGAGACTTGCAGCGGTCTACATAGAAACGCAGAAAAAAGACCTCTGAAAAACGATAGGTGTACATAACAGCCTATATTTTATCGTATCTATAAAAATTGTTCAAGACATACACTTAACACAGTTAAGTCAGATAATTTGTTCTGCTTTAAACAGTATATATCAAGTAACTATTAAAAACAAAAGAGCTGAGTTTCTTAAAGGACGCCTGAGAGAATCTGAGATGGTGAAATGCAAAACCCAAGTGCCCAAGTCTCCTGGGCATGTTCTAGATTCGCAGCTTTGACACCTACATGTGTTCTGTGACCTCTGATTTCCATTCTAACCGCAAAGCTGCACTAACAGGGCTAAGTGAAACAGAGCTTCCGTTCATCTCGGGGCGATGCAGTTGGTAGGTTATTCTTCCTCTTCTTGAATTGTTGAAAAGGACGTAGTCCAAAAACTGATTGCAGCCACAAGCTGACTACAGAGAAACTAGGAGATAGTGGTTTGGTAAAATGCAAACAAGCAGAGTTATATTGTTATTTATACTGATTCTTATCCCGTCATTTTTTTTATTGCATAAAGATAGGGCAAGTTTAAAAATATGGTGGGAAGTTATGGTGTTGGCAGTGGTACATGTATTTTCTAAAACAAACAATTTAAAGGCCCATTAAACAAACATCTCTCATTCGTGACATAAGATCACAGTGCTGCTATCTGCTTTTTAAAGCCTGATTTACAACAGAAGGTGCAGGGTGGAATAAAAATGTGTGAGAAGCATCTGATTAGGGCAGTTGTAAACATTGCTTCTGCCAAAGAGGTTTTTTTTTTTTTATCTACAGGTAATGGACAAAGTCACATTGTCTGTATTTCTTTCGGTGGTATTATTCTATTCTGACCAGGCTCAAGTTAGAAATACAGTTCTGTTGCACTGTTTTCCTGTGATTGAATAAGTCTTTCCGCAGATTTGCTGTCATCATTTCACAGATATTATTGGCAATGATCTTATTTATGATGCAGGAAGACAGTATATGTGTGTGTATATATTTCATTTCTATCTATTTATCTGTGACTCAACTGATCGGTGATAGTCATATTACAGTAGCTAAACAGTGGCAGGCATTTATTTGTGAGTCTGGAATAAACTAATTTTAAGTGATCCTGAATTTCTTCCTAGTGGAAGGGGAATAAAAAGACCATCGCAGCAGGTTATTATCAACTCTCCTGCTGGCAGTCTCTGGTAAAAGGTATCAAGAACTGAAAGTTTTCACTGGCGGAGTACCAGCAGGGTAGGTTCTTGGGGTCTTGGACCAGGCAAATTAGAGGGTATGAGACACTGGGGAGGTGTTTGTAGGTACCTATATCTTTACTTTAGCATCTCAAGTGAGACTCCATACCCCAGGAAGGCAGGGCATGCTGTGTGGTTCAGCAGCACTTCAGAAGTTCAAGGCCATAATAAATAGCGGCCATGGTTTAAGGGCATGCTCACCTCACCCACCGCTAGGTCAGTCAGATAGTTTCTCCAGATTCCTCTCTGTCCGAGGCAGGGCATGTTTACACTGCAAGTGAAGCCCGGATGATCCCCAGGTTTGAGGCTTGAACTGCTTCCTGTTGACTTTGTTAAAACCAGATTTGAGCGCTGCTTGGCTCGGAGATGTTCTGAAAATTGCTGTGCCCTCAAGGGGTCAGGACAGTGAGGTGTCTATATGCAATGTAAATATACTTGAAAGGCTAGGTTTAGCCTTGCTCAGCCTGGGATAGCTTGGACCTTGGGTCATTACTGCTTTTGAATTTTAGCATTCCCCTGCTGCTGCCGTGGGAATCCTGGCCTCAGCCGTAGCCAGCTCCTGCTTCACAAGATGTCAAATGGCTGCTCAAGCACTGGAAAAATCACAAAATCCCTGTAGAGTTTTATTTATTGTTAGCAGGTAGCTTCGAATTAACCTGCCTACAACTACACAAAACACAATGAGGCATTACCATTACTAATTGCCTTTAAAAAAAGATGGGGAGGAGGGGCTGGCAACAGTCACTGGGAGCTGTCGTTAGTCATTAAATGCAGTACAACAGTGAAACCTGTTGCCCCCCACCTTGCTGTAACCATGCGACTTCAATAAATTTGGCTTGCGGCTCTCCTGGTGCAGAAAGACACCCTTATAGCAGAGCCCTGGCAGGGGTGAGGAGACTCCCACAAACTAACTCACAGATATCCGTATTGGTTCTGCTATGTGGCGCCTAATTGAATGCAGAGATTCGGTGTGTTCCTTTGGGTTGGAAAGAGTCTGTGGAGGAAGGTCCTGATCAAGGTCACCACTCCAACACATAGGGGGATCACTTAAGGTGATTTGAGGCGCGCAGTTAAGTTCCTGCCACAAGTCTTGTCCCTTTCTCTTTCTTAATTTATTTATTATAGAGGGGCTGACACTTCTCAGTTGACTGGTGAACAATGTCATTTTACTATTTTTTACTCTATGGGGTAATGCCAGCCCATAATGGAGGAGTCCTGACCTGCTCATCATGCTATTGCGTCCTGCTCTCCACCCCCCCATCTCTCCCCCACCTACTCCCGGCCCAGAGTGCATCCCCTTTGCTGGTGTTGCTACGAATGACCATGGGTCTGTAGTGCAAGTTGGAAAAATTCACTGATCCAGGTTAAAAGAATAGAATAATAATCTGTAAAAGAACTTTAACTCAATTGAAAACAAACATCCAGACAAAAATCAAACAGAAAAGATTTTAAGGAAAATCCTGCCTTGAAAACTGGAGTATTGTGAAAACATAGGCTTAGCACATCAAATGGTTAGCACTGAAACCTACAGATGACAAAATGAGTTATTTTTCCAAATCTTGTAAATGACTATGACTATACAGAACATGAAAGTTTCAAGTGTCTGAGTAGTAAATAATACCTTGATTTCTCTCCTCAGTTCTCCTGCTTCATCTATGGTCAGCATCACTTAACCAGCTGTCATGCTTTCAGCTGGGATGGAGTTAACTCTTTTACTCTACCCTTTGGATTTGAGATAAGAAATGGTGGGTTTGGTTCTTGCTAAGCTCTCAAAGCCTTTTCTGCTCCTCACACCACCCTGCCAGCAAGGCCTGGGGAGTGCAGAAAAACTTGGCAGGAGAGAGACACACCTGGGATGGCTGACCCCAACTGACCAAAGCGATATTCCATACCATATGACATCATGCTCAGTACATAAAGCTGGGGGAAGAAAAAAAGGGGAGACGCGTTTGAAGTCAGGGCATTTGTCTTTCCAAGTAAATGTTACCTGTGATGGATCCCTGCTTTCCTGGAGATGGCTGAACATCTGCCTGCCAATGGGAAGCAGTGAATGAATTCCTTGTTTTTCTTTTCTTGCATGTGCAGTTTTTACTCTACCTATTAAACTGTCTTTATCTCAGCCTACAAGTTTTCTCTCACTCTTACTCTACTGATTCTCTCCCTCATATGAACTGGGGGGGAGTGAGTGAGTTGCCGCATGGTGCTGGCTGGGGTCAAACCACGACACCAGCATCAAGCTTTTTGCAGAATTGCAATGTGGGGTAACTACTGGGTAAAGATGTAGGTATCACATTCCTGTTTCGGGTATTTTTTCAGTAATTGCCATTCCTGAATATAAATTTTCAATTTTAATTCAGCAGTTACTCAGAAAATCGTAATGAAGTAATTGGCAACTGTTCTTTTTTCTTTCTTGGGGAAAAGGTGCAGAAACTATCCCACAGTATGTACTTGTAAACACTGACCAATAAGGCAGAGTGGATCTTCACTGACACTCAGACACCAAAAGCTGGTCTGCTTATCAGAAATAAATTAGGCAGGTTGATAAAAGGTTAGTATTCAATCCCAAGACAAAATGGCACTTGTTTTTCTGGGATATTTTGTTTTTAACCTACTTTCCCTTGCAACTGTTGGGGTCTGTGTAGAAATAAATAGATAAACTGACTTCTTTCTTTTGCTTTCATTCAGAGAACTCCTGTATCAGCAACTAGACACGCACCCAGCAGAATATTTAAAGTTCATGACTAAGGCAGATCCTATTTGTGATGGTCTAAATTCAACCATTAAAACAGTCTAAAGTGGATCAATTGCTAAAGATAAATTGGACTGATATTTTTTTCTTTCATGATTTTTTTCCCCCCCTATCACACAAAAGATTTTTAGATCAAAACTTTTTTTGAATTGCTGCAGGTTTAAAGTGCAAGTTATTTAGATCATTATATTCTCTCCCTTTTTGCCATTCCCCTTGTGCTTTTGGACAGTTCAGGGTTTTTCTAGTGTTACAACTTCTGCTTTTTTTTTTCCTGTTCTAAATCAATATACTTCAAGGAAGAGAACTTCTTCCCATCTCTCATTCTAAGATGTCTTGCTGTCAAGAGTTTATATCCAATATTTATCTTCAGTGCACTTGTCTTAATGTGATCCCATTACTTACAGAGATAATACAAGCAGTCATTTTCAATTTATTATTATTAGGAATAGAAGAATTTCAGTGATATTAGTAATTCCAGTACTAGTTCAGGAATTCACTGTGTTAAAAATTCTACCAACCTCACTCCAGTCACCTGATATTAATGTTACTAAAAAGAGTTTAAGTCCATATAAACAAATGGATGTTAAATTTTGCTACTGGGGAGAGTAGGGGGGACAGAAGAGGGAAGCAATGAATGTTAAGGTTGTTAATAATGAATCGGTAAAAATTATTATTGGCAAAACAAACAGCTAAGCAGTTAGTTTTGTGTTCAGATTTGTATTGTTTCTTTAGTTGTTTCAGTGTGTGATTTATTATTTATTATTATTATATTTTTGGTGTCAATGGGCAGAGGATTTTCTTTTTGGTCTGAATATGACTGCACTGATGAACAATAAAAGGAAGATACGCTTGGATACATTTGCTACTTAAAGTAAAAGCAAAATTCAAGGGACATGTGGTTTGCGGGTTTTTGTTTGTTTTTGCCATGGAGCTGGTTTAGATTGTAGCTCTACAGAGTTACATTGGCAGAGCCGAGGGGGTGGGAAATATGGAAGAGAGCGGTGAGGAATAAGCAGGTAGGGTTTGTTGTATGTCATCCAGAAATGACTCTGTCTCTTGTGAAGTCCTTCAATTTGCACATTTTATATTCCCAGCATGTTAAGCCAAACTGGTACTGATTTAAGTGAGTAGACATATTTTCCGGTGTATACACACACACACACACACCATATTTTTCTGGAAAAGTGCACAGGAGAATGTGGTAGCGACAGTGTCTTCTAATCTCAAAGGAAAGGGAAACCTTAGGGGCACATTCGATTTCCTTTATTTTTGCAGCTTGTTTTTCCCCAATCTACTAAGCACTTCTTAAATCTGAAGGGTAGAAGTTATTGTTTACTTCAAGGGGAAGAAATCCAAAGGGGTACAGGGCAATATACAAGAAATTAGTTCTTCATGCTGATGGATTTTTTTTCCTTTCTACCACTATATCCTCACAGATACTGCAAAACTAAAGTCATTGTTTCTGATGTTTAAGATTGTGAGGATATATATTCTGTTCTTCAAGCCAAATGATAAAAATGAAGTGGAAAGGTGTAGCAGGATCCACTCATAAGTGTTGTTTCGTTGGGTTTTTTTAAAGCCTCTTCAGTTATTATATTTGTTTAAATGACCTATTTTGCAGCTGTATTTTTCAGAGGCCCCTTGCCCACCCCCTGGATTTCAGTACTTAATTTGCTGAAATCGCCCAAAGGTCATGCCTCTAATGAGGCTGCAGTGACTTTGAACAGTCGTGCTACTCACGGGGACAAGAGTGATGAATGTCTTGGAAAGTGACTTCAAGTACATATTCACTCCTGATTTAACAACCACTTCTGCCCCTTGAAAAATTGTAACTTGTATGTAATGTTATAACACACTGTCAAGCCTTTATTTAAAGTGAGCATTGTACATACAAGTGCTGTATGATGACTTTCAGACAGCTAAATACCTTTTTCGCTTTTTAGTTAGTTGGTTCAAATTTCCAGGACTATTAACAAAACAAATAGAATGGTTATAATTTTATATCAGAGCATAATTATGGCTACCAGCTAGCTGTCTAACTTATCTTTCTGTCCCTGGGAGCTGACTATAAGAATGATTTTTATCATTGTGAATATATTTGATTAAAACCCAGAATATTTGAAAACTTCACTTAAGTGTTCTTGCTTTGTGCAGTGTTAACAGAAGTGGTGCTCTTCCCAGATTTTAATGCTTGTTCATCTGAACAGAGTCCATATTGAGTCACAAGATATTACAATGTGTTTATTTAACCATTACTTTTAATGAAAAGTTAGGGGGAAAGCTTAACCTGCCATGAAGTTTAAGTTCTAAGTGCTGAGCTTTGGTCTTTTTGTATACTTTAATCCAATTAATACATATAATATCAACAGAATGGTGAAAAAATTCACCTATGCAGACTTCACCTGTGATCTCTATCATAGCAAATAATCATCTTCTCTGCTAATATATTCTGTATTCTGAGGTTTGCCTTAAGAACAGAGGGATGAGTTTGTAGGGATTTAGGCACCACAGTGCCTCTGAAGAGCTTGTCCTTTCGTTGTCTTTCTGCAAGCTTAAATGTCCTACATGTTAAGGGAATTAAACTGAATACTCTACAAAAACTACCCTTAATCACTGTCATTTCACCACAGGGATCATAAGGAAGAGAACAAAGACTGAGGTGTGAAAATGGGAAAGAATACAAGGTATCACAGTGTTTTACCTGTGTCTGAATTTTGTCTGTCTGACTATGGGACTAGATCTTTGATTTTCTACATATCAGACTTCAGCTGGATCTTATGGAAGTGAAGATTTTCGTGAACTTGGGTTGGAAGAGGCTGAGAGTGGGGGGAAGGTGGAATAATACTTTTGCATAGCATAATTCTAACTACACACTGAAATAACTAGAGGAAACTTACATGTTACGTTTTAATAGGATTTCTAGACATTTCTTGAGATCCAGTAGTTTTAAATTCTTCACAGGAATAACCCATTGGTGCTCTGTTAAATAGGGGCTGCACTGGAATACAGTGTGTAATCCATCATATTCTAGGGGCTATGCTCACTTCACTTACACTGATGTCACCATACTACCTACATGCATCTAAATGGCATGTTTTGAAACTCGGGCTTCTTACAGGAAGGAAATACCAGTCTCATTCTCATCACATGCACCATTGCATTGAAAATATCACATCTGTTCCTTTAGTGTCATGGCCTTTGTAGACCTACATCAACAATCATAGTCCTGGAAGACGTTTAGGAAGGTTTTAACTATAATTTAGGCATACATCTGAGTATCTCAAGGTCCGTTGTTCCTCATTTCAAGGTTAGCTCAATACCAGTCAAAAGAACTGGATGGATATCAGGATAACCATGGTTGACAGTGTAGTCGTTAGTCTGTGTGAGGGCACTGAACGTCTCTACTAACCCAAGCTCTTCTGTTCTGTAGCCCTTTTGGGCCCTGAACCACCCAACAAAAAAGATTGAGCATCACTTGGTGAGCTTGACTGGCAGGTGGGAATCTTGCACATGTACCATTGGAAGATCCAACTTTTCAGCAAGCACCGTGGCTTTGTAATTTGAGAGAGAATAAAGTCTGAAACAGCTCAAACATCTCCCCATTTGTCTTGTCCCAGTCCAGTCTCCTTTCCCATTCACTCTGCGCACAGGTCCTTCCATTGTCTAATAGCAGACATCAAGCTGGCCAAAATGGAGCAGCCTGGTCTCTAATTATTTATCACCCTCAGAAATCATTTGGATGCAAACATAACCATCTTCTTGCTAGTAACCTCCTTGCTAAGTGGGCTCAATAAGAGAAAGAGACTGACCACTTCACTCTTGTCCACCCTGTGTCAGGAAGTGTCTTTCTACATCCCTCTCTGCTGGTGGTGAGAATACTACATTTGGCAGCACCAGTGTGGAAATCCAAGGTTCAGAAGCCTTTATGGGGAGAGACTTGTCTGATTTAAGTCTAACAGCTTACACATCCATCCTCTGCTCTACCCTTGCTGTCCAGTTGTCTTGCTGCAGTGTGGGTGTGTAAGGGGGAAAGGAGAGCGCACTACAGCTCTGTTCAGCATTAGCCATCAGGCAAAATAGGCAACAACCTGTGCCAAATTCTAAGGCATGTCAGAAGGATGCAGGGCACACACTTTCAAGTCTTTACACCACCACTGGCTTACTGAGTGTAGGTCCTACTAGTTTTCCACATCACTTTTCTAGATAAGTGTCTTGGCTTATTGTCTTTTCCATAAGAAGATAGAAAACCTTCTTTGAACCTGGGTGTTCTGACAAAGCCTGAGCCTTTGTGTGAAAGACACAGAGCAGTCCTTGAGGAATACTCTCCTACCTCAAAGATCTGTGGGGTTTGGTTTTGTTGGTTTTTCTTTTAATTAAAAAAAAGTGGAAGACAAACTCTTTGTAATATAGGCAGCTAGCAGCCAAGTCCATGGTGATAGCAGTACCACCAGTTATGCCTTATGCTGCCACCTCCAAGTCCCCCTGTTATGCTGACCCTCCAGACACATACAGTTGGTGTGGAACTGCTGCTGGGTGTTCTGCCTTCCTCTGGGCATGGTTGGAATTCTTCTGCTACTACTGGAGGACTCAGACTTTTCTGAGTCAGCATTTTGTAGCCTCACCTGCTGAAACAAGGGCTTAGCACTCCTGGCCTTAATATTGCTGCTCCTTGCAGTGACTGAACAATCCATGAGATGAGGCTGTTCCCTTTAACATGCTATTATGAGGCCACACTGTGCTCCCATACAAGTGACTGCTGAGCATGCCACTACCTCTGTGAAGTGATACCTGCACATGGGAGGCCAATGTTGAGTGGCAGCCCTTCTGCAGAGGTCCAGCTCCTAGTGCAAGACTGGGATCAAAAACTAATTAACATGATGCATACCACAGTAATCAATGCCCCTGGTCTTTGTGCCTTGGTCTCCTCTATAGTTTACATTTTCATTCCTCATCCAGTTTCCTGTTTCCAAGATATGAGACACCTCATCAGCGCTCAGCTCCTGCTCATCCCCATATGGTGGGTGATTGCGCTGATATCTCTGAATCAGTCCTGAAGCAGATTGCTTGACAAGTTAACTCATGGCCCTGTGATGATGAGCTAAGGCAGATGGTGGTTTGCCTTAGCCTGCAGCAAGAGTGAGACTTTTCTGCCTATCTTCACTGCAGGTCTCTCTAGAAATATGTCTGAAGGAAAGTTCAAGGATCTCTACCCAGTAAAGACACATTCTGCATGGGCATCATGCACTTTTTCACAAAACTTTTTTGGAGTGTCTTTTAGCTGAAGAAAAGTATTTGCTTTCCTTAGTAGTGCTCCAGTTTTGTTTTAATTTCTTTACTTTAGTTCTCATAAAATGTATCAAGACCTATACGTGTAAAGCTGTGATCCTCATGCTCTCCCTCAGTGATGATGAGGGCACAAGTCTGCTTGTGGGCCAGGTGGCACAGGGGGCATATGACACCTTCAGCCTTGCCTGAAGTGTCCGTGTACTTTCATATCGGTCTGCTCAAATGGCAGGAGGACACCTTAGGGTCAAGCCAAATGCAGGATTTTTTTTCAGAATGGACAGTGGAATAAGGGAGATGGTTTCTTGGCCACATTGCCTTGGACACAGGCCTTTTGACTGTACCCAAGGTCCTTAGTAGGAAAACAGAGGATTAGAAGGGAACTGTTTGATCCCTTCCACATCCTAGTGTGCAAACTTCTCATTTAAGGGACTATAACCTTTACTGTATAACCTTTTATTTCTTGTCCACCTGGAGGGTAAGAGGGTATGGAGGAAGAAAGGTTGGCTGGTTGGTCAACTGTCCTTCAATTGGCTTTGTAATCTAACACTTACAAAATAGGAGACGATCTTTCTCTTGTTATAGAGAAAACCAGGGGAGAAAAAAAAAAAAAAAGTATTTTCTTTGTTTGAAAACTGTAGCAGATGTCTGTGGCAATAAAAAGGCAATTATACTCGTATTATCATGAGAATTTCCAGCAGGAAATCTTGACAAACTCAAAGTTTACTTAACTGAGATAAATACAGTAGATAAATAGCAAACTGAATTTAGTTTACTCTTGTACACAGGTGTACTACACATTTCCTCAAGCCATGATTCACAGCCATAACCTTTCCTAATCACAGGCACAGCAAGATATGCCAGGAGTAGGAATGGGCTCATGTTAGAAAATACAGTTATAGATCCAAACTTTCTCTAAAGTTTTGGTGTATTTGGAGCTGATAAACAGACTTGGGCTCATTTCTGTATCTCTAAAGGGGAGGAACCAAAGGGCCCAATTCATTTTTCACCCTAGACGTTTTATGCTGCTCTGAGCATGAGAGTCCTTGATTGAAAATATCTATAGGGTGTCCTTCCCTGGCACAGAGCCCATGGCACAGCTAAGAATTGATTTCTTCCTCTTACAGCAGCCTGGGAAGCAGCTACTCTCTATGGCTGCTCTGATTTATACTGGGAGCAAGGTAGACCCTGGCAGCACTTCGAATCTGGGAGGCCCACGGAGAGCATCAGTGCAGGGATATAAATAAGAGATAATACTCTGGGAATCTGTAGAGTTCTGCTCTTGGAGTAAGGATGCCAAGCAATACTTCAAGAGAAATTCTCTTTTCAATATTGTTTCCAGGCAGGCGAGCAAAAAAAGTATGTAAAAGCCAGCTGCACTCTGTTTTACTAGTCATTTCAACAGGAAAATCATTAGATATCTGTCTACACACTACATTCTTCTTACAATTTTACGTTTGTTGAATTAGTTCTTTTGATATTGGTGAGAATCCATTTGTGTATCAAGGGGAGCCTTAGCTGTCAGAATCAAATTTGAAGGAGTCTATTTAGGATTTCCATTTTCTTTGTTATCAAAGAGCAGCTTAGAAATGTGTAGGTGTTTGCTGGTTATGCTACTGTACTTGTGATACAGATTTACCCTCTGAATATATTGACAGCAGAAAAGCCATTGACTTTAGGACAGTTGCTGCATTATTGAATAATAGTTTTATTATTATTATTTATTATTAAATTCACTGCAGATAAATATCCGATCTTCTCACCTATCTTCTGATAGATCAAGTGGTATTCAAAAAGTAAAGACTTTTGCTTAGATGGAAAAAGCACCAAAACCATTTTATAGTAACTTAGAAATTATAGCATTTGAATAAAATACACAGACTGTTGGAAGACTTGTTTTGTCAAAAACTCAATTTAATTTGAAATATAGCATGCTATACCACTTTGGAAGACTACAAACAGATTGTTGCTGTCACAATAGACTGTATTAGAAAGGATGGAGCAGTAAGACTATTACCCAGCATTTCTTTTTGCTGTTCAATATGTGTAAGTGTATCTGCAACTTGGTTCTTCAGATGCTGCCAAACTGTGTACAAGGATTTTAAGCCACTTCAGTATCTGCCCTTATCTCAAGGGAGTTGTTTGGCTATTGGGAAGAAGCTTACATCAGAGCAATCTAAAGGCTATTTTGTCTTGTGGCAACTGCTGTCAGCCCACTCTTCCTGTGGTCAGCGTTTGCTAACCATAAAAATATTCCTTCCATATACCATTTTGCCTAGTTGCATGTCTTGTACCACCAACGAGGAAAAATATCAGAGGAGCGTCTTTATATCACGTTAGTCTTCCCCCGCATGAGGAGAATCTCCAAATGGCTGTTTAAGGCAGCCTTTTGCTAATAGAGAAAACAGATCTGGAAGCAACCTTGAAGTCTGGTCAGCATTCTGACCTGAGATGGGGCCAGCTAAATATTGATGGTTGTTTGCCACATCTTGGCAAGAAGGGATGGTATAGCCATCATCCTATGAGATTTAATCAACCTGTTGAATACCAGACTTAATATTTCGTTTTGTTTCTTTATTCGATATTGCTCTCTTCTCAGGTTGTAACCGTCTTTAAATTGCTGCACACAGTGGACCAAATAAGCCTGCACTGTGAGAGTATTTAATGCATTCAGGCTTGCAGAGCTCCACACTGGAGTGGTTATTATAACATTTAGGCTTACAAACTCAGGGAAAAAAAAGTTATTTGTATAGCTGCCATATATGCAAGAAAACCCAGCTAACCAGAGCAGTACAAGTAATAACATATACTGCAATTCTTATCAAAACCCAGCAATATATTGGAAAAAAAAAAAAGCATGTTAAACAAGCTCAAACAATAAATATAATTTAGGAAATTGACATTTATTTATTGATGTTCTGTATGTGATAAGTAATGTACGATTACTATTCATAGCCACTTATTCATGTAGATCTGCAAAAACAGGCAGCACAAAAACCCAAACAGAGCTTACAAGTGTCGCTCCCTCTCAGCTTGTATATGCTTGCTCACATGCTTCTCTTGTTATCGACAGAGTGGATAAAAAGTGCCAATCTTGGGACTGGTTGTCAAGGCCCACTCCACTGCATTGCATATTCCACTCCCCTTATGGGGAAGAAGTTGTTGAACTCACCATAAACTATGTATGGAAGGGAGAGAGAGAGTAGAGACACATAGAATATATTTCTTGCTTTCAAAAGGAATGAGCTGTAAGTGGGCAGTAGGTAGAAAAATAGCCAAAAAAAAAAAAAAAAATTGTGGCAACGGCCACAATTGTGTTAGGGAAGCATGAAAGAACAGGAAAGATCAAGGTCATTATCACTATCTCCATGAATAACAGTAGGCTCTGTATCATGCCAAAAAAGACAAACAAAACCCAACCTGACAAAAAAAAACAAAATAAGAAAAATAATTTTAAAAAAACCCAAACACAGCAGTCCAAAACCAAACAAATAACCACCCAACAAAACCAACCTTTCTGTGGCACCTACCACTGTGATCTAAACAGGAAAATGCTCCTCTTCTCCCCATACTCCAGACAGCGGGATGTGAGATACGGAGGGCACTTACTGAGCAGGCACCTGAGGCCCTGGATCCCCCAGGGGACATTGATGCCCGCTGAAATCCTTCGTGCTGGGGTAGTCTTTAGCAACGTGACTTCAGCTTTTTCCCCCATTAGAGTGCATATCCACTTACTGGGGCTGCTGCTCAATGTGACATGGGCAAAGGAGTGAGAAGACTGTTTGACTTGTGTACAGCTTTCAGGCCCTAGGGAAGGACAAGGAACGTGAAGTTGCCCGAATTCCCGGTCTAACACAGAGCAACCTTAAAGCTCTTCTAGAACAATTTGGTTGCCTGCAAGACACTGCTGCTGGGCAGCCAGCAGAACAGCGTGGCTCTGGCATACCCACGCCGTGCTTGGGAAGCAGATGCTGCGGATTCAGCTTTACGAGATAACCGTTGAGGACTGGATTTATGGTATCCGTACTCCACGCAAACACGGCATGGCTCAAAATGTGATTCAGGATTTATGTCTGAGTTACAACAAAGGAGTATCTCCTCTCAGCTTTCCCAGCTCCGGAGCCCAGCGGTGCTCAGGAGATGGGTGCGCAGGTGTATTGCCTAAAGATCAAAACATTGCCCTCTGGTTTTGTTGGTGTGAGGCAAAACAGAAGGAAAGCCAGCAAAATCGTCAGGGAACAGATTGTAAAGCCGTGTTTAATTTTGTTTGCAAGAGAAATAATCTGTACTAGCTAAAACCCTGCAAGTTGTAATTTCTAGTGCATTACTGCTAATTAGTAGATGTATTATAGCCCAATTTGATCTCTCAGAGAAGACACCTTTTAAGAAAAAGATATTTTCTGTGATGGGATCCAATAGGCAGGAGGCTATTGGCAGGGTGAGGTTTTTTTTTTATTTTTCTTTTTGCCGCTGAAGCACAGTGCTCTTATTTTATGGTCTTGGCATCTGTTGCTTGACTTTTCCCTAGCTTTCCACTTTCATCCTCCTTTCAGGAAAAGTTGTTCTCTGCTCCTCATCTGTGGGTCCCATTACTGTGCAAATAGCACACTTGGAAGCCTATTAATTCTGCCTTATTGTAGTATGCAATGGATGATATACCGGGGGAGCAGGATTTTTGAGCCACGCTTAAGTGCTTATTCACAGTTTTGTAGTGCAGTACCATTTGCGAAGATTCCCCCTCTCCCTTTCCATCCCTATCGAGGCTGTGCCTGGCTGTGTGCTTGCGTCTCACGGTTTGCGGGACTTTGCTGAATCAAGGAGGCCAAGTCGGTGTTTGTTCTTGTTCCATTCCCATCCTAGTTTTCCCTTACAACTGCCCCAGTGAAGGCACTATCTACCCAAGGTGTACCGAAGGGCACCTTAATGTATGTCCCCATGTCATTCTTACCGTACAACCCAATCTTGTTAATGTACTTTCTGTGAGCGACTTCTAGACTTGAAAGTTTTTCAAGCCTCTTGTCTTCCTGAACTGTGCTAGTAAATGGCTGCGAAGGGCGATAGATTGCTTTAGTATTTTAGAAATGATGTTTAGCTTCTGATCAGGCACCTGTTTAAGATGTTTCCAGAGGCTCCATTTTTTTGTGCTGCCTTTTGGTGGAGACAAACCCCTATCAATAAATTCTTTTTGTGTACTGAAAAGCATGTTTTTCCTCATTTCTGCCTTAAGTGATTTTTATCTGCACTTAAAAGGCATAAATGCATGTGTGTGCAGGTACAAACAGCCCCAAGAAAGGCAAGAACCAACAACAGTACAGAAATTACTGCATATCCATTTCATTAGGAGTAGATATTGGTTACCTTTTTTATTTGAGATTCAAATATTTTTTAAGTCAGTTGGATTACTCACAAACATGAGGTTACTGAGGAATGGAAGCTTTTACAGATCTGGAGCTACAAATTTCTTTTAGTTCAGTTTTTCCTGTGTAAAATACTGCTTAGTTTTAAAAAGTATGCACCAATTTAAAATAACAGAAAAATAGCTTAGCCTAATGGCATAATTCTTACTTAGTCATTTTTTTTCGTTTATGTTTTTCAGTGGTATTGATTTATCTTCTAAAAGACTTCCTCGGATTTTAGACAGAACTGAAATCAAATCCCTCAGGCTTTAACTGCAAAGCTGGAGAAGCTTATTAGGATTTTTAACATTCCAAGTTGTTTTCTGAACAGATTGCACCAGCTAGTTGATGAAACTTGAGCTAATTACTCTAATGTTGACAAATGCACTAGCACCAAAAAAAAAAGTCACATTAAAAAAAATAAATAAAAAATTGCACCTCTTCAAGAAATGCTAAGCAGATTCAGTGATTTGTGGGTGTAACAGAGATATTTTTGCAGAGGTTTCTGTAGGAAGAGTAGAAAGGAAAAAAAAAAAAAAAAAGAAAGAAACCACAATACCAACCCAAACTACTATTTATAAACAAAAAGTGTGCCATCACAGATCATTTGAGAATTAATGAAAAATCCTTAGGATTTCAGAAAATTTAAAGAAATCACTTTGACAGTTGGTAGGGTGAGAAACTGCCTTCACAAAGCGGTCTTGCTGCATTGGAAATGCAGAAACTCTACTGAGAGTTTCTACGGAGCCTCTCGGTCGATAGCGTCATACCCAGAAGAACGGGGTCACGATCACAGAGCTCAGACACTAGCTCCACAGGGTGCTCCGGTGGGCCAAGTTGGCTGGCACTGTGTCGAGTTCCCTGAATTTTTGTTGCCAGGGGAAGGGGAGCGTAGCCTACAAAGCAGGGAGGAGTTGCTACCGCTGAAAGCATCTCTGCACTTTCGCAGCACGCAATCTATCGGCTCTATAGATTTGGCTAAATCCAGCCTTGGAATAACTGTTAAAATCTAGAGAGATCTCTAACTCCTGAAAAAAAGGATAAATTCAGGCTTGTATTCACCAATTTTGATGGGTTTTGTTTGTTTGTTTTTTTAATTTGTGCTTGACTATGTAGATGCACCTTCCTAAATGAAAGGGAAGAAATTAGTAAGGATCTCATACTACGATACACTTATTTTAAAGAAAAACTTTGCAAAAAAAAAAGTATGAATTTGAAAACATGAATATGTTTTCATACACCCTTAACCCTGCCCAAATTTTTCTTGTTGAAGAACAACCAAAAATGCTTAACTAGTTGCTCATATTTCATCTCAGTACCCTCAGCTTAAATGGAAGCAGCGTGGCTATGACATGAAGGTTTCTTGCCATTTAAACTTACTATGCCTCAGAGAGAAATGTGCCATCTTCTCTTTCTTTCTTTTTTTTTCTATTTACTTAATGGTTTTGACCTTTCAGCCAATTGTCCTTATCCGTCATTACAGTGCATGATCAATCATTTCATGCCTTGTCATCTATGAAATACCAGCAAGAGGGAAAAGTTTTATGTTCTGCTGCTTTTCAGGAGGTTGGGGCTTTTTAGGTTTTGCAGGGTTTTGTTGGTTTTTAGGGTTTTTTTGTGGGTTTTTTTTTAGAGTATCTTTCTGTTTATTAGAAGGAAGGAAAAAAAAATGCTTTAAGTTACACTGGTTTGATCAACTTCATGACTGCAAATGGATGAGTTCACTGGAAGCTTACCATTTTATATGTTAATTTCAGCATTGGTTAATAGGCAGTATTTTGAGTTGCAGGAGCCTAAATGTCATTTACAAACTCAGAGTCGCTTAACAGGACTCGCCTGCAGCAGAAAGCCAGAACGCTGCAAGGATCAGGAGCCAGTAGGAATGCTGCAATACAGTGGGACACTCTGCAAACGTTTCAAATTGAGGCGTTAAATCTGTCAGCTGTTCTCAAAAAGGCCTTTCTGGTTTAGGGGTAGTGATATGTAAACCTGTCGAGCATTTCTTTTTCCAGAAAGAGTGTGTAGGCTGCTCCCCGGAGGAGCACTCTGCCATGTTCCAGTGAGCTGTACGGAAAAGGCTGCTGGCTTATCCGTGCTGTTACCGGAGCACAGCACAATGCTGCTGGTAATGAGGGTTAAGTGATTTAGGATCTGAAGTACTTTTAGAAACCACGCTTTTTGCTTCTCTTGTCTTCAATTTCCTGATTATAAACCAGACATAACAGCGCTTCCCATGGGGTACTGAGAAGACGAGTACATGAGAGATTGAGAGAACGGTAGCTACTGCCTGGTGACCCAGTAATGGGGGCACCTAAAGTACTTTTAGGTAAACAACTTCAGTAAAATCATCCGCTTGCATCCCTAAACTCAAAAATGTCAAGTGCGTGTTTAAAAACTTCTCAAACGGTTTATGCGTTGGTTTTTTGCAGGGCGGGGTGTTCTTTTGTGTTGTTATTTCAGGGAGGCAGGGTAGTCATGCAAATGATTTGGAGAGAATGAGAGAACTTGGGGGAATACACATCAGACAGAGTAAGAAGGAAGGAAACCAAGCATGTAACAAACTTCAAGCATGTATTATTTGTGCGAATATTTGGCATTCCTTCTTAACTGAAACAAGTTAGTCTCCCCAGTGCCTGTGCACACCAAGGACAGCCGTCATTATCTGAACCTTTAAAGTCTCTTGGTTTTATTTGGGATAATTGGGGTTGTTCTATCAACAGTTTTTCTGTGATCCTAACACAGAGCATGAAAAGGATAATATAAAGAAAGGTGAAGATACAAACATACTACTACGGTTTGGGGCTTGTAAGGCAAGTTTTGCACAGCTCTAGTTGTAATTCTTTAAAATATACATGTGTCCCTTTGATGTTGTATCGAAGCAGAAGCCAGACATAATGCTAGCAACTTAGGTGCTGTTCGCCAATGAAGCCAATGAGCAGTAAAGAAAGAAGGGAGTGTGCTTTGAAGTGCTTGGTATTACACAGGAAAATATGCACTTCAATGAGAATGTGCCATGTGCAGGAGACTGCTGTTGAGATGAGCTATAAAAGAAAAAAAAAAAGGCAGGAGCCAAAAAGTTCACTTTCAGGTTTGTATCTGAATCTTCTTGAAGCTTCTGGGGATATTTACATCCTCAGCCAGCACAACTGATAGGAAGAAGCGAAGTGTGAAGTTGAGGTCCGAATCAAAACTTTTGTGGATGATGGACCTGTGTTTGCAGTTCTAGTCTGGTTTTGATCTCTAATGCCTTGCTCTTCAAGGGCTTTTCATGAGTACAGTTCAAAGGGCTCTGTAAAAACAAAGGGAGAATTGTATAATTAGCTTTATTTTGCAGAACAGAAACCAAGGCAGAAAGCAATGATCCAGGGAGGTGGCTTGTGCTTGCTTCCCCAGCTCTGTAGTGAGACAGGTAGGTCTGCACCCCTCCTGTTTTACTCAGAAAGGCAGAGTATTGCTAAAGTCGTTGTCTTTTAAAGNGGGTTATTAACCATTGGAAGAGGCTGCCCAGGGAGGGGGTGGATTCCCCATCCCTGGAGGTGTTTCAGAAAAGGGTAGATGTGGGACTGAGGGACAGGGTTTAGAAGGGGTTTTTGTCAGGGCAGGTTAATGGTTGGACTTGATGATCTTAAAGGTCCCTTCCAACCTCACCCATTCTATGATTATATAGTTAATACTACTTATACTGAAAAAATCTAATGTATATTGAACACATGTAATGAATGCAGAACGTCCACTGGCCAAAAGATCTGTCACGGTTTAACTCCAGTCATTTGCTTACTCCCCCACCCCNTGAAAAGGATAATATAAAGAAAGGTGAAGATACAAACATACTACTACGGTTTGGGGCTTGTAAGGCAAGTTTTGCACAGCTCTAGTTGTAATTCTTTAAAATATACATGTGTCCCTTTGATGTTGTATCGAAGCAGAAGCCAGACATAATGCTAGCAACTTAGGTGCTGTTCGCCAATGAAGCCAATGAGCAGTAAAGAAAGAAGGGAGTGTGCTTTGAAGTGCTTGGTATTACACAGGAAAATATGCACTTCAATGAGAATGTGCCATGTGCAGGAGACTGCTGTTGAGATGAGCTATAAAAGAAAAAAAAAAAGGCAGGAGCCAAAAAGTTCACTTTCAGGTTTGTATCTGAATCTTCTTGAAGCTTCTGGGGATATTTACATCCTCAGCCAGCACAACTGATAGGAAGAAGCGAAGTGTGAAGTTGAGGTCCGAATCAAAACTTTTGTGGATGATGGACCTGTGTTTGCAGTTCTAGTCTGGTTTTGATCTCTAATGCCTTGCTCTTCAAGGGCTTTTCATGAGTACAGTTCAAAGGGCTCTGTAAAAACAAAGGGAGAATTGTATAATTAGCTTTATTTTGCAGAACAGAAACCAAGGCAGAAAGCAATGATCCAGGGAGGTGGCTTGTGCTTGCTTCCCCAGCTCTGTAGTGAGACAGGTAGGTCTGCACCCCTCCTGTTTTACTCAGAAAGGCAGAGTATTGCTAAAGTCATTGTCTTTTAAAGGGGTTAGTCCTTTTCAGATGATTAAGGACAAACCTTTTGGGGAACGACTGAGGGAACTGGGGTTGTTCAGCCTGGAGAAGAGGAGGCTGAGGGGAGCCCTCATCCCCCTCTACAACTCCCTGNTTGAAATAAAGGCAGTTTAATAGGTAATGCAAAAGCTATGCACGCAAGCAAAGCAAAACAAGGAATTTGTTTACAATTACCCATTGGCAGGTAATTAGACATCTCCAGGAAAGCAGGGCTCCATCATGCCTAATGGTTGCTTGGGAAGACAAACGCCATGACTCTGAATGTCCTCTCCTTCCTTCCTTCTTCCCCCAGCTTTATACGCTGAGCGTGATGTCACATGTTATGTATGGAATATCCCTTTGGTCAGTTGGCCTCAGTTGTCCCGGCTCTGTCCCCTCCCAACTGGTTGGGCACCCTGAGCCTACTCACCGGTGGGGTGGGGTGAGAGTCAGAAAAGGCCTTGACTCTGTGTAAGGAGTGCTCAGCCATAACAGACACACCTCTGTGTTATCAACACTGTTTTCATCACAAATCCAAAACATAGCCCCGTACTAGCTACTATGAAGAAAATTAACTCTATTCCAGAAAATTACATTCTCCACCCCTTATTCCACCATTTATATCATGCTCAGGTCCAACACTATCCAATACAACCTCATTAACCACCAACCCCTCCTTCACATTCTTTGATAATACAGAGATATCATTCCTTTGGTCTATAGACTACTCCTTTAAAATGTCTTTAAAATGTCCACAAAATGTCCATTGAGTTTGTTTAGTCCCTGACTTTGTGCTCCATCTGTTATGGTGGTTGCCCAGGACAGGAGAGGTGGTGTGTTTTATGGAATTATTGGGCACCAAAGCCAGCTAAGGTTGGGTCACTGCTGCACTTGCACCGCTTCTTCTAAGGCTTGTCCTCAATTGGTTCAGGTGGTTCCCTTCAGAAGTAAACCTGCTCCAACATGGCCTTACCCACGGCTGCAGTCCCTCCAGCGGTGTACCTGGTCTAGATCAGAAACAATTTTTTAACTTTCCTTAATATTTAATTGTTCCTTCTTCAAGAAGGAACCCTTCATAACATTGGTCTAGCCTTTTATTAATATTTCTGAACTCAAATGCCTGATTCTCTATACTGCATTGCACTTTCTACTTTTATTTACAGCACGGTAGCATGTTACCAGATAAGAACACCTTTCACAAGATGTGTGATTTTCACATGGCATTTCCCACCAGTTTGTGCAGTGGAAGGTCTGAAAAACTTGATGTTCTTCTGTCTGGGAGTGAGGGAGTCCATCATTTTACAATCCCTTTGTTATTAAACAAAACTTGACCTAGAAGACACTTTGTCACTATTTCTGTCCTACCTCTCATGATCCCCAAGGAACATTAATACTTCATAGTGTTTGGCAGTTGGACATAGTCTTGCTAACACATGGCTATTTTCATACAACACACATATTTGGCAACTTTCAGAAAATGTACATGAGTATTTGGGATTATCGTTTTTAGAGAAAAATGCAGGCTCCCTCTGGCCTGGTGGTCAGCCCCTGGCAGTGGCCATGAAGGACAAAGCACTTACTGTTGTGTCCTCGGTCTTACCCTTTCAGCTGATTTGGGTCTTTGTGAGCCTGAGGTTGTGCATCTTTAATAGCCCCTGATTGGTAATAACAAAAAGCGTAGAAGTGTTAGACAAACTAATGTAAGGGGAAGAAAAAAGAAAAACAACAAACACAGTATCTTATGGCAGTGAGCAGCTTGTTTTGTGGGGAAGGTTAAAAAAAAAAAAGGAAAATATAAAGACACCTGGGGTTTTTTAAGACAACTTCATTCAATCTCTTTCAGCTCAAACTGAGAAATTGTGACCAATCATTGCCTAGTCACTTTGTGCCTCTCTTGATGTTTATTGTCTTCTCTCTGCCACATCTTCCTGTATCAAGAATTCTGTTGAATCACTCCTTGAACAGAAGCTGTGCAATATTTGCAACTCCTTATTGCCTTCCTGCCGTGACGTTTTTCTAATTCTGTAATATCCTTGTTGAGAGAGGACAGCAGAACTGCACGGGTGATTTGAGATGTGCAAGCACAGTGGATTTATACAGTGTCATGACAATGTTTTCTGGTTTGTCCACTGTTTCTCTCCTACTCATTCTTAACTTTGCTTGTTTGATCACCAGTATGTTCTGAGGTAGCATATTTACAGAACTAGCTAAACCAGCTCCAAGATCCTCTTCCTTAATGGTAATAACTAGCGTGCAGTCACTGTGAGATGAGGGGATAGCTTGTTTTTCACCATGTGCACTGAATTTAATTTGCTATTTTGTTATGTTTATATGTTAATACTGTGACATTCTTTCACAAATCCTAACAACTGAATTTTGGGTTTGCTACCTCTCAATTCAGTACTGCCAGCAAGTTGTGTTTGTGATGAACTCTGTCATTGCCATTTACCTCCACTTCCAAACCTCTTACGTAGGTGGCAAGGAGCCAGACCTGCCATGTCAGTGGTGAACTCCTGCCTTGTCCTCTCCATACAGTACATAGCTGAACTTCAACCCGCCGTGGCAGAGGGAAAAAAAACTTAAAAATGCAATTCAGTTGAACCTTTAATCACATAAACTTGAAGCAAAGACAATAAGTTTAAGGCACCATGTTTTAATAGGAACTTACTGGAAAGGGAAAAGAGTAACACAGAACCATAGGATTGTCAGGGTTGGAAGGGACCTTAAAGACCATTTAGTTCCAACCTCCCTGCTGTGGGCAGGGACACCTCCCACTAGATCAGGTTGCTCAAAGCCCCATCCAGCCTGGCCTTAAAACATGACTGTGGAGAGTTCATCCTACCATCCTGCTGTGCATTTAAAAATCTTTTGTAATACTATAATGGTCTGAAACAACACATCTGTGCAGGCCCCCAGTTGGGCTTAGGCTTTGTCTCTACCTCTTTAAAAATCTTGTGACATCTCTCCTTAGTCTAAAACTCTCAGCAATACGAGGTCTCCAGGAGCGGTGGGGTTTTGGGGTGCATTTTTTTGTTGTTGTTGGTTGGTTGGTACACTGCTTGTTTTCTGTTTGTTTGGGATCTAGTTTTCAAGTGGCTTTGGAATGACTGCTGCTACCCAAAAACCTAACTCTTCATTGGCATTTAATTTTAGTGTAAATCTATTGATATAGATACATTGCAGAGATGTGTTTGAGTGGCAAAAGGAAAAGAATCTGCTCATGCAGATCAGTGAATTGGGGGGAAAGGTGGGGGGGAAGCAATGACAGAGAAAGATTTGAATGGTGCAGCTGAACTATGGCTGCTTAGCACAGGGGAAGGAGATAAAAATAATTCCTTTCCCTAATTAGCAATAACACAGTTCTCTGTTAGAAGCAGGAAAACTTTTACTGCTTACTGGTACAAACCATGCTTTTTGGGTTGGTTTTTGGGTTTTCTCACCTATTGTATTAGCATTAGAACTACTCAACTGGCTTTCACAGACAACAGCTGGTCCAGCTGTTTGATGTCATTACAGACTTTCTGGCCTTTGTTTATTCCTGTTTTGATTAGGGCCACCTATTCCTGCTCACTCAGTCTGTGAATAGTCACCAAAGAGTTAATTTACATCTTAGCACAAATGAAAAGATGGAAATTTCTAATGGGAGAATGGGAAACAATGATTTTATTTGTCTGATCAGTTACTACTTCTGCTTAGAAAGCAAAATTTACATCTCTAGTTGGGAAGGATTAGTTGCTTTCACTTCTTGTTAGATTGTTTTGTTTTCATGAACCAGCATGCTATAATGACTGGTTTGCAAAACCTTCCATGGAAATGTATTCCTGTATATATCCATCACAGGCAACTTTTTTTGGAAAGAAAAATAATAATAAAGAAATAACAACAGATCTTGAATTTGAAATAGTCTGTTTTGGGACTAATTTACAATTCTACTTGTTAATCTATTTAAGTAATACACACAGATGGTGGGAGACCTATGCAAAGATAATGGATGAACCGGGAGGGCTGAGGTGGCTGCTTTAAAAGAAAAGGCAACCTTAACATTTGTATCTAATCAATATCGAAGTTATAAGTCAGCTAAGGCTTATGTCCCTAGCCAAATGGCTGAGCATAAGTGTATTTCTCTATGGCTTTTTAATGTTAAGTGACAAGGAAAGGCAGCCACTTAAAAGTATTTGACATTCATAAGCATCCAAAAGACTTTCTGTCATCTTGTATTTATTCATTCGCTGCACTAGAAAAGGCTATATTGCTTTGTTTTGTCCCTTTCTTTCAAGGCAGCAGTCGATGCATCTGTGTCAAACCTTAGCTCTTCTCATCTGTGCTTCATGGTGTCCATATCCCTTGCTTCTTTCTCTTTACTGTCACCCAACAGCTTTTGTGTGCCCATTAGCAGCGAGGAGTGCTGCATCTGGAATTTCCAACTCCTTGTCTGAAAGGATTAAAGGGACACTGAGTGTGCTCCTGCCCCTCCTGAAGTCAGGAGCACAACCCTTTTCAGCAGCAGCAGAATCAGTTTGAGTGACAATCAATTTAAAGTTGTTTCTTTTTTTTTTTTCCAGGCAATTTTTTAATGCCTTATTTTATACATTCGCTTTAAGAGTATCTTGGGTGCTTTTCTGACATAACAGGAAGCTTTTAATCCAAAAAAATATTGATAGTGTTCTTCGACCCCCTGAATTTTAGCTTGTATGTGCTTCTCTTGTGTATTCAGCTTTGCGTGTGAAATGTATTCAGATAGCCTGTAACTTTCAGAGTAGGGTATAGGAATGAGGTGCTTTTTTTAAATAGAGGAAACTTTCCTCTTTCTTAAAAATGTTTCATACAATCAGTTCTGATTTTTTATTAAGTCTGTGCGAGAGTATTCAGGCAGCTAAGCTACTCAGCTAATTGTGTTAGAAGAATTTGAAGATTTTGCCATAAGGAAATAAAAATATGTTACTTTGAGATGGAAAGGGTTTTAATTAAAAAAAAAAATAGGAAAAACAACAGAAAACTTTCTGAAGTGTTTAAACAGTGTAACTGGCACACTAAACAAACAAACAAACAAACCCCTCTTTGCGCTGTTACCCATAGCCAAGTAAAAAGGCTTCTGCAAGTCAGTGTGGTTTTATCCTTTTCAAGTTGATCTTCTGAAAAATTTGAGCTTTTGAATGCCTATCTGTCTGCTGCTGCTAATAACTATTGAGTACATTGTCTAATTTTAACTGTGATGCAGAGAGGAACAGTTTTAAGGACAGCTTTTGTCCCTACAAATTTCAAGAAAGTGGACAGAGTCCCACAAGTGTTCCTCTCCTGGAAAGACTGCAGTGGGAGCTTCAGTTTTAGTAGCCCCTAGAGAATTAAATCCTGAAAGAGTTGGAGGGATGAGTCAGCCACAAGAAAAAGATTAACTTCCCTTTTTGCTTTACTAGATGAAAGAACACAAACACAGTACACAAAACCAACAAAATGGAGCTACGCTAAGACCTGCCCTGTGCTGCTGCTCGTGCAAGGGGTATTTTAGGATTTGGTACTTTTTTCTTATTTTTTTTAATTAAAGGGATAAGTATTTCAGCAGTTTACTAGCTGGCATTATAGAAAGGGGGGGCAGATACCATCTATTCTCTAGTGTGGGGTTTTTTTTCTCTTCTTTCAGAAGAGAAAATTGAAGTTCTGTGGGATTCCTTCGTCAGTGTCTGTGGAGAACTGTGTTGCTGTCCCACTTTTCCTGCTGTATCCTTCTACAGGTTGTCATAAGAGAAATCTTCTCTTTCTCTTTGTAAGAAAAAGAAAGCACAGCCAGGGCTTTTCAGCCGCAGGATTGCACAAGCAGGCACATACAGGTGACACAGATCAAGGATGCAGGGAACAGGGATATTCAAGTAATCTGTGTGTATCTCCTGTCGTACCAGCAGTTGCAGGGAATCACTGTGCAATTATGCATCTAAGCATCTCGCTCCTGAGGTGGACAGGAGCTAATGCTTTAAAAGAAAGAAAAAGAAAAAAACAACAGATATTCTTTCAGCTCATGCAACTGAAGTCAGAAAAATTCCGACGTATAACGATGCCTCCTTTGGAATGACTCATGTTAGTGTTCCAACAGTAAGGTTAATATCACACCAACTTACTAAAAGCCAGAGTCACACTTTCTTACTAACCTCTGGGTTTCAGCGTTTACGGTGTGCGTAACACCCGGATTTGTAAGCACACAAACCATGATTTAGCATCATACATCAGTTTAGTTAAGACCCAAGTAACCAAATCGAGTGAGCAGACAGTTTGCTTATGTAGCAGGCCCTGTGCATGCCTGCAGTTAAATTCTGCCGTGTATATTTAATTTCAGCCCTCAGTCTAAACATACTGCTTTGGACCTCAGAGAAACAGGAGCTTCACAATGGCAGTGCTGCTGATGACACCGCTGCAGTTGCAAATGATGCCATTTTAATACTTAGCTGATATTCAGGAGCTTTCAATCTTGGGTTGAAGAGATCTGATTGAAAATCAGATACAGGCATATATGGAGAATTCCAGGTTCCCCAGTTGCCTTGAAGTTAAGTGGAGTGGGCACTTGATTATTATGAAGGCTAGAATTGGATTGAAGAATCATACTTAAAGGTGTAATAGAGCTCAGAAAGTGTCAGACCTTGGAAGTACCTAGCCCTTGATTGTAGCAGCTGGAAGTGATTTAACAAGTACTTGAGGTGACAGAATCAAATGCTTTATGTGATGAATGGGCTGTTTCAATATAGCAAATGATTTTGCTCTTTAAAAATCAGAATTAAACAGTTTGTTTTTTTGTGAGGAGTGAGATCACGGAGCAATGAAGTACATGTGTGCACGTGCCCAGAGATAGCATTTCATGTTAATCTTGTCTTTATAATAATAAGTTCACTTATTTTTGAATTTACTGCTGTGCTCTGGTCCTTCTCCTGCCGAGGGGAAGACTGAATGTGTATTTCATGCACCACGGTGTCCTAAGATGCTGAAATAGCATGACCTAAGTAGAACCACCTCTTTTCCGTGGCGATTTATAAGATGAGAAATAAATTTGCTAAAGAATGTTATCAGCCAAATTCAAGGGGCAAGTAACTTCAAATATCTGTCATGTAACAATATTTGGCAATTAGGTGTCTGGATGAACATATACAGAACTGGATCCAGAGCTGGAAGGAGATTCCTCAGATTCATGCAAGGCGGGGGGGGTTGTACAAGTAGTGCCCCGTCTTCAATTCAGTCATACGGCTCAATTAACACTGTTGCACCTATAATTCAGACATCCTGTCTTGAAAGAAGTTCTACTCCACTTGACAATCCCACAACACAGAAGAAAGGTTTGTTCTTCCATTCACTGTGGCCAAGACCTCAGTTGTTCTTTTCGCTATTACAGAAAAAGAAAATCCCATAGATCCCAACCTTCCTTAAAAATTAAGTCAAACTTGAACCCAATTCTATAGCTTCAGTGAGCAGAACAGTTATTATAACGTCTTTTGCATGTTCATATAGGAAAGGAAAAGTACTAAGAGGAAATGTAATGTTTATTTTTGGTCTTAGTGCTAATCAGAATTACTTGGGCTGTTCCTGAGGTTCAGTTTTGAGTGTGGTAAGTGATGGACACAACCAGTCTCAAGGGGCAAACAGAAGAGAAATTGCATTTTTAGGATCAGTGCTTTAACATAACTCTGTGAACACTTTTGGATGTCAAGGATGACTTTGTATTGAAATGGAACCACACATGCATGATTTGTTCCCCTTTGTGATTTGTGATTCTACGTGGGATCTAAGAGGGTTGCAGAAGGCTGGAGGTTCTTCTAGGGCACATGAATGATTGTGTTGGGGATAACCAGTTGATAGTAAATGATCTTCATGTCTCCTTTTGCTTCCACTAGTCATCAGTGAGACAGACGCTGATCTTTGGTCAGATTCTGTGCTCCAGTGTTCGGATGGATCCAGCCAGGGCTCACAAACGCTTGATTTCACCTCTCTCGCTCACATCTTATGGGTTGCGTATTGACTGCTGACCTGAGCATCACTGAACAGAGACAGCAAATCTTCACAGGTTCAGAGTTTTCAGAGTCAGTTCTGAAATGCCTCTGATTTGACTATTCCCCAAACCAAGTACATGAGAAACAATATTCTTCTTTAAATCATTCAATACCTCTGGTCTATTATGCTCAGAACTCTCAAGTATTTTCTTCTTTTGTAAGTGAGGCAGCACCATACCTTTGCCAGGTCATTTGTTAGGGCAAAGCCTTCAGTCCTGCACTGGAGCACTGCTCCACACAGCATCTTCCTCTTTCTCCAAAAGAAAACACCACTGCTTCTCTTTTGTTATTTGGCTTCACATCCCAAACGTGCCTGGTATGTGAGGAAAGGCCATACATTACAAGCAGAAAGCTGAGATTCTGTTTCCAGCAGAAAATTGGAGATTCAGATACAGCAAAGTACCTCCCAAGCAATGAGATATCAGAGTATAATCAAGGATAGAAGGAATTTCACCAAATTCAACCCCCTCCTCAGAGGAGAGTGAACTTCAGCATTAAGTCAAAGTTAGAATCAGGTATACAAAGAGGCTGGGCCACACTGGTGCCAGGAAAGTGTTGAGTTGAAATTAATGAAATGTCATCAGTGGTGGTACATTCATAGGTGCTACCTTTCAGTGTCTGAAAAACATATGTCGTTACACTTCCCCCAAAACTAAAAAACAGGTTTGAAATGAACATTTTTTTTTTCTTCAGAGATATTTGCATAATTGCACAGAGTGTGAGTGTTAATGAAGAGCTAGTAATAAAACTGGATGCATTAGCATGACTGAGTGACTTAACGCAATCCTGTTGATCATACAGTTAGAGGTGGCTTGCATTTTGCCAGACCTTTTTTTTTTTTTTCAGTAATCTCTTGCAATTGCACATTTGAATTTGAACTTTCATTAATTATAGCTTTATTTCATGAACATGAAACTTCATTGACTTAAGTGTTTACATCAGTAGAACACCTATTCTAAAATATGTGCACCTGACAAAATTGTTAATGAACAACTCGCAACCACCCCCAACATGAGTACATTTTGGAGTCATTCCAGTTCAGGGGAACTACATTTTCCTTTTTTTAATACTTAGTACACTTTTTTGTATGCCTTTAAGTTGTAGGCTAAATTCTTTCTTCTGTCAAAATTAGAAATAGCAAAGCATGTAATCTCAGGAAGAGACAAATAACTAGGTATACGGAGCCTTCAATAAAAACATTATCCCTCTTCCATCTCCTCTCAGAACTGTTTGTTACTGGTCTGCAGCTGAGTTGGTTACCTCAGATACAGGCAGGTAGGTGAAGCATGCAAGAACATGTAAGAACAGCTGAAAAAGATGAGCAGTAGCTAAGCCAAATCACTTCGCACTCAAGAACTTGTAGGGTTTGTGCTTCTGACTGTTTGGGGAGTAATCACTGGAAGGTATTAAATGTCAGATTCAGGGAGAAATAATGTTTAAACAATCTCAGCAGGAGTATAGCTAACAAATTTGTCAGGCACTTATGGCTTTAGTTCTTTGGCAAACTTAAATCCTATTGTTTTCAGTGGACCTTGATGTTGTGGCCCATAATCCCACCAAACATCAATGTTGTGTCCTTTTACCTGCTTAAATATGACTGAAAATGTCACAAAGCTTCAGTGTGTAAGGTTAGATGATGAAATAACTTAGATTTACTTTTTTTCCTCGCCTTTGTCCACTCTCAAAAAATTTACCCTTAAGCTAATAGTGGCAACTGGGACAGGGAAACGGTGTTTTTGTCATATGTTTGAAATTTCTGCTTTCATAATCACTTCGGCAGGGAAAGACTAGAAGTTTCAATATCAAGTTTTTATGAAGGACATCTTTGGTCGGAATTTTTGCGTATGTCATTTCAGTCAGAAATAAGGTTTTCAGATACAGTTTTCTCACTCTGCATTTTTGAGTTTCTTCACATTGTCCCATTTATAGGGCTGGAACGCTAAGATCATCAGTCACCGAAGCTAACTGTTAAATATTCAAGTTCAAAGAAAAATGTTAAAACTTAACATTGAAATTATTTGTTACCAGTTCCCATTATGCCCCCAAAGATGGAAAAGGCAAGGAGATATGTAGCAGCTTTGGCATTTATTAAATTAAGTAACAATGAAAATTTAACACTGAGTGTGTGTGTATATATATGTGTGTATCTATATATCTAGATAGATAGATAGTTCTTCAGTAGAACAGAAAACAGAGATTTGGAGTAAGCAATGTGTCCCAGTAATGAATATGAAATGAATATTTATGAATATGAAAGGTAAGCTTAAAGCTCATGGGTGATTTCAGGTGAAAACCTTCACTCAGAGGTGTAAAGGAAGAAAACTGGAATTGCACTCTGGAGTTTAACAGAGAAATATGTATATTATGGTACATACAGCCTGTGAGATTAATACTGTCAGAAAGTCACATGCAAGGGTGAAGCCAGTTTGAAGTGAAGTTGAAATAAAGTTGGCAGGCCATACGGGTTTTTTTGACAGCAAAATAAATAAAACATTTTGTATGGTTAATGTACTGTAAAATAGCCAAGTCCATACTGAATACCAGGAATTAAGAGATTCCCTTCTGCCTAGTCAAGTGTATCTGAGCACTCATAAGGTGTTATTTGTAGAAACAGATGAGCCAAGCTGGTTTAGGAATGCTCTGGTCTCTAAGAAAACAAATGAAGGGTATCCCAGTTCAAAGCAGGGCATCCTCTTTTAAAGCTTTTCTAATCAACTATGCAGGCAGAATTCTGGCCCAAAGCAGACACAGAGCTCTCTGCATTAAAAACCGTGACTTCCCTTGTATTTTCTTCTGGGTTTTGGAGCCAAACTTCATGTCATTTCTCACCCGTTAAAAATCTATGCCAACGAATTACCATAATATTGCAATTCTTGAAGACGGTTGTGTTAAACACAAATATGGAAAGAACACAGGTCGGGGGGAGAGAGAGAGAGAATGGGGTTTAAGTTTAGCAATTTATCCAGGAGTAATAGCTCTATTTTAACAATGGAAAACCTAGGAGTCACTTTTTTCTCCCTGTGAATCTGTGCCTACCTTGAGCTTATGAGTTATTTCTGCAAAATAATTTTTATTGTTAACACATAGCTATATCCTCATAGATTTTTCAACTGTTACTACTTTTATGAAAGATTATCCTTTACCTCAACATTGTTATTTCCAGTTCAGTCTTTTTCCTACCATTTCATTTTGTCATCTATCTAGTAATCCTCTTTTGACTTGTATCATTAAATGTATATAGTAAATGGTAAGAAGTCACTGCAAACAATTAAAAAAATTCTTAAAACTCTCCTCGCTTGAAATGATTTGCCCAGCAAAATTTGAAGGGCGTGAAGCAAAGTCAACATGGCATTTCAATGGGTGCTCCTTTCCATGAAGGACCAGGAATTTTGCCTCTCGTACTCTTAGCTTAGCCTTATTCCCCCTCCCAAGATCGAGACTTCCACTGAAATCTTACAAAGATCACACTAGCCAAAGAAAGCTTACAGAAACAGACAGTGATATTTTACAGTGCTATTTGCCTGAGACTAGGTCAGCTGGTAAAAAACATCATTGATGTATCTGGGACAAGACAACAACAGGGAGGGAAAAAAAGAGGGCTTTTGGTATGGAATAGGCTAGGACATAGTTGGCAACAATTGAAAATGCTAAATTTTAAGGTATGGAGCAGGCCCAAGTGATGAAAAGATCTGACAGCTTGGTGTCTTTATGAATTTCTTCACAGCTTCACAAAATTCAGACTAAGCACTTCCGTTCAGGCACACCTATGGAGAGCTCTTCATCAGAAAGCAACATGCTGCAGGACCCTCTAATTTCTTCTGTGCATGAGAAACTGGTTTGTTGCTTAGAGCTTCTGCCTTAAAAGTATTTAAATGTCTTAACCTTTGAATCTGGACTTTCCAGTTGTCTTCCGCAGGCCAAATTATAGCCCTGCAAATTATGGCTGGCAGGGATGCTGTATACCAGTCAGTTGTCTCTTGCAGCTAGTGCAAGAGTGGAGCTTGGAGGGAAACATAGGTGCTCTACAGCATGGTACCCCCAGGGATGCCCTGAGAGATGAGTTAAGAGCAGCTCCAGTTATTTGTGCAAAAAATGGTGTGCTATTTTCTCTGACACTTGCTGCTTTGATCTTGCTTGTCAGTCTGTGAATGAAGCACGTGTAGCTAAGCTTCTCCAGTCCTCTCCTCTCCTGTTGTGTTTCCTGGTATTCGCCTTAAACTCGTTGCCTTTTGCTGATTAGGAAATTACCTGTCTCATCTTACACAGGTACAACCATGTTTTGTGGCATCTTGACTTCTGCTTTTCCATTTGAGAATTCAGCGGCCGTCATATTTGGTTTTTCCCCTTTAGCAAAGCCAACATTGATCTTGCAGATCATGCACACTGCACTGTCAGACGAGATAGATAATGACTTGAACTGCAGCAAATGGGACTATATGACATCACACTTTTGTGAGCGGACAAATCTGTAACCTTATTTAGTTTGACAGGTATAAAGGGCATTTCAAAAACTGATTATATCTGCTGTGATTTTAAGAAGGGCTGGGATACGTCTGGAAAAATCTTCACCCATCCTATTCCCCAGGGAACAAACCCTTCAAAAGAATAATGCAATACCACTTATTTGGGGCAATAAAACACATGTTTAGCTTTTTTTTTTTCCACATTGTGGAAAATATATAGTATTACCCCTGTGAAGAACTCTAAGGATGAGAACTGTGAGAACTCTAAGTTGCGCCTGCAATCAAGCTTTGCAGATCCATGTGAAAGAAAAAGCTGAACATGAAAAACTCCTTAATGAAAATGTGGATCTGTGCTGTTTTTGGAGATCCATCTCTTCTTGTGAAAGCCCCATTGCCAGCTGGGGATAAGATTCATAAGCATTTTCGGGAGTTTCCATTAATAGTCCTCCTAAACCCAGCTGTGACAGACTTGCAGTGCAGCATCAGTCGAGGTCAATATGCGTAACAGCACCCACCCGCAGAGCCCCACCTTTGGGACAGGGGTGCACAGACCTCAGCCTGATGCTTAATCTCACAGAAGAAGGGGTTTGGTAGCACCTGGACTGTCGTGGCTACACCAGGGGGAGAGGCTAGGGAAAGGAAATGCTGAAATCCAAGCTCGTTTTCCCGAAACTTGGATACATCTCCAAAATGCAGAGTTAGCAGCTGTGGGGCTGGGATTCACAAGTCCGTGTCTGCACGTAGATGTTGAAATAGTCTCTTCACATGCGGACGGGGTGTTCAGTTTTTTCCTTTTAAAGTGTATCTGGCATAGCTGCTCATCATTTACACAGGGGCTCGTATTCAGGGAACTCACAGAGGCAGAAGGGCTTTGTTATAGAGAGGGACAGGTCTGCTCCTGCTCTTATCCCACAAAGTCCCCCAAGCAACTGGTCATGGGCTCCTCTGCTTCTCTGCCCCGAGCTCTCCCTGTGGGAAAGAGGCCAAAGCAGAGGCAAGCAAGCAGAGGGAATGGTCCTCAGATGAGGGACTCCTAAGGACTGCCCTGGGACACAGACCCAAACTCCAGTTTGGGCAGGATTTGAGGCTGATCTCAGCCTTGCTCTTTAATCCTGTCACTGAGCCACCCAAGTCCTTTTTGTTTTGTTCAGCCCAAAGTTGATAGGACATAGTCCTCTGTTGGAAAATGGAAAGGTTTCATTTCTCAGTCCATCTGCATCGCAACACGGTTTTCTGAAGAGTAATACTGAGACAATCTCTCAATGAATTAAGCATGGCTGGCGTGTTTCACCCTAGCCTCGAGAGTATTTTGTCATGGGAAGGTGAAATATTTTTTTTAGTAAGTCATAAAACATTAGAAAGTGTGATCTGTCATACTGATAAATTTCTAGAAGTGTCTCTGTGTCTGAAATTGCAATCCTTTAATCTCTGGTCTCTAGTCTAATCTTTACAAAGGCAATTCTATTGTAAATATTTTTGTTAATTCCTCCCTCCTGGCTTTTGATATTAACTATGTGCCCACTTCTGCTCTCACTGAGATGAATGGAAATATTTTAATGATTATGTTGGTGAGGACAGAGCTGTGTATGTGTGTGGCTTTCTGTTATGTCCTGCTGGAACATGATTTTGCTAATTATCATAATATAAATTTTAAGTCTGCGTAGTGTGAATATTAGTGCACCGATAAACATCGTATACAAAAGATGCATCTCATCTATATAATGCAACTTGAGGTACTCGTGCAGGGTGAAATGAGGCTTGGTTTCTCAAAATCTGGGGGTTTGTCCCATCGGACTTCTATTTCTCCTTTTGTTTCATGCAGTAGGGAGGGTTCTTTGGGTGGCTCAGGGCCATATCCTTAAACATATTGCCTTGAAGAGCACCGCCACTTAGCAGTCACTTCTCATCTGAGCAGCCTGGAAGCAAAGGAGAAGCAGAGCAGGCGTCACCTCTCTGCTGCAAAAGAGCAGTCGGTGCTGCCGGAGTCCTGGCGCAGCACGTCTTTGACAGAAGGGTGTGATTCAATCGCTGACAGAAACAATCTTGACAAGTAAGCTCTTAAATCTGCCTGTGTGTATGACAGAGATTGAAATATCAGTCCTTGAAGAGCTGGACATGTATTTCATTGGCCCGGTGCTTGTTGTTGTGTGTTAGAATTGCTTCTAACAGAGAAGGGAGGGGGGAAAAAAAAAATAAAAGAACAAGGGGAAAAAAAAAAGCACTGTGAAGAATATGTATGTTTGTAAGAAACCACAACTTTGAAAAAAATCTTTATTACTGAAAGCTGTTACCTGCAGCTTCACTTCTTATCTTCATTATATTGTAAGCTCTGAACAAGGGGCAGCTTTGAATGCAAAATCATACAGCGCTTACTGTATTGTTTGAAAAATTCTCAGTCACTTGCTAATTGTAAAAGGATAAACAAAGAATAGATTGGAAATGGAAAATCCCACTTCACTACAACCAGATTTTCTTTAGTGACTGTTCATTTTAGATATGAGAAGGAGACTGTATATCAGTATTGGGACCAGCACTGTTTAACATCTTTCTCAGTGACATGGACAGTGGGATTGAGTGCACCCTCAGCAAGTCTGACGATGCCAAGCTGTGTGGCATGGTGGACACGCTGGAGGGAAGGGATGCCATACAGTGTGACCTGGACAGGCTGGAGACGTGGGCCCATGTGAACCTCATGAATTTCAACGAGGCCAAGTGCAAGGTCCTGCATGCAGGTTGGGGATATCCCAGGCACAAATACAGGTTGGGCGGAGAGTGGATTGAGAGCAGCTCTGAGAAAGCATACACTTTGGGGGTTGTTTGTGGACAAGNGGATCTTTAAGGTCCCTTCCAACTCTAATCATTCTGTGATCTTAAAAATAAGAATCTTTTTCTGCTCTTTAAGAAAATAAAAATTCCAATTAAGGGGGGAAAAAAAGAAAAGACAGCATTATCTGATAGTGCAAAAGGAAGTCTATAAAATGGATACTGAAAATCAAACCCACAAAATAGTCTTAAACATTTCTAATGTCCCTTCTTGTGGGAAAAATAATCTATAGTGTTAATACTAATAATCAATGATTATGTTAACTTCCATATTCATTCACATTCTCTTTGATCTTATTCTGGCAAAAGCCTCTTGATTTCAGTAAGTATTTTCATTTGTAAGGAAATTTTAGCACAGTCTGAATTATTTTACTGATCAGGTCTTAGGTATCAGAGATGGGCAGAAGAGAGGAAAAATTGCCTTACCTGGGTATGAATACAATTCAGTAGTGTTTTCTAGCATTCCTCTGCATTATGTGCACTTTATTTCAAAGACTGAAATAGATGTTAGTTAGTAAACCAGACAACACAAGGTCTTTAAAAGGCTGTCCTCAAGTACTCCAGTAAGCTTTGTAAATAATTTCTTTCTTTCTTTTTAAATTAGTAAAGGCCTAAATAGTGTATCTTCTTTACGCCTTTGCTCTTTCATGGGTGTTTTATTATTTATTTTTAAGCAAACCTGATTTCCTACATAGAATTTCAAGTCAAAATATTCTGATTTTAACTTAAATATCCACTGTTTTCATAACTAAAGCTCGTGTCCAACAGCTAAATCCTGATCAGCAGCCACATTATTAGTCTTTGCGGAGGAGAGGTTATTTTGCTCACTTATTATTTATGTTGGAGCAGGGTAGTCCTTGTGCTGTACAAGCATGTAACTGATGGGCTTAGCTTCCCAAAGAAGCTGTTGACCCTTGTTTTGGATTTTGGATTTTTTTAAAGAAAAAAAACAAACCCAGACATCAAGGGCAAGCTGCGCACGCCTTAGGCCATCCCTCAGCCTAGCCTATTTTACCCCTTAACAAAATCACTTTGTTTTTCCAGAGTATTCCTGGAAGGGACTGAATTTCTACCAAAGAATGTTAAATTCGCTCACAGCCTGTGAAGTGACACACTGTGACAACAGTACTTTTTGCTTCCGTGCCTTTTCTTTCCAAGTGTTAATGAAATATTCCCCATGAGAAAGTCTCAGTTAACAGGCTTACAATGAAAAGATTTTCACATAAGTCTGTAGTCAAGCATGAATTTTTTTGTAAGTATACCAACATTTTGATCTAAAATAAGACAAACAGCTGTCCTACTTGTCTTATTTTCCCCATCACTTCCTTGGTTCAGAAAATGCAAATTAGTTTTTTTCAGATTTACAAGTTATTTTGCAAGTCAACAGTGCTAGCAACTTCCTAACTCTGTATGAAGCTGGCTGTTTCTGGTTCTAGGGGAGGGATTAACATAGTAAAAATGTGAGGATCTGTAGTATAATGGATCTAAACACATTTCCCTGTGAAGCCCTGATGGAAAACTATGGCATGCTTCTGATTTGTATTCTCCGAATGACTTGAACCCGTTATGATGATTCTCCATCTTTGAGCAGAAAGTCACTGAAGTCACTATGTGGCAGATAACCAACACCTATGCCTAATTTTGCACCATGCACAGCGTTACGGTAATCATGAATACACTTGCCCAAAACTTCACAGGCACCGTGATGAGGAAATTAAAGATGAGGAAAAGTGACTCAGGGCCATTTGTTCCTGTCTTTCTGTGGAATTTTTACAAACTCCTTACTTATTGGGAGTCTGATACTCCTTACTTGGTTGAAAAGAAAGGAAAACAAAAGTTCTGTCTTTCGTAGAGGGCGGTGAGGACAGTGAAAGTTACTTTACAGAAGGCACTTTCCAACTTGCCTCTTGCAAAAGTCTGTAAAGTCTCTTTGGAGCACCTGTCTGTTGTGAAAATAATTCATTTTGTCATGCCCAGTAACACACTTGTAGTTGTTTTATGAAAGCTTATGTAGCAGTTTCACCTCTAGCTTTACCCTCTGTTATACCACATCACAAACTCATTTAAATAGCGATATTAATGTTTTTAGAGATCACTACAAATGGTTGGCAGCATCATTGCAGTTAATGTCTCATGGGAGCTATACAAGGGAATTTTATCAGCTTGAGGCTGAGGTATTTGATGAAGTAATAACAAACTAGCTTTGAATTGTCTTTCATTACCCTTTATCTCTCCTAGAGAGAATATAATCTTATTCAAATTATAATGGCCTCTGTTATCAACGTGGTTTACTATTTATTTACCTGCACATGGACATGCAAATGTACATGCATTCTCCTCTTTTTACCGTACCTGTAATGAAATTCCTTCACTATCAGAATCATGCATGATCACAAATTACAAACTAGTTACTCGGAAGTGTAATTTCCTTAACATTAGAAGCATTAAAAATAAAATTAAAACCCAACTTTTTTTTAAGGAAAAAAAAAGTACCCTCGATAAGGAGTAAAATCCAATCATTAGACTTTAAACATACCTTCATTTATCTTTGAGACAAACATGATATTCTGCCTCAGAAATAGATAGGCTACTTTATGTCTGGGCAGAGAAAGAAACAGGAAGAATTGTTTAAGTAGCGCTACAGAGGGAGAGAAGTCCTGGGACTGGACCAAAGAAAGAGGTTCAGGTGCCAGAGCTTTGGCTCTCCCTGACCAAATCACCTAAACTTTTTTGAGGCCAGGTTTATATCAACCAAACAAGAATGTGAGACATGCATGACACGGTTCTAGGTGAGGTTTTTTAATTACTTGGTGGTTGACAAAACCCTCAGTAGAGAGAAGGGATTTATAAGTGCATCGTTAGGGCACAACTGTGAAGACAGATACAGGGAAAATATTTTTTTGTTAAATGACTAAGCAGCAAAACAACTAGATATATGCTGGTACTGTCTAAACTAAACATCTGCTCTGTTTAGTTTAAGTGTATACTGAAAAAACCCCAAAACTACAACCTTGCTCCAGTGGCTGTAACAGCTGCAAATCAGACAGCAGACACCAAAAAATTTTGTTATTTTTTCTTCTTTTGAAAGGCTCCTAGTGTAAAAGCCAGCAGGTGAACTGTTAGGTTTACATTTTTCTCATCAGTTCATCTCATTCGTGTGCTAAGTCAGGGTCTTTCCCCCCTTTTTGTTAGTGTTACAGGATGTAAATTCTTCCCTTCCAGGCACAGGCCACACGACAGCCTGGAAACTGGCTCTTTGGGCTGATCTTGACTGGCACATTAGATTTTTCTCTGCCAGTTTGCCATAAGGCCATTGATTCTGATCGATTTCTAGTCAGTGTTTACTTACTGTCACTTTAATTAAAACCAGGCAAGGGAAAATGATTATTTAAGCCTGCCTTATCAGACCAGCGCTCAGAGTGAGGACAAACACTGCTGCAAAAGACAGATATTTTTTACCATACAGTCTTCAGGCTTATGTCACAGGCAACTGTTAAATATGATTTCTATTCTTTCTTTTCAACAGAACTAGATAGAAGCCAGGCATGTGACTATAAACAATACCCAATAATATTTATAGCAGTATTTATATTAAGCTTTCTTTGTAATATGAGTAATTTGTTGTTGTAATGTATCTGAAAGAGCCAGATGTACATAAATACTGCATAGACAATAGGGATATTCAATCCTGAACTGATAAAAGGTTTACAGAGCAAAGTCAAAACAGAACTTAAGAACAATACACATACATTTAAGCAGATTAAAAATAAGAAATGCAGTTCAAAATTTGCTGAATGACAGAGAAGCAAACCTGCTCAGCAGAAAGTATATAAACTTCAAATGTGTAAAAGCTGATCAAGCCAGATTTTTACTTCAAATTAAAATTGGAAATAATCTGGAATTGAGATGTAGAGCTCATGAATTCTAACCATCTTGCCAGAAGATTATCCTTTTTGGTATGTTTCTTAATGAATAACAACATTGTTGTTTGAAATGGAAGCTAAGGTAAAGCCACCAGATTACCTTAGAGGATAATTCTTTTCAGTTGTGAAAGTAGATCAAATTCGTCAAAATATTTTTTGCCAAGTCAGTAGGTCATATACGTCCAGGGATGCCTAAATTAAAGGCTGAGTAAAAGAAGAAAGGAATGTTGATTTCCCACTGCCAACAAAACAAGCAGGCTCAAAGGCCATGAGGTATTTAATGTATATTTCTAACACTCCCTCCCTGACCCAACTCGGTGGGAAGGATATCCTCACAACAACAATGAATGCTGACTGGTGCTTTTTGTAGACAGAAGCAGCTTCTAGAACATAAGAATTTCCTCCAGAATGCCAGGGATGCTGGAGAACTGGACTAGATGCCAATACAAAAAGGGATCGAGATCTGCAGGGTTAGAATGTTTGGAACCAGGGATAAATATAGGCCTTGAATGGTGCAAAATAGTCCAAAGTGCTCCTTTTTTACTGAATTAATCAAAACCATGAAATCCTACCGGATAATTTTGCTACGTAAAACTTCCTTAATAGTTGCAGAACAGGAATTTTAACGTTTCCAAAGCAATCCTATGCAATTCTCTTTAATCACCCTCTACTCTCAATAAGATCTGACTTCATAATTCCTATCCTGCTCTAAATGGCTGGGAATTGTTTCTGTGTGTGTTGACATAGTCTTACATTATACTTGCCAGGGAGATAACCTTTATAACTCTTGTGCAAAGACTATAAAACAGCTTAGTAAATTTATTAAGTGCTATGTATTGTCCAAGTATAATCAATTTTTCTAATGTGAAATGACAATTTTTAAAATTTATCCTCAAAACATGGAGAGGAGTTCATAAACTGAACTTCGTTTACTTGCTTGCTTCGCTTATGTACAGCATTATTTCCCTCACTGGTATTCAGACACAAAACTAAGTAAGAATAATCTTGAAAATGTACACATTTACTAGCAAGAGAGTCTCAAATCACAATTTGGAATTACTTTTTTTAAGGTTTGGATCATAAGCCAAACTTTTTGGCTTGAGCTTTTCCCATAACGACCCATAACCCATAACTTTGTAAGAAGTATTGCTCACTTTTTAGGTATAGAGTACTTTAGCTTTTACTTAACTGAAATAGTTTATCTAATTTTATGTTCATGTTTGTAGTGCCAGCATTTTTAAACATTTGGCAGTGGGCAAGAAGCAGACAAACCTACCCCCTGGAACTTGTATTCCCTTCAGGCTGAAAAAATCCAAGTCTGTTGACCTTTCAGGATTACCTAGAGGCTTATGAATATACTCAGAAGTTTTGATGGTTAAAGAATATAGGATTTTGTCTTTTAGCCTCTCTTGGCATTTGTGAATTCTGAATATTGTATGCACTCTTTTACAAAATGTTTACCTACTTACACGTTTAACAAGAAATGTCTCACAAATCAAGAGAGTAAGCAAATAACCATCTAGATAGCCATAACATGAAGGAATTATAGTCTGTATGTCCCCAGACCGGTGTGTTTCAAAAAAAATTTTCTCCTAGTTCATCCTTCCAGTAAAACACCAAAGCCATTTGTTTATTAACCTCCTTTTTCCCTTCATACCTCCTTCTGTACCAAAAGCAGGTATGCTCCCTTTTTATTAAATAGCGGTGACTTATCTTAATTACTTGGTGAAGAACAAAAAGCATCACAACTTACAGTAGATAAAATAGTTCAAAGGTCAGCCTGGGTGCAACTAGGGACTAACGGAGTGTGATAAGGACTTTTTCCTTAGACGGAACAACAGGTTTGGACTAAGGCTCATGATTTCCGTCCAGTCTTTAACTAAACTGACTGCTATCTCTACCAGTGGGAGTGTACCTATCAACCCTGCTGTTCCACCTAGTGGCTCTGTTGCTAGGTCTGTCCATGCTAGATGCATTTCACGGCTATTACAAATGTTCCTAAGCATTGTGACAATGCCGTTATTGTCAAGCAGTGCAATGCATAAACACAGATGGATATACAACAAAGGTCAGCCCAATCTGTAAAGGTCAAAGATGAGTTCAGACATGAAGCTATAGGGAATGTGGAGGATATATAAGCAAGAGTTTAGTTTGGCTTTTTATAGAGACAATATCCAGTCAGGAAATTCTGCTGTTTGTGAGAACATACAATTTCCAAATTTTGTGGTGGACAATAAGAAGGTATTTTATTTGACACAAGTGCATAGACTGTTTCCAGTGAGGTATAGGGCACTTCTCCCCCATAGATTAAGGAGGACTAGTTTTGATAGTTAGGGACTAGCAAAAATCCCTAGATTCAATAGGCATCATGTTGCAAAAAATGGAAAATAACCAATTACTTTAAGGATTAACTAAAGTTTCAGTCCTTTTCTTCTGAACATAACTGCCTCCTGACACCCTTCCTAGTAGACTTCTATCTTTGAATATTATTTTTTTAAAGATCTATCACTATGTACCTAATGCAGTCAGTGAGCTCTTGCTCAAAAGAGCACTCGGTCACTGGGATTCAGCACTAAAGCCCAGTCAAGGGTCTCAGCAAAATTAGGTCACTAATTTGATATTGTTTCATTTTCTCCCTTGGCATCTGGTCATCTGACAACACCTGACCTCTTCTACCTCCTCTGCTTCACAGTTAGATCTCTGTAATACCTAGCCTGTGACGACTTAACAATGTTATCCATTGAATTAGCGGTTCAGTTCTAGCTCATGATATGAAGAATGCAAAGGAAATTTGTTTGGCTTCAGCTAATCTGGAATCTTCATGGCCAGTGTGCATGTTCTGCTTCCTCTTCATGTGAATTCGGTTCTCTGTGACCAACCTCGTTAGGTGAAGGTTATGGGAACTCCACTTCTTTTTCCACATATCTGAACCAAAATGACTCCATATACCCAAACACACTAAACCCTGTAATTCTTCTCGCTAACTTATCTTCTTTGTCCCAGCACCTTAGCTGAGATCTCTGGGAGGAAGAAATGACTCACCTGGGGACAGCTACCATCTTCGTACTTCCTCTGGCACCATTAAAATCCCCCACCTTTAATAGCAGGTGCAGCTTTCACTTTGAGCCCACCCAACAATAACAAACCCTAGTATCACATACAATTTGTAGTGGATTATCATACATGACATGATAGAATTAACCAGTACTCATTCATTAGCATAAGTAACTAATTCTGTCACTACATATCCAATGGCAGCAGCAACTTCTTTGTCAGCAGCAACTTGTTTGTCACAGCAGCACTCATTGGAATCAGTGCTGAGTTACAGCTCTGTACCTCTAAGGAAATCGGTGATTTCAGTATCAAATGCCACATTTTCTCTTACTGCGCTGAAATGAACCCACAAAAAGCAAAAGACTTCTTGAGGATGCAGCATGAGAGGGATAGCTTCCAGCAGGTGTTTCATACCAAAGCTTGAATATTCTGGCATTCCATGTGCCCACCTAACTCCAATCAAGCCAATCCTGTGGGGCAGTCGCTAAGAAAGGCACAATGTCTGTGTAGTGCCTGCGGATGTAACTTGCAAAACTTCCTCTTAACTATGTGGTTTAAGCATGTAACAAAGCCGGTCATCACATCTCTGCTCAGTCTGTGTTGCAGTTAAGAGGAATGACTATATTACTTTTAAATAGTCCCATGTCTGAGCTCAGTTTCTGCTGTAAGCTGGGCTGTTTGGTTCTTTCTTTTCCTTAAAAGGAAGAGAGTTGGGAGAGTATCTCTGTTTTGTCATCCATCTCAAACCATTCCTAGGGAAAGGGGACACTTCGGTGTACTTCTGTGAAGTGAATTAAAGGGCCAGTAAAGCAATTATATTTGAATTTATAAATTAACACTGGAAATTTTCTAGTCATCCCTGATGGAGTTTCTGGGATATTTGAATGGGTCTTAGAATACACCAGAATCACAACACCGGGGATCAGAAATCAATAGTTTCCTTGTTGGACCTCACAGATCGAGGGGTAGTGGGGAAAGAGGCTTGATATGGTTTGGGCAAATCTCTCATTCTGATACTAAAGGGAACAGACACAAGTTCTGATGCTGAAGTGATTAAAGAGTAATACTGGTTCTGTCATTAGAAAGATTGTATGACTTTCAAATGACCCTATTGTTTCCAATCTTGTAAAAGGTGTAAGTTGCTCGTACAATCCTAAACAAAGAAAACCCCTGTAGAGTAGAGTAACACAAATTTCTGTTTTGCAAAGAGACCACAAGCATATAGCACAGCTCCTCCTGAATGTGTCCAGGGGCACAGTTGCTTACTTTAATAACATAAATAAATATTTCATGCTATTTTCCCTTCAGGATACATTCACCTAGGGGAGAGAACAGGAGGTAGATAGTATCTTTTCTTTTTACTCCTCAACATCAACAAAATTGGTTAATTATTTCCAATCAATTGACATCTAGAAAACTGTTTACAGTAATATATTTACCAAACTGTTACAGAAAATATTATTTTGTCAACAGAGTTTTGTGTTATTTGTATTATTTTTGTTGCTAGTTGTCACTATTAATATTTAGAAGCAGTAACCCTTAATATTTAGGAATTTGCTTTATAAATTAAGTAGGATTTTGCATGTCCTCCAGACAAACTCTTTCATTAAAGGACAAGCATGCATGCTAACCACCAAGCTATGCTACCAAGCCCTGAGTTGTGAGACGTATTTGGCAAATTCTGTTGCTTTGTAACTGTAGTTGGTAAGCCCAACAGTTGCCAAGGGTATTTATTACAGACAAAATTTATAACTTCCCCCACTTCAAAACAGAAGGATCATCGTGTAATCTAATCTAATTACCGTCATAGCAAAAAAATCGGAGCCTCAATCAGGAATTTCTACATTAAGGCCACAATTGAGGCATATGTATATAAAGTCAGTACTTCCAACATTCAGGGAGAAGCTTCCAGTGGGATGCAAAAAGTTTAGGAAATATTTTACAGTAGGATTTAATAAATATTGCATTATGGCAAATCAAGTGCTCAATGAGAGAGCAGATAGAGCTAGTGTTACTGTGTAATTTAGTATGGAAACAAATGTTCAAAGCCCTAAAAATTATCGTTTTCTTCCATTCAACAATGAGAAAAAGAGCAGACTGCAACCTCCTGGGTGCCCAAATGCAACAGGCCATGCCTTGTGACGCTAAATGACTCGGAGCATTTCTTGCAGTTGACCACTAAAATTTCTAAATTCCTTCCTACCTCTACAATCAGTATGTCCTGGAAACACCAATTTTCACTGGAAAAACTGATGTTTGTCTAAAAACACCCTAAAAAAACTTTAAAAAACCAATATTCATAGAGTATGAAATACCTAGTATCTGCTAGCTATTAAAAAGAGACCTCTATTCAGTTCGTTACTGATTTTAATACTCACTTCATTGAAATCTTTGGTTTTCCATTGCTTCTGGATAGTAGCAGTGCATAAGAGTTTAGTGTTGAACTCTTCATGACCCTCAGGCTTAAAACATGCACATAGTAAAGCAGTTCTATGTTTTCCCATCCAAGATCCCACTAAAACACACTAAACCAAGAATTCCTGTGTACAGGGCTATTTTCAGAGTTGGGGCCTTTTTTATTGATCTTTCTAAGGGCCTGGAGAAGACTTGGGAAGACAAAGGTGGAGTAGTCAAAGATTGTTTTATTATTATTAGATAAAACATAACCAGCACACGCTTTATTGATCGTATCTCATCCTGTACCAAGCTTTCAGACTAGCAATCATATAATGGAGATGGTCCGGCATGCAAATGAAAATCGTTTAATGACACAGAGAAAAACAATAAGAACTATTGTTTCCAGATAATTTATACAGTTATTGAAGCATTCTTTCTCTTTTTTTTATGAATTGAATTCACAGGAGATTTGTGCAAGTTGCCTGTCAGGTCAAAGGCTAGTGCTTTATCCACTTAATCATTCATCCCTGCTTGATTAATAGACTTTTTAAACAGAGTCATATATTAATAATGTAGGCTTTAACTGGGCATCTCGATCAAAGAGCAGATTTTAGAAGTTGATTGGTTTGTATCCTCTAGGCCTGTGATAAATGTCTAGGGATTTTTTGTAGTCATTTTTTTCTTGTCATTTTTTCATTCTGATATTCATTTCTCTCTTCAACATTGTCACATGAATATTTAAAACAAGAAATATAATCAGTTCAGTGCTTTTTCTCCGGTACCAGGATCATAAAGAAATAACTGTCATTCAGTACAAAATCTCTTTATTACAATATTTAAGCACTGTCTGGTTTACCTTGCTTGTTGGGAAGCATAAGCTGAAAATTTTATATGCATCACTAGGATTATGAATTGAATTTGAGGCTAAATGGGATTAAGGAGAAGAAAACTTCTCAAAGATAGAAAGACTATGGAGTTAATAATTAGAAGGGGGTTAGAAAATTTTCAGCAAAACAGTTATTGTTGGAAAATGCTGTCTCATCTAAACTAAAATGTTTTCCAGGGGTAGGTCAGTGTTTAGGAAATTCAGATATATTCAGTTAAATTAAAATGCACTATCTTTTTTTGTTTGTTTTGAGATTACTTCTTATTTCCAAATCTTCTTTTCTTCAGAGGTCAAAATCTGAGGTGAGATGATTTCAATGGAAAGGAAATACTGTGGGTGAGATAAATATTTTTGAAAACTTTTCATAAACATTTTCACTTCTTTTAATTTTCATTACAAAGTGGAACAAAATCAGTACTCTTAGTGACAGAGTAATCCCAACCTTCCTCTAGCATTCCTCTTAGCAACAACAATACACTCATTTAGGTTATAAAACTCCATATCTTGACAAAGGCCTCAACAAAAATGATCACTTCCCTGATGTATTGATCTTTGAAGACTTCCGTTGCGGAGCAAAGTAAGCTGATTTACCTGGTATTACTCACATGTGAATAATTGCCTCTCATTTCTAATTCATACTGTATATCTCTGCTGCCAGTTCTGTACTTGTTGCATCTATAAAACTTCCAATGATACCAAAAGAATTTCCAAACAATTCTCTCCTGTGTAAGGCACAGGCTCCATCCTCAATATGAGATCACAGAGCAGGATGAAATGGTACCTCGCTTCTGGCTATACGAAAATGTGTAAGATATGTGATGCAGGAAGGATCCTTGTTGCACAGCTTCTGCCTTTACACCATTCCTAGGAGGGAACTGGAAGTAATTCAAAGCCCAAAGCAACGAATGACACTAAAAATGCTATTCCTCGATCTGGAATAGAAACTAGATTCTGCAGAACTGTATGGGTGTGCTCTCCAGGAGCTATACTTCTCTTTACTATCTTTCACCCTGCTGAGAACTTGGAAATCCTTGTACTCACTAGAGTGAAGGACTTCCTGGAGGATCCCATTACACAGCTACAAATGTTGGGTTTTATCTATCTGCAATTTGAATTTAGCATAATGAAACTGTGAGGTGTTGATGCTGTTACTTTGTACTGTTGAGGGTGTCATAGTGTCACTGATTTCAGTAGGGCAGCGATATTGCCATCACCTTGTATGGTCTTCTTTCCTTATTCCCTCTGTCTGGAAGTAGTAAATGTGGCTGGCCAATGCAAGTGATGAGACGTGTGACTCCCTGAAGGACCATGGTATCTGAAGCTTTTGGTGTATGGAAAGATGTAGGGCTCTAAAGCTTGTAGACGAGTTCTGCATAGCTGAGAAGCAAGAGAGTCCCTCTTAGGAGCACAGCAACGGTGTGTGGGATGAGTGTCCCTCTAAGCACACCTCAGCCATGACACAACACAGATGGAGACAAGGTACTCCAGACTGATACAGCATCATGGAGGGCTAAAAGCCTCATCTAATTATCATCACTGTCTCTTTATTCCTGTAGCATGGTGCAGAAACAACAGAAAGAGAGCAGTCCTTTTCTTCAAGTTACTCATGTGGTGATGGCAACTAAGGGTTGCTTGATAGTTGCAATATACCCTGTGGATGAACGGCGCCATCTCAATTTTTCTGGTCTTGTCATAACGTTCGACACAGTCTCCCACAGCATCCTCATAGGGAAGCTTAGGAAGAGTGGGTTAGATGAATGGACAGTGAGGTGGGTTGAAAACTGGTTGAAAGATAGAGCTCAGAGGGTCATGATTAGGGGCGCGGAGTCTAGTTGGAGGTCAGTGA
>VXBO01014049.1:165153-185549 GCA_013400135.1 Rhinoptilus africanus | reverse complement strand
CCAACCCTGTGATTCTATGATAACATCTTCCGCTCTTTGTGTGCTGTTGGCAGGGAGATCAGACCAAAAATGGACCCTCAGGGCTATTGACTCAAGTGAGAGGTTTAAGACTTTTGTGATTGGTTGTTTTAAAAGTTCTCTTCACAGGTATGGAAGGTATGTAAAAATAGTAATATGTAATAATGCTGAGATTTGCAACCTTTCAGGTAGCACAGGCTCAAGCTTACTGTGGCTTAATCAGGACCTGTATATATATATACTGGTATTGATGACAGTTTACTTATACTATAAAATTTTCACCGCTATGAATTTGGGTTGATTACATTGCTTCCTGTCTCCTTTTTTCATTTTAATTCATCAAACATAATGTTGCAGGCATGCAGTTATCCTACCTAATAATGTTAGCTTGTAAACATCATTATGTTCACAAAGTTATCCACTCCTTTTCTATGTCCATCCACAGATTTCTGAGTTCAGTTTGTTTAATCATTTCTGAGGTTTTGGTTATTTTAATGAGTTGGTTTATGCTTAATGAAAATTAAATCTGTGGGATGAAAAAACAGCTATCCTTCTACTTTTTTCCTTAAGTCATGGTGGCAACATTAAGGCAATATATTTTCAAAAAATTCCATTACTTTGTGATAGAGTTACAAATACAGAAGAAAATTGTCATTTTCCTCCAGATTTTCTTTTCTCCTTTTCTACACTTCACATTCTTTCAGCTGTTTCTCTTCTGTGGAAAAGGGATTTTTTCACCTCTCCTCATGTAAATAAATGGTTTTTCTTTTCACCATCAATGAATGCTTCCTCCAGTCTTATGCCACACCAAGGACTGCCCTTTCTGTCCCATGCTGGCTTCTCTTCTGATAACGTCTTGGGGAGCACAGTCTGTTTCATGAGATCTTTTTGTCCCATTAAATTCATCTTCCTCCCCCTAAGCTAGCTGCTTGGCAGCTGTGCTGCGAGAAACACATAAACCGTTAGGATGGATGGTATTGACATCTTCTGCTTTCTTAGGGATTACAGCAAGCCTACCTTTCAGTGATCCATAGTTTAGCTTTGGATCCTCTGCTAATGCAATCCTGTGTGACTGAGAGTGCCACAGGCAGAGACTGTGGAGAGCTGAGTTTTGAAAGCCAAGGGGGGGCAAACCAAACCTTATCCCTGGTACAGAACGTGCTTCTGCCAGAGGAAAAACTGAGGAAAGTATTAGGAAAAGTCACATGAGTCCTATCAAGTCTACAAAGTCTGCAGTAATAGTGAGAAGGGAGCCTGGGGCAAGATGTGAGAGACAGCACAAAAAGCACTGGCTACTGCCCACCTGGGCTTCTTGGCTACTAGAGCTGCTGAAGTTGCTGCTAATCTGGCAGCGTTTGGATTTCTTTCAGGTACTGCTAGCAGCGATAGAGTTGACACACTAACTTTCGTAGCGGAACGGTGCTAACTGACTAACAGCAATTTCTGCTGAAGCCGTGGATAGGGGGTGACCTGCTGTGTCTAGTACTTCAATAAGAAATATCCAAGGTGATATCACAGCTAGATTCTTCTTTAGTTTCAGTTTTTGTCACGTCTGATGAGGAGAAAAAAAAACAACAAAAAAACCTAAGTGTGTGAGTGTGTGCATATGTGTGAGAGAGATAGAAAGATGTGTTTTCAATTTTGGTCTGACCATAACACCAAGAAGAGCCCTCACATTACTCTGTCAAGCCATTATGGATTACCCATGAACCAAAATTTAACTGTTGGAAGGCAGAACAGAGAAGGTTCTAGTTTCAGAGAGACAAGAAATATTTCTAGTCAGTGACTATTACAGTGCCAGGACAGCATTTTCCAGATACTAGGACCGAGAGTGAAGTTCAGTTTTAAGTCCATGCCAACAGCCATGAGCCTTGCTTTCTTTAAACTTCACTATGGAAAAAAAAAATGAAATTTTATTTACCTAAAGAAAGAAACCAAAAATTTCAGTTTTTAAAATTTTGGTGAAATTGTCTTTATGGGTTTTTTCCTGGTAATGCAATGGCAGGAACATGACCAGTTGATATGGGTGGCATAAGAGCTTCCACCTCCTTGACTATGACTCATATGTGTACCAGCAGATGGGAAAACTGCTGTTGTCTTGGGCCTGAAAGTAAAACCCATTAAAAAAAATCCATGTAGAGCTCCTGGGGACCATTTTTTCTATCAGGCAAATGCTTGTCAAGTCTGAGATAATTAAAAAAAACTAAAAGTAAATTAAATTAAAATAAAAAGAATTGGGGATTCAAAAAACAGGTTTTCAACTAGTATGCTTTTAATAAAGAGAAGTTTATCCCCATAAAATATTTCAGGAGTGTCTCTCAATGCGGTGTAGAACAAAGTTTCACCTGCTTGTTTTTCACCTGGTACCTCAGAAACTGATTTTACTTTGCAGACAACTTACACACTGCAGTACACTTCTTGTTTCATGTGCTAAATTGTGAAGATGATAACCTTCAAGTTTTTTCCGTAACCTTATCCACACTGCAGCACCCACGAATAAGCCTCTTGACCTAAGGCAGAGCATACAGGGTTTGGAGGGGAAGGAAAAACTAGTGGTCTGATCTTCCTGTTTCCCTTCAGATTTGTTTGTTCCCTTTCTAGATGGCCATGAATATTGTATTATCTTCCTTAATTTTTTCAATATGCTTAAAACCAGAACAAAGCCTGATGGCATGCGCGTTCAACATTAAGAAACTGATCTGAGTTTATATGAAATGCTTCTAAAGCTCTGTTGTTATTGTTGTAGTAGCTTTACATTCATTTGGGCATTGGGCTGTATACGTGGTGCCAACTTGGTTTGTAACTTAGAAAAACAAATGCAAAATTAATTTACAGGAAAAGCTGTCTGGTTGCATAAACAAGTTTAAAAAATTTAGATGGTTAAAAATTCAGTTAGGAAGATTTTGAAGCTTGTCAGAGCTCCTTAATGGAAGTCGTTGTTATTTAGATGGAAAGGTATAACATGAGTTTAGCTATTAGGCATATTCCAGGGCCTTTGGAGTAGAAAGCAAAAGCTTTAATAAGAAAGTTGTCAGAGATGAAGGTGCTGATAATAGAACATTCCATATATTAAGAAAAATAAGACTTAAAGAGCTGTGAATGGTCCTCAGAATAAAATTGCTGGGTCATACAGAGAAGCTTGAACAACTCTTGCTTTTCACTGGAATTAAGCAAGTTCAAGTTCAGCCAGTGTTAGGCTGGGCAAAGTCTCTATACTGTATTCTAGTAACCCTTGCTCTCTTTATAGAAAGGCTATATTTTCAAGATTTCATTTTTGGCAAGAAGAAAGGAGTTCTCTAAGCTGTGTGAAACAATGCAGTTATAGATTATTTTTTTTTTCAGTTAAAACAAGCGGGTTTCATATTTTTTAAAAAATGGGTGCATGTATGCAACATGTGATAATATTTCTGAAGAGCTGAGCCGATATAACAAAGCAAGTGGTGGTTCATTTCCCAGATGAGCTATGAATCCTCCTCATTTGCAGTGCCGCTGTTGGCAGTAGAGGAGAAAAGTGGAGGTCCGGTGAGCTCCTCCCTGGTGGCAGGACTGCCGGCCGCCCTTTGGCTGGTTCTGCGATGGAAAGGGTTTTCAGAGGCCAGGAGAGACCTAGCACCTCATCCAGAGCAAAGTCAGCAGGGTGGCTCCTGTGCACATAAATATCGATACGCTGACACAGTGAAGAAGCAGGCTGATGGGTTTTTTTGCTGAAAAGTGGCATAAGATCAACACTTGAATAACCTAAGTAACGTAAAAGTTTTCTATGACTTTGGTAGACGTGGTCATTTTTCTTATTGTTACAGGAGCATTCCTAAATAATAAACTGAATGATGTGGCCAAGTGAGAAGGGTTTGCATGGGATCTTTCTTTATCATGTTAGGTATGATTAAATTGTATATCCTTTGAGAGTCAGTTTACATGTCTTTAGAAATTAGGAAAGCACTGTTTCGAGGTATTTTATGCAAATATATGTTTTCCATCAAAGCCAGTATCTCCACCTGTAAAGCCTTAGCTACTGAGAGTATATTTCGTGAAGACACATAAAAATGTGATCTATACCATTTTCTTGTTACCGACACGTGCCACTGTTTAGTATTGTTTGGGGTTTTTTGCATTATCTACTACACCTTTCAAGTCTGATACCCTGTGCTTTGGTACCTGTTGAGAAACTATAAACTGCTCCATTCAAGGAGATATTAGTCCAGGATGTAGAACGTTTCTATTTTACTATTAGTATTAATAATAGTAATACTATGGGTCCCAAAACTGGATTTTGCCCATAGTAGAAATATGTGTAAGATCTTTCTGAAGCAAGCACCTTGTCAGTTAGGCAGCCATCAGAGAGTATTTCAATTAATTTTCAGAATAGCATTGTAATCATTACTGGATGCTAGGTAATGCTCAGAATTACAAGATTATATTCAAATTAAATTTAAAAGAATGAAGGACTAAAGTTACCACTTAGAGGGAGGAGTAATTTTGCTATAGCATATCTGCAAACAGGTATGTATGTATACACTTTACTTAGTATGTGGACTTATGATCCTTCTCTTTCCTTCTCTTTACTTCTCTCACTCTATACATCAATATATCCATCAATCACTTTTTCTGCAATATCTCCATGATGTCTCAAAATCTGTTTTCCTCTGCTCTGTGTCTTTCACTGACAAAGAGTGAAACAAGGTCATCTCTTCAGAGTTCAGTAATCCATTAAATATTCCAGTGGTTCAAATATCTGTAGCTTCACCTTCCACTACCCCTTATTTTCTGTTTATGTAGTAAATAATGCAAGACTTACCGAAGTTTTGATGGAGTTGACTGTGATTCATATCTTCAATGACACATGAAATCTATATATATAGTTATATCTCTACATTTAATGTTTATATCTATATACCCTTAATACCTAATTACATAGAAATACAAATTAAAAAATCATGTGGTAGCTATTTCATATTCTTTTATGGGGTGTTTCATATTCTTTTCATAAGCACCCCCTACCGTCAAAACCATGACTTTGGCTTCATGATGTTTCATATCTGTGAAACTCACAGTTGTTAACTTTTTTTACGTGCTGACAGTAGATAATTCACACCAGTCCTTGGTATGCCAGGAATCAAATTCATCCAGGGATATCTAGTGGAAAGACTCCACTCCTTGAGTTAATGCAGATTTACAGACCATTTTTGATGATCTTGTAGAAGTATTTTTAATAAATCTGTCAAGAAAAATACATTTATGCGAGTATTGAAAGTTACCTCAATTCGATGCATCAATGATGTCTAAAAGTAAAATCAGCATTAATGAAAGAATGGTATTAGAATTGTAAAATATGATGTATTCTTAGGTGCTGCAGAGTATCAGAAAAGTTACCTAATTTCCATCATAAGTGACCCAGAGGCCTTTTTTTTTCAACAGTCGACCCTCAAAGTGTCTGTCTTGAAGCAAGTGCCTTTTTCAACTATTATCCCAAGGTTCAGTATACAATTAATTTTACATGGCTGATAACAGGAAGGAAAATAAAATATGACATTTCAGCCATAAGACGTCAAAAGGTCATCAATCTATAGATTTAGGCTTTAATTACAGATGATGTTGGATATGAGGCCTTATGTTCAGAGAAATGAGTGAAAGCTAAGAGCATTGCCGAATACACTATTACACAATTGATAGATTTTTATGCACTGAAATAACAGGAAGATTTTGAGTAATTTGAGTAACAGTAGAAAACATTGTAGTATTTTTTATAAACACATTATATAAGCCCATTTTATAAGCACATTAGTGGTTTTGCATCACTAGAAACAAAAAACGGGATTTGAGCAGGATGCTATTTTGGACAGGGCAACAAGCTTTCACCTTCAAACCAATCAGAATTGAGGCAGAAGAGCAGCTATGTAAAATTCTGGAAGTTGGGAAAATTGTAAGTCAGATTGTTGGAGTTTTAGCTCACTGAAATGGGAGGAGAGTGCGGGTAGATATTTTTTAGCCTAGAAATAGCCTGCAAGTTGTTCTACGGATAAAATTTAGAAGAAATGACATCATATAAACTAAAAATAGCTGCGATAAAAATAAATCTTGCTTACTGAACACCATAGGCAAGCAAATCATCTTAACAATGTTCCACTTAATTTAAAAATTAATATATGTGATGTGGCAGGAGAACCTATTGTGAAGTGAGAGATACTGCAGACAATTAAGATTAAATGGTGTTGGGAAATCCCATCTGATTTAAAATGAACTTTCTTTACACATATTGTGAAAAGAGAACATTTTTTCAGGAAGAATTAATGAAAAATTAGTAAAAGTTTAACTTGCTTCCATTAAATTTCCACCCTGTTTTTTCTTAAGACACAGTAATTTGAAGTCTACGTGGTGTATTTCTAGGCTTTCTTAACTTTGTGTTTTGGTTTCTTCATCTGTAGTAATATTTTTGTGTATAGAAAAAATTCGCAAAGAAAATCAAACTCTAATCCAAAGATAAGGGTCCCACATAGCCAATCATCAAGCTTTTGGGATGTTTTTTTTCTTCCTTAAAGCCCATATTCCTCCACTCATTATTACTGTCAAATGCAGATAAACACCTCTATTAAGCCTTTAAAAAAAAAAAAAAGAAAAAAGAAAAAGAAAAAACAGCAAAACTGGATAACTTTCAGGCTAAAATATTTAGCTAACTCCTGAATGTTGAAAACTTGGCAAGTGATGGGGGCCAGCTTCTGAAAATAAGGTGCTACTGTTTGTCACTGGGAACAAAAGGAAGAGATTAAATCTACTACAGTAGCGTTTTCTTCGCTTGTTTGTTTACCTCTGGAAATTCAGTAGCTAAAGATAAATAGATGGCTGTTGTCTGTACTGTGACCTCCAAACATTCAGAGATGCACAAACCTGAGTGGCACAGGCAACTTACAGTGCTTCTGCTTGGAATGGGCAAATGGCTGATATTGCAGCCCCTGAGAGGAAAGCTGAGGTTGACCCAAAGCCATCCCTGGGGTGTAAATGAACTGAGTTGCCCTAAAATCAGTGGAGTCTGGCGAGTTTACTCCATCTACAAATCCAATGCCACATGGAAGAATTTAGTTCCTAATTTTTCTTAAGCCCCTGCATGAAGAGCCAAATCAAAACTTCAGCCTATTTTTTTTTCTGAGAGACAAAAACATAACTGGTGTTTCTACCGTAACATAGGTGCCTTAATTACAGAAAATATGTGACACTTTTGAATACTGGGTTCTTAAGCATTGTGGTAAAACTGCTGAGTAGGCAATTGTATGAGTTTAATTCACAGAGGGCCAGTTTTTTTACTGCAGACCCCAGAAAACCAACAACTTTAAGTAGGAATCATGATTGGGCTATGATAGGAGTGCTAAGGTTTTTGAATAAAAAGTTTTCTAAGAGATGTCAGTTGTTATTAGGATATTCTTTTACTGTTTGAAGTTTTGTTCCATAAAACATGGGACAAAAATTTTGAAAAATGGCTTCTGCTGTCAAAAACCTTGGGGATTCCTGTAAGAGATGCTACTACAAAAAAATAAGAAGCTCACCTTACAAAGTCATTGTCTCAAGAAAAAAAATGATCAAAGTTCTTCATGACATTCAAACACTGTTTCCATTTCATATGCCAGAACAAGAAGCAGAGATGACTGATAATTTTTATAATCATTCTTAATAATTCCAAAAGGCAGAGGAACAGATAATAATATATATTCTCACGCTAAGCTGCTCTTCCTCCCTTGCCTTTTAGATTTGGCCATTGTGCTCTGTCTGTTGCAGATAATCTGTCAGGTCAACAATATCAATAGTTTTTACTACAGAAAGCAGATGTTATCAGCATCCTATCTGTCCATTTAATTAGAAATGTGGTACTGCTGTTCAGCTTAAGAACAATTTGAGGAAGGAAAAAGGAAAAACAATACATTTCAGAGCTCTTAAAGAGGCCTAGCATTTCTAAAAGGAGTTTGAGTGTGTTTCAAATACTGGTGAAGTAGCTTGAACACCCCATAAAGTTTTTCACCAACTCAGGGACATAAAGTGAAAAGTTAAGTTCTTGCTTGGTTTTGCATGTAGGGCTATGGTCTAGGTGAGAGGAACAATTTTGGGTATGTCATTTTGGTCTGCTCAGGGCTGGGCTTGGCAATGTCTGCAGGCTTGAATGCGAGCTGGAAGCAAACGAACCCCTGTCTGGAGGGCAACGCTCACTAAAGCACATTTGAGCCAACATTATTTGTGCTATCTCTGTTAGTAGCTGAATGTGTTTACAGTGAAATGATGGTTGAGCTGCGGTATATGATACCATTGCACCTATTTCTCCAAGTTATTTCTTCTTATGTGAACGAATACCAAGTGTAGGAAAAATGTAGCTGAAATCCTGGACCTGATGAGTTTTATGGGAGCTTGGCTTTTACCTTTAGAGAGATTGGGATATTTCTCATTTTTTTTGTGTGTGCAAGATACTTTTGTTTTAGTTGTGTGTGGTTCTGTGCAGTGACAGCTTTGAAACAGAGGTGAGCTGAACATTTTGTAATTTTTTTTTATTATTATTATTGTTATTATTTTTTGCCTTGGTCCCTGACCAGACTCAATTCCTAAGACAAAGCTGTTCCTCTGCTTGGCATTAGCATTGTGCTGGGACTACAAACAGAAGGAACTTTGCTGTGTGGTATCTGGTAGCATCGGATCCAGAGTACTGAAAGTGGTTGTCCAGGCTGTGCGATTCCTCCGGCAGGAGGAGGGGACCCAACCAGAGCGGTGGGTACCACCACTCCGAGAGGAAAAAGCGGGAGCACATTGGGGTTGCACGTGCACAGATGCACTTCAGCACTCATACAGAAACATTATTTTCGGATATTAAGAAAATATAGCACTACAACAAAAAGGTTAAACCATTTCTAGCTCTTAGCAAGCTGACAGGTACAGTTATTCCCCCAGGGCCTCACCATTAGTTTGTCTTTTAAAGGCAAGCGCTTCCTTTGGTTTATGACCCCAGGGAGGGATTCAGCCAATTTTATAGAGACTTCTAGGTCTCTCTAAAGGGAGAAAGAGCAAAAAGATAGCTTATATATCACTTCATGAACAATCTTAACAGAACCCTGAATTGGGGTTTACGTGGAACTCAAGCATGCTACTAGGTGACTGCGGTCTACACTAAAGAAATTTTCCCTTTTCCATACCTTACTTACGCAGGTATCCACATTCTGAAAGTCGCACCACCTCATATTTTTTTGTAGCATGTATCCGCAAGTACAACATTGCTGTTGCCAACATCAAATGCTTCCAAGGTGTCAGAAGGAATTCTGCATTGTGTAGCAAAACGGGGAGGCAGTACTTTCATCCTTTCTCTTTAAAAACATAAAATAAAATAATTTAGAAACCTGAAGAAAAAGCACCTCATCTGGGGAAAATCGCTTGTTACTTCAAAAGAAAATACAAAAACCAGAAAAGTCTCAAATGTTTCCTCAAAAATTGACATTTCTTCCCTCTATTGTTTCCCCAAAAAAAAAAAAAAAAAAAGGTTCAGCAATGTGTTTACGACTGAATAGGGAGTTCTGCTACCATAGATATGCCCTGATATGGTGGATATTTGTTCTTACCTTTCCCCAGCTTTTAATATGGCTAAGGTTTAGCTACAGTATACTTTTTCTATGACTACCACATGTGTGCCTCTTGCAAACTGCATTAGCACAGTACCTTTTAAGAGTCTGTCTGAAGACCACAAAAGCAAAGAAGTATCAGTTCCTGTAAAATTTTCACTCTATCCATAACCCACCTTGTTACACTGAGGTATGGGCAGAATTTGCAGAACAGTGTACGATCCTGCTTGCCATGTGCATTGTGTTATAGCCAAGCACAACGGGTGGTTTTTACAGCTGATGGAGAAAAGAAAGGTAAAGCAAAGCAGACTGTCAGTTTCTGTGTTTCTTCTGGAAAAAAAAAAAAATCATATTACAGAAATCATCAAATGATTTCTTGCTTGACATTATCGTGGTCAGATAATGTCACTCTGGTTTTGTTCATAGTCTTGTATATCTGTGGCTGCCCACTGGAAACAGAAAGCTGAAGAGCATCAGCCGTTCATTTCAGTGGCTCAGAATTAACATGCTTTTTAAGTGATCATAGTCATTTTAAATGCAGCTTGATCAAAATACTGCTATTAATTTACAGTCTCAAAACAGAGCCTGAACTCATCTGGCATGTCTTTGAAGGAGGCAAACTGGGAAAAAAAGCCAGTGTTTTCGGTGCTAACCGCAGAAATGGGACTAATTAGTGAAATAATGACACTAGTTCTGTTGTGCTGGTAAAATCTACTTGAGATTTAATATTATGGGACAAGAGCAGAAAAATTTCAAACAATCTGCACATCTCAGGCAAAATATTTTCAGATACTTGAGAATAAATATGTATTCTTATCTTTCATTTAAGTGTCCTCTCATCTCCAATATCTTTCACATTAAAATATCTATGTTCTATCTGATGTTTACCAGAATTAATTCGAGTTACGAAGTGTTGGGCTTCAAGGGCAGCCAAGGAGCACTTAACACTCCTTGTGCAGAGGCAGGGATCTGGTAGGAGTCTCTGGCAGGTTTCTATCCCCTTTTCTGATGCTGCAGTCGCCCTCCGCTGATGTCGGCTCTCCACAATGCGTGGAAGCAGATTGTAACCCGTTCAGGTCTACCCTAGCAGCTAGTGAGCACATGGGACTTTTCTGGCAGTAAGAACACAAGGACTCTTTTCTTACGCTTTTCCAGAAGAGCTCCACCTGAAAAACTAAAACTTATTAATTGTTGTGTTTGGGGTGGTTTTGAAAGTCAGCTTTCAATTAGTATATTTTAGATATAACTAGGTTCCTTCTTGTGAGGGACTTGTCAAAGGCTCTGTGAAAGCCAAATTGACTACTTCAGCGCTTGCCTTCACTGCCATTCTGCTGATCCATGCGTTCTGAAAGATTTCAGGGACACAAATTTCTCGTTCAGAATTGCACAGAGTACTGGTAATCAGTCCTTAAAATCTTTTCAAAGGTTTTTCCTTTGTAATTCTCTCTCGTTGTTTCATTTAGCTTGGATGATGCTAAAATTAGTGATTGACTATTTTTTGCTCCTAAACTCTCTGCTAAAACAACTTTGTGTACAGGAAATTAAAATATAGAATACTCAAGTCTAAGAACGTTATTGGAAATACTCAGCTATGCCCTTTTGAAGCTGTCAAAAACAAAAGACACTGAGCTGGTGATCATGTACCAGCTGGTACTGAGCTGGTTCTAAGGTAAATTAAATGCGGCTGAATCAACTAGATTTTATAGTTTGGTGGTTTTTTTCTGAGCTTGTCCTGTTGATAGTGCTATGTGTTTTCAGTGCTGTTAGGACTTTATAAACTAGCTCTGTAAAACTTAGAAAATTACAGCCATCTTCTTTCTGAAACATTTTTTGTAGTTCTTTTATGAAAATGGCTATATCATTGGTAATTCATGTTTGTACTTGTGCCTTCCATTAAATACACAAAATTTTGCTGACAGAATATAATTTTCTAGCGTTTTCAACATGTGAAGAGTTATTGATATCTAACTACCGAATAAAATGGATTCTGGGTTTGATTCACCTAATCCCTATCTTAAATGTATCTTTCTGTCAAAAAAAAATTTTTGACAGATACGAGATGATCTTTTGTGTATGAGGTATAGTTGTGGAAATGGTAAGACAGTATTTGTGTCCAGACAGGGAGCCTCTCTAATTCTGGAACCAGGATGCAAATAAGTCCCACACACGACCACTACTGTGGGATGGAGGGGAGAATCTGGGAGCACGGCACTACATGTTGATGTAGTGGGTTGGAGGAGAGACCACGAGACCTCATCTGCATTGTTTTTTTCATCATCACACTTTGCAAATAGCCGGGCACTCCTCCGACCCAGTAGTTGGAGTATCCAAGGTACTCTCAGGAATACAAGGAGAAAGTCCTTGTATCAGGTCCTTGTATCAGACTGGTGTACGGATTTCACTTTCCCAGTTCATTCTCCTTCTCATGCAAAATTCAGTTACTTTAGCTTCATGCAGTTTAAATTAATTTTCTTCCATGGGTATAAATAATGTCAGGGAGATATTACACCATACATCTGTGTCTTTGCAGCCTGGGGATATTGTAGGGTAGAAGTTCTCATAGCATTTGAATGCATTCTGCAAAGGGACTTTTATACAGTTATCCCAAATTGTCCTTCAAGGCACCTCCAGGATCTCTTTCAGCTGAACCAGAACTGCAGTGAGCAATCAGTGTGGGTGGGCGAAGAGAAGGAGAGAGAGAAAAAGGAAATACTGGGATAAATCTGCCAAAGAATAAGGGCTCAAAGAGCCATGCCAACAAGGAATTGTAAAAGCTTGTAGAGATTCTCTAGTCTAAAGCACAATAGCATGCCTGCTATTTTATTCCTTGCTAATACTTCACACCAGAAGCTACTGCGACAATTCTTTGAGATGCACTGAGTTGATAGGGCTCCTCATCTCAAGGTACAAGTATGTACATCTCATGTTACAGGCACAGGACTTAGAACTATTTATTGGCAGAATTACTTTTTTATGGATCTCCTGTTCTGAAGCATGACCCACTAACTTGCCATCTGTGGACAAAATTTTAGGAATCACCGTTCGTTAGATTAGTCCCTCTTATTACTGATTCCTTTTACAATTTTTTATGATCAAACACGTCCTCTTATCCTACTTCAAGATTCATGTTCAAAATAGTATTTATGTAACGAAGGAATATTTCTGTTAGCTTCATTTAATACAACTTGCATGACTTTTAAGACTATAAAATAATTTATTGACTGTTAGCACATCTGTTAAAAGCTGTCAGACCATATTATGCTTGGATAAATAAATACCTAGAGACATAGATTGTCTGATGCATGGGGTCTAATTTTCTGATCTTGCAAATTATTTCACATTTTCATCTTATGAAGTGCAGATATAATTGGGATTTGGTGGGTGAGGAGGAAAGTATGGATGAGTGACTTTCATGAACCACAGGCAATTTGGTAGTCACAGCTGAACCTAGTGCTAGCTTCTAGAAAGCTCATGGGCTTTAGGTTTGAATTCTATATTAGAAAAGCAAATCTAGTGGTGAAATTCAGAAACAGATTTGGAAGTGGTCTCTTTCACTCTGCTGTCTGGGTTTACATTACAAATTGTGCCTAGAATAAATAAGGAATGAAGAAAAGCAAACAAACCAGAGAACATACAGAATTAGAACATGGTTAGATTACGGTGCAGATATTGTGTGACTCTATCTCTTCAAATCAGGTGGTATTCAGGGTTCAGATCAGAACCTAAGTATATCTTGGGTTTGTGGGGTTTTTAAATCATTACCTATCCGAAGCCATCAACTATTATTGGTCTCAACACAGGTAGCAATTCATCTCAATTCATCTAAACATTCTTGGTAGTTGTGGAGAAATTCTTCTGAACGCATCCTGAGAATGACAAATATCATCTTGTCAGCCCGAGTTTTCTCACGCAAAAGTGAAAATCATTATAATGGAGTGCTAACTTTATAATCAAGAAATGCCAGCAGAGGTAATGCCACTAGAGCTTTTATCTGTGGTGACGGGAGGATTGCAGCCTGGCCAGTTGCTTTCCAGTGGGGATGGGGATCATAGCATAACAGGGGACACAGTATCCCATTACATGCCTTGAGCTTTTAATTGCTTTAATCCACTTTTTGATGAAAGACAGATGTTTCTGAAGAAGTTAATAGAGTTGGAGGGAGATGAATATGCTCTGAAACATTTATAAGGAATGCTTGTGTACTGAGTGCTATAGTGTGAATCTAAACCAGCCATGCTCTGAATTTAGAGAGGGCAGTGCGCAGCCCTATCCATCGAGATGTTGAAGATGTGAAGCTCTTCTTTATGTTACAGTTCAGGGCCCTAGTTACACAGGCCCTAGCCACAGGATATTTGTCATAAATTAGAATACCAATTACATCCATGTACTCTTCATATCTGAGAAAATAGATGGGTTTCAATATATTTATTATTCTATATATGCTGTATTAGGACATAACAATCTCTGCAACACTTCCAGGGTATTTGTTCAATAGACATTGAGCTGCAGAGGTTATTGAAAACGTTGTTGAAACATAAATCAGACAAGAGCAGAGAGATTTGTGATGGCCTTGGGACAAAAAATTTAGAGGAGAAATAATATTTTCATAGGTGTGGCCTTTTGATGTTCTTGGTATTACAGGATGAAAGACTTGGACTTTGTTCTCAGATTTGATTTCTCACTCCATAAGTTTTTCAGATGAATATGCACAATTATCCCCTCTAGATCAGATACATAAAACAAGGATAAAAAAGCAGATTTGGATTGAAGATGCAAAAGAAATAACATGTTTTTTCTCTAAAACAATTACTTAATTACAAAGTAGTAAGTAATTTCTGTGTGTATTATTTCTATAGTGAATTATCTGATGGAAACATGACTGAAAGACATCAAAGAAAGTTTTGGGAATTCCTTATCTGTTGCATATCAGTGCACATTATACCTTAATGTGGCATCAGATAAAAGTTTCAATACCCTCTTAGGTGAATAGGAGAGGGAAATGAATGCATGTATTCCCTTAGATCATATTGCTGTATGTATCCATTAATTTTATCTAGACAGTTTTCAAAAGGCATGATGATTCCTTGGTTACACCTTCAGTTGTTCACTGATTATTATGGTCATATCAATTAATTTTAATAGTTTTTTTACTGTTGCGTAGCGAAGTTTCACTTTTCCGAAATCAAGTTTCAGTTGAGCATCATGAATAAAGACCGTGGAATACGACTCTCCATGTCTCATGATGCCAAAATAAGGCTTATTTTTAAATTTTTAAAAGCAGGCAGGTGACAAAGGGTCTTAGGATATATTTATACCACCTAATATATATGTTAGAAATTCCAAGCTAGTTGTGAATTAGCAGGTCTGTTGGTATCAGCAAATGCATTACTGCACAAAACGTACTGGAAGTAGTATCAAGAGTGAATTTACAAAGAGAGGAACTAAGAGGGTTGTGCTTTCTTTGACCTCTTAACACTGTCTGGTAGCATTTTTTGCTCACGTAATGCAATAACACGTGTGTGCCTGTGCATGGCCACAACGCAATTCCATGTGGTTGGCACAATGTCTAGTTCTGCTTGTAGACAGGATAACATGAAACCACGCTCAGACAAATTAACCTTGCCTCACAGCGCAGCAAAACAGCATGCTGCTGTCCCAGTTAGTGCTGCCAGGTTCAGAGCTCGTTAGGTCAAAGCTCTCTCAGATATCACCCCCGTTTCTGCATAGTCCTCCACTGCATGCAATAGGTACTCTAACATTCTGTCCTGTGGATTTGGGCTCATAAATCACTGTGCAGCATCTGAAAAATACATTGGAGACAACCAAATCTTTGTGAAATGCCATGATTGATTTCTTAGTATTATTTTATTTTTAACTGTTGACAACCAAATAAAAATTTCTGAAAAAATGAATGACCGGTCCCACTTTCTTCCCTCTTGAAGCCTTTATTCAAGAAGGCTTCCTTCCCACCCCACCCCTCCCGCCCCCAAAGATCCCTCACGTCCACATGTAGATCTTGATAAATTCAAAGTAGCTTAGGTTTACTGTAAAGCTAAGCATGTGTGTGGTACTTCCCGAACAGGATTTCCAAGGATCTGATCTTCCATCACTTTGTACCTCGTGTATAATTTTCTGTATTTATGTCCTTCTGAATGGTCTAGCGCTGTGAAAGGAGCAAGGTTTTCCTGTTTGTTTTCTGAGTGATTAACTGAGATTGCTCATAATTTAAAACACATTGCATCAGTCTAACAGATCTTAATGAATGTGGACAAGTCACAGGAAACTGCAAAAAGTTGTCCACTAGCACTTGACCAATTCTGGGGCAGGATAGGCGGAATACTATCTACCTGTTCCTGTGAAAGCTGGAGGAGGCTGAGCATAGTTTAGGCCAGGGCTGACAAAGTAAGTCTATGAAGTTTGATTTTAAAATCCCACAACGACTGACTCTCTTAGGAGCAGAAAAGATTATTGTAGATAACTAGAGAAAATGGTTCCAACACATTTCTTTCCTGAATGATGCTGAAAAATAAGGCAGTATTTCAAATATGAGAAGATTTTTTTGAATGATTATTATTTTTAATCCACCAGTATAATTTTCTTCTGATTTCCTCTTGCATTCTCTTATCACAATCATAATATTTAGGTAAAATGAGCAAGGACAGAAGGACAGGTCTGAGCTCAACTCGGGTTCAACATTTAAAAAGCTATGAATTGACGTATTTGGGAACATGAGGAAGTCCAAATTCATGTGTTTTAAGCATGCATTGATGTATGGAAGACTTGCATAGGGCTGCTGCTTCTGTCTTTTACATTCATTGTATAAAACATCACAGTATTTTCAAAACTCTTTTGCACTGAGCTCTGGTTTTGATATCTTCTGCAAATTCATGAAGGAGAGTTGAGTGAGATGACTTTGAATGTTTGAGAAGCAGAGTCATCCAAAATACAGGTAATTAGATCATATTTTATATGTCATGAATTAATTAATCTGGGAACTATATCTGAGATAAAACTCCTGCATAGCTCAGAAAAATGTTATCCTATTGCCAGCCTTCTATGTTGACTTCTTTGCAGCCATATGAACCATACATCAAAAATCTCAGTGCAAAGTGGTCACTATAAGAGCAAATAAACCCAAAGTGTACTAAAACTTTTGTTGAATTAAGTTATTTGCAGGCAGAAATGAGTAGTCTGTGCGTGTCCAAAGGACAGCTATAGCCATTCTCTGTCTTAGCGTACGTCTGTGGAAAAGATCAGGCAAAACCCAGCAAGTGAGCCGCCATCCTTCTGGATGAGAAATAGCTGTTTAGTCTGCAAAGATACCTTGGCACGTTTCACAAGGGCAAAATTATGTCTCAGCTCCCATCACGATTCCACTTCAGTTCGGGTTCTTTAGCACTTGAAAAAAAAAAAAAAGGAGGTTTACCCAGGGGATGAGCTGTTCATCCCCTCTCCCATGCTACTGTGTTTCTTTACACTGCTGTGTTTTCGGGGACCGTTTTACCACACTTTCATTTACCCAACTGAAATCATTCCAGTTTTGCAATTGTATTGATAAAATTTTTCAAATGCAGTCGGTCCATAGGATAAAAGATGTTTCATTAATGTAGCAATAAAGATTAACAGAGAAATACTGTTAACATGGCCATCCAAGTTAATGATTTTAGATGCTTTACTGACTGGGAGTTCAGTGCTCAGAGTTGAGCACTGAGGTTTCTCACACTTCTTCGTGCACGTCAGCCCCTAGGAAGAGAGTCTTGCAGCATTTATTTTCAGATTCTGCATGGTGGTTAACTGAAGTGCCGCATTCTGCAGGTCCTCCTGTGATAGCAGGAGCTAATGAAGCTGCTCTATTTTAAAGAGCTTCTTAATCTATGTTAATACAGTGCAGATTATTATAGAAGCAATAATAATCATAGAGAAATTGATAATGACTAGAAATCAATGTCTGGCTGGTTAATTATAAAGCTTTTACTATAAAAAGAAATCATTTAGCAACTGCAATTAACCAGTTAGGACGAATTTTTATTAGAAACTCCATTTAATGGGTCTTGTAGTTTTTAATGTACTGGCTGAATCATTGCTATTTTTACTCTAAATCCCTTCTCTATTTTGACGGTCGGGATGCAAAACCAGGCGAAGATTAAAACTTCCATATTTTTGTCTTAACAGAACAAAACGTCTTTGCTTTCGTGCACCAAGACACAGGGGTTGCCATCCTCTCAGCTTTGCAAGGGTACATGCGTAGAGCTCAGGTACAACAGGCGTGCTTCTCCTTCCCAAGGAGCTAGGGTCCAGTGCCACGGAAGACACAACAGAAAGCATTCAAGGGCAGCCAAGCTCTCCAACCTCCCAGAAAATAATTCAGATAAAGTAAACGGAGGCTGCTGCAGGGCCAGTTTGTGTAAAGGGGTTTAAATGAATCTCTGCGTGTTTTTCCTTCCTCTTTGGTGAAGCAAGAACAGGCTGTTGTTATGTTTCAGTCCCAAAGAAGGGCTGAGTGCCCACAAGGTGATCCAGCTTTTTCCAGCTATGCTATTTGGACTAATAAAAGATATTCTCTGTCTTTAAGTTTTCTCTTTAAAAAGACATGACTGGTTCTGCTACAAACACAAAATGCGGTGTCTGTAGAGTAAATCAAGATTTACTTGATTTCTGTAATAGTACATATTGTTTTAATGATATCTAAATTCAGTTTCCAAACTTTTTTGAGTTCGTTTATGTTGTTTACCCTGGAAAATTTCAGTTATGACATGGCGTTTACACCAAAGAAGATGAAACACAGAAGCGTTGCTTTTGTTTTGGCTCTTTGGGTTTATTGAAATCTCTGAGCTAACAAAACTGGACTGGTAGTAGCCTTGTTCTGCTGAAAATGTCTAAACAGGTCTCAAGGAAACTGACCTGGTATAGCATTGTTTTCATCATTTTGAATTATTATTGTGCTTTCTCCCCCAACCCTACATCTTGGGTTCGTTGGCACCTGGATCCAAACTTGCATAAAGTATTAGTTTGTTCCGGAATAACCTGTGAGAACTTGATGGAGATTGGAGATACACATGGAATGCCTGTCGGGCACTGACATTCGAAGCTTGGAAGCCCAGTCTCTCTAACAAACAGTGCTCTCAAACAGAGGCCGAACGTATCATACCATAAACACTGCTAAATCGGATACCAGACTTGATAGATAGCATGCCCACAAAACACCCAGTTGCTATTATAGCTGCAAAATTTTAGACTTCATAGGCTTTGCTTGAACTCCTGACTGCGTTTCACAGTGGCAATAAAGAATGCTGCTGCTTTGCTCCTGCAGACTTGTGATGGGGTACAACCTCTTTTGCGTTCTCACTGAAGCTATTCATGCAACCTTGTTATCTCGGTAACTTAGAGTTTAAAGATACAGTTTGACCGCACATCTTTGGGTTGATTGGTTCTGCTTGAAAACCTACTGAGTTTTGTAGCCTCCTTCCCTATCTAACTTCAAGGTTTAAAAATACCCCGACTATGTTTATGTTAAGCCACCAAATACTGGACTTGTATTGTATCCCTCCAGGGCTCCCTGCTTAATAGTGTGAGTCACTTTGCAGCACCTAAAAATAAAGACAATCTGCAACATGTAGAGCAAACCTCTATTCGTAAAAGCCAGTGTATTTTATCTAAAATTTCCAGGTGCTTTATGACTCATTAATTTTTTATTTTTTTTTTTTCCCTGTAGCGGCTAGTCACTCTTATTTACCCAGGGGATTCACAAAAGGAATTGGTGTAAGTGTCAAAACTTAGTTTTCTGATAAAGAAATGGATGAGAGAATCTATGAGATTCCCGCAGAAAAAGAAATTGCAATATGTGTGTAGGACTGATTAAGAAAGCGAACGCTAAAGGGGTTCTTGCTTATCTACTGCAGCTATGAGAAATGTTTGTGATGAAACAAGAAGCTACATGAAACATGTTTGAGTTTTCTTTTTCATCTGTAACGTGAAATTCACGTCAGGTCTGACAAAAGGTTCATGAGTCTTTGAAGGAATTCTGGTGTCAAGTGGCTGAGTTTTTTTCATTAGTGACACTTTTTTACAGACAAAAGTTTTAAAAATTCAATAAGAAAGGCATTATTGCCTCATGCATAGAAAGGGAGACAAATGCGTGTCTATTGCTTTGGGCTTGTAGCTTTTGGTGTTCTGTTGTTGGGGTTTTTAATAATTAAGGATTGGCTGTATTATTACAGGTACTTTCTTTGAATGATACCATACCATTAATACTTACTAATATATTCCTATTTCAATTATTTTTCTCAAGCTAGAGCATATTTCTACGAATAAATATTTACCCCTGGATGAATCAGATATTTAGAATAAGTGGCTGAATTAAATCTTCTAGGTAACGTCAAAAAAGTATGTGTTCATAAATTTCTCTAGTAAAGATATTTAGGCTTCATAGAGTGGGAATCTAGCATACCCCTGTTTTCTGCAAAATATTTGAAAGGTTTGAGCCAACAGCTTTAGTTGTTGTGGTTTAACCCCATCCCAGCAGCTAAATACCGGATGGCTGCTGGCTCACTCCCCACCCCTGCGTGGGACGGGGGAGAGAATTGGAAAAGTAAAAGTGAGACAACATGTAGGTTGAGATAAGAACAGTTTAATAACTGAATAACAATTAAAATAAAATAATAAATGGTAATGAAAAGGGAAAAAAAAAAAAAGAGAGAGTAATAAAACCCAGGGAAGATGAGTGATGAAAATGAAAACCAATTGCTCACCACCAACCAACCGGTGCCCAGCCTGTCCCTGAGCAGTGTCCCACAGCCC
>VXBO01014049.1:147517-164737 GCA_013400135.1 Rhinoptilus africanus | reverse complement strand
CCCCCAGTTTATATACTGGGCATGACGTCATATGGTATGGAATATCCCTTTGGCCAGTTTGGGTCAGCTGTCCTGGCTGTGCCCCCTCCCAGCTTCTGGTGCACCTCCAGACTTTTTGCTGGCAGGGCATGAGAAGCTGAAGAGTCCTTCATTTAGTGTAAGCGCTGTTTAGCAAGAGCTAAATGTGTTATTAATATTCTTCTCATACTAAATCCAAAATACAGCACTATACCCGCTGCTAAGAAAATTAACTCTATTCCAGCCGAAACCGGGAGACACTACCAAGCTGAAATCTGGTTCCTTGTCAGATTTCTGTTTCAGACGGTTATAAATGTGCTGTTTGATACTTCTCGAATTTTATTTCATTCTTTTTTTATATCTGAAAAATGAACCAACACAAACCCAAATCCTAAATTATCGGGAGAGTGATGATAACGGTAGTATGTCTAACTTACAGTCTTGTGAGTGAAAAAAAGCTTAGCGTTTGTGTCTTTTGCTCTGGCACTGCTTCAAAGAAAGCATTCAGATAGCCTAGTGTTTCTGATTAATTTGGAGCTGTGACGGCATATGTAAACTATGTGTTGGTGTGCTTACTGGATGCTTGCTATCAAAATATTCTGCAGGATCCTGTCTGGAAAAGCAGGTAGGAAATTATTAAAATTGTTTCAAATCATGCACTTTTCAGAAAAACTCAGAAGCTTCTCTGGGCAGATCTCAAAAACTTAGTGAATAATTTGTACCAGTGTTCAGGGAGGAAGCTGCTACAAAATACGGAGGTAAAATCAAAATACTGATAATGAGAGCCCGAAACAGCAATGCATTCATCTGGGTTGGAAGCAAATAAGGTAATATCAGGTTAGGGGGACAAGATAAGCTCCAACCCAAAATTGTACAGGAAATGGAGCGTGACAAAGCAGGTCCAGTAGAAAGAAGTTTTAATAAACTATTTGAGCCAACAGTGATACCATCTGATTGGAAAACAGCAAATGTAATATTCATACTGGGAAGGATTATGAAGGGATAATGCCAGCGTTATTAGCTTTGAAGATTTTCCCCATCTCTGGCCAAACTATAAATCTGGTTTGGACCAGAGTGGGAGAAAACCTGCCAGCAGGGAAGGGCAATAGACCCTAATGGGACTAAAGGGATCATCCTTCAAAAAAGGAGGAGCTGTCTGAGACCCAGGTCCTCTTCAGGGAGTAGGAATCTGAAAAAAGGACCATCAGCCATCCGATAGGATAAAGTTTTATAAACCAGGTATTTTTGAAAACTGCTTTTGATTTCCAAGTAGATTTATCACTATTATTTTTTTTCGAGGAAAAAAAAAATCCCAAATCTCAGCCTTTTTAGATTTTGGAGGACTTCTTTGCCACTGTATATAGGTATTAAAACTCCCCAAAAGAAGAACCATGGGTGGCCAGACTCTTTCAGTCAGGCAGAATAACAACAATAAAGCTCATAGTGCAGGAGCCCAAAGCCTCTCCTTCACAGAGGAGAGCTGGGAGCACCCAGACAGGAATGCGGGGACAGGAAAGGATCCCTTCTGCATCCACAGCACCGAGACTCACCAGCTTTCTGCTCTGCTGTGGCAGGTATGCTCAGAAGACATCCTGTGACACTGGCTTCATGGATGCTATGACACACAAGAAGAAGGATGGATTAGGAGTCAGGCACTGAAAAAGTGCCAGACCGTGGCACAGGTAGTTCTTCTCTATTGCTTTCCCTTGGAAAACTGTGGATGTTATTGAGGGTAGTGGCTGCACTGAGGAATTTTCTGATATAATTATGCTGATATAATCCTCTCTGTGGATACCTTTATTCTGCTGTAGCAACCTCTACCTGAAACCTTACCTGCTGATATAACTCCTAGACAAAACCATAGTCTGTAATGTCCCCCAGTTAACCATCTATGAAATGAAAATTATGGCACCTCCATCCCTCACAGAGATGTCGTTAGGATTAAGTGCATTATAGACTGTGAGGCACTCAGGTATTGTAATGTGGTCCTAGAAGTATGATAAGGCGCAGAGGAGAAAAAATGTGTGCCTTCATAAATCATTGCTCTAGCAGGGGCATGTCAAACTCATGGAATGCAATCAAGCGAGCTCAGATTGACTTTTAGGCATTAGTGGTCCAGTCGGTGTCAGATCTTTTCATTAGACATTTTCCAGCTTTGAGTCCAGATTTTGGAAGGTGGGGGAGTGGGGCAGAAACAAAGCTGGACTTGGCTTCCACTTGTATCTGATGCTTTGATTTTATTTCTTAAAGAGGGCTTGGATAGAGTGGAATTCCCTGTTAGATGGGTGGTGAGATGAACTATAAGGAAGTGTGAAAAACTGACCCAACAGAGGTATGCTCTAAGGACAAATTTAAATCTTAGTGACTGAAAGAGCTTCCAGTCCTTTGGATGTTGTCTAGTGAAAAGTTTCATACTGGAGCTCCAGTAATTCAAGATGCATAAGTTCAGAAGAGATAGCGTAGACCACAGAGATAACAGTGCATATCCCTGGGGGCCCTGGCTGAGCAGGCCACTAGCAAAGAGATCCAAAAGATAGCGAATGCCACCATTCTGATGGTAACAACGTTGAAAGAAAGGGAAAATGTTTCATCTTCTTTTGATGAGGTGAGACAAAAGCTGAGGACCTCAGGATCTGAGGGACCAGACAAAAAATGAGGAAGAAACATGACTGCAGAATTAGACAGAGGAGGTCAGATGATTAACCTCTTATATAGAGTTCTCCAAAAGAAAAGGAGTGTTTGTTGCTATATACAAAGCCCCCACTATGACATACAACTCATTTACCCTTAATTTTCTCCCCCCTCAGAGACCCGAGTTTGGTAACTCAGTTTAGAGGCCAAGATGTTGGCTGGGGGACGCTGATTTTTGGGAAGCGGTTGTTCTGCTCTGCCTTGATGCTGCAGAATGAAGCAGCGTGTGACAGGGGTGTTGGGCTGCCACCTTAGGGCACATACTCCAGCAGCCCACTTATAGCAATGGGTGCAAAAGAGACTTCTTCAAAACCTGTAAATTCTAGCCAGCAGGAGCGTGTGGACCCTGTGGAAGATGAGTGCACGGTTACAATCTGAAGTACAAATTTAAAACTGGGATTATCAGAGACAGATGAGAAAGCAGTAGTAGCACATACAACTTTAACATAGCTGACTCTTTTCCACTGGTGTTACTCCATGGAACTTCATCTGGATTTGGGACTTTCACTCTGTTTTATGGTTTTGGGGTGGTTATGGATGTGCTGGTTGAATTCGGTTTAAAATATTTCCATATTTTGAGCAAGGGCTGTGACAGAAAAGAGAAATCTATGAGGCACTGAGTAAACAGAAGAATATAAATAAACTGTCCTTTGCTCCATCCAGCAGTCTCGCTGCAGCAAAAGGTGCAAAAGATGCAAACTCACATTGTGGAGGCGTCTTAGAGCTTTACAGTCTCCTGGTTTGTCTTTCAAGTCTTATTTTCTTCAGCTGCCTATTCCTGTTTAGATACCTTCTCATCTAGTTCCGACCTGCGTAAATAAAATTTCTGTCTCTGCCTTACTTCTCTTTTTTGTTTCTATGAAAGTGGAAAGTCCACTTGAAATCACTGCTAGGCTGGAACTCACCCCCTGCTGAGGAAGCTGAATGCTGGGGGGCAGCGCTCCTGCCTGCCTTGAGCTCTGCAGATAATCCTGTTAAATGGAGGCTTGAAGAAACTGATTTACTCCTGAAGTCTTTGCAAGGGAGGGGGGAAATCATTCCGGATTGCAGCCAAAGGCACCTACTAGTCGTTGGGAGCAGCAGAGGGGTTTGGTGTTGCTCTCCATCCCTCTCCAGCAGCAGTGTACGGCATGGCAAGTCATTCTGGTTTAGAGGTTTTAGCCCTAAAGTTTTTCTTTTCCCTGCTGGGTTGTTCAACCAGAAAGATTCAGTATGGATAAGTGGAGGGAAAAACAGTTCCCAGACTGACACTTTTGGAAGCCTTTGGGAGTGTGCGGCGAGAGTCCATCGGGACCCTCTGCAGTGCGAATGGCCAGAGAATATTCCCTCTTTTACCGGTCCTAAGCTTGTGTAGAAATGGGAACTGATGCTTTAAGCAATTTGCTCTGCACATTAGATGGGGTTTCATTTCAGCTTATTGTGAAAAGATTTCAATAATGACAATGATACTCTTGAGTTAAAATTAATGTATTTTCTATGCTTATTGTAAATAGTAGCTAGAATAGCAAGTAAGACGCTGTTCAGAAAGGTGTTTATGTGTGTGTGTGTTCATATACGTTTCTGTGACTGGACATTAGTGTGTGTACTGAAAACAGAAATGCATTAGAACAGAAGATGTTTTAGCCTCCGTAGATCTGATGCAGTAGTGTTAAGCTTGCTTTATAGGCTCCATTTCTGAGTACGCTGAAAAATTAACTTTTATCCTGCTAAAACATACTCTCTGCAACTCTAAATTAGAAAAAGAGACAGATTAATGAGGTGAAATATTAACTCTGGAGTGCAAGAATCACTACCCATGGACATGTTTGTTCATTTAAAACCAATATTTTCATTCTATCAGCAGCAAAGAAACTCTTTGCCCTTATTGTAAGGGCCGAGGGAGAGAGATTTCATTCAAATTAAGCCCTGCTAGTTTTTCAGAGATGCTGGCCGGTGGGGGCTAACGTGGCTTTGATTCCACCTTCTGAGTTTTCCCATTGCCATGTGAACTTAAGGAAAGGGGGGGACAATAGAGAGAGGAGTATCATATATTTTCCCCCTTGATTAAATTTCCTCACTTTTGGCTCATCCTCCTGGGAGAGGGGCTATGGCTGGTTCTGTGGCAGCAGTGGGAAAATGGCAGCCATAGTTTTTTTTTGGGGAAAATGACACTCGAGACGTGCGTGGGGAGGAAGACTGGACTGCCGGTCCCACTCCTGATGGGGGCGGCTGTCCTGGGCAGCGGCGCCCTGATGGCACCCCTTCCTGGAGTGAAGGTCTGAAGATTTCCACTCCCACCCATGGAACCCCCTCATCTGCAGCCTGTGGAGACCTTACTGGTTTGTTCCTTTTTTTTTTTTTCCCCCTAGTTTCACTGTCCAGTCCGAAACGTGCCGCTGAAATAGTGATAACTTTCCCAGTTCTGTGGTTCACAAAAGTGTTTGCATTGGGGGTTTCAGCACAAAGAGTAGTTTGCATTAAATTTTTGGGTTCTTGCCTTTGAGCTTGCATTTAAATTAGACACCCACTCCCTGGAATCAAGCAAAACTCATCTCCCCCAACAGCCCAATCTGTTAGGTTAGAACTGCACAGAATGATAAAACCATTAATCAGATTTGCCCCAACTCTCACCTGACCCCTCACCCGCCAAAAAAAGTCCCAGACCACCCAGAGTTTCATTCATGTTACTTACAGGGAACAGTTCCCACCTGGTGGTGTCCCCCGCATTGTGTCCTGATGCCATCAGGGGCTGCTCCATGGTGGATGTAGGACAAAACGCGCCCGTGAGAGCACGAACACTGTGGACATACTCTGATGGCCTTGACCTCAGCCGTGTCCCTGTTTAGTTTTTGGGTATAGACACAGCAGCTGAGCCTCCGTGTACGTTATCCTTGGTCAGGTTGCTGGCCATTCATTGTGCAAACCGTAACATTCAGTTTAATTAGTGAAATACCTCAGTAGCTTATCTCATGAGAGCGATGAACGCGTACTGTCTATATAGCCCATGTACGATAACAGAGGAGGTACATACAGCCCACTTCCACCTGAAACACTGCCTGAGGTTACCCAACAGCACCACAAAACTCAACATGGGCAGAGTTTCGGATGCCTATAGGCCCCTGGACCAGTGATTCTCATTACACCTTGCTTCTGTAAATGTTTAGGGTGTTATTCTGCCGGTGCCCGGGGTGGGTATCCAGCATGCAGTTGGGTGTGAGAGCAGAATCAGCCCGCTGGACTTGTAAATTGTTTAGCTGTTTGTTCATAATTCACCATAGTTATATAATCTGAAATAATAGGGGGCATTTGCATGTGTAAGAAGTGTTGGGTAAGATGTCTCATTGTGTACCAGACACTGCTTTATTTTATTTATGTCGTGGAATAATTGAAAATGTCAGTGACATAATGTACATAATATGAGTAGCCAAGACATCTAGGGAACAACATCTTTTTTAAAAAAAAAGAAAAAGTGCATTTTTTTCAGCTAATCAACCTAGGAGATGTGGATACACCTCATTTTTATTAGATCCCCTTTTCTTTAATTCTTTCTTTCTGTTACACTATTTTTGTTTCTGGCAGAAGAGCTTTGATATACTTATGCCTTATATGTAGACAAATGTATCTTCAGCAGAGAGAAAGTGTGTATAAAAGTGGCCAATATTTAAGCACTTATATTTAAGAAGAAAGAAGAATATCCATATCAGTTCAACCAATAGCATCCCCTCTTTCAAAATGAAAAATACAGATAAGAGGTTTTCAAAGCAGCCTGCAGGCTACTACGCTTCCTGTAAGTTAAGGGGATTCAGTCAGCTCCTGATCTTGCTTTTGCTTTTAAAGTTTGTAAATCAAGTCATGTGGGTTGCCGGTACTTTTGTGTGCTTGGAGTGAACCACATAAAATGTTTGTGGGTTGTTGGCTTTTTTGTCTCTACAGTTTGGTCCAAAATTTCACGGAGTAGGGAATGTGTAGGTCCATTAAACTATTGTTTCTAAAGGACTTAGTGATCTGTTTTCTACTGAGTTATACAAACTAGGTTTTGTGGGTTTTGAAAACAAGAGACTGAAAGGCAATCTTCTGTTACATTGAATTGTGTGTTGTTGATTATTGTGTGGTGTTGATTTTAAGTCATGAACTCTTTGTATTCACGTTAATTTTGAAGAATTAACCACGCTTTTTCTTTACAATGTGGAAGAGCAGAAGTTAAAAGTATTTAACAAAATTCAGAAAGTTACTAGAAAGACTGAAAGACTAAATACTAAGAAGTATAAATACACAAAAGATATTTAGCCAAATATCCAGATTAGTGTTATGAGAAGCTGACAACCCCCATGAACCGCACCACGAATACAAGTTGTATAACTAGCATATTCCAACCTCCAAATGCCTTTCATGTCAATATGAGAGATACCATCAGGCACTTTGAAAGCACCAACCTATTTATAAAGATACCATCAAGAAACCTGCCTGATGCAGCTGACTTATGAATCAATTATCTGGACTTCACCAATGATATATCTGTTCTGAATTTTAGAGCCATATGTTTAGAGCAACACCGTACACAGGTAGGCTATTCAACATCCCAACAGGGTTCTTATCTTCATGTATAGGCCTGTCAAAAAGAGGGAGAAAAATATCCTAACCGTAGGACCTGTTTCCCAGAAACAGTCTGTTAAGGGAAAAAAAAAAAATGTGTGGATATCAAGTTATATATAACTGGAGGTAGACGGGAAAGATTGATTAGGAGTAGTGTGTATGGGATTGGTGCTGACAGCAGACAATAAATTTAATTTATTTGAAAACTATTGAAGATGGTCAGTCAGATTTGTACTAAAAAAAAAGTTTGTCTTAAGTGTTTGAATAACTTAAGAGAGAGAGAATTTTTTTAGCACAGAATTTAAGCTATTGTGGGAAAGCATAGACAGTCCTACTTGCACACTGAAGCAAGTAATTCTGCGGGTATTTCTGTGGATATTAAGGCACAATGAAGAATTTCTCAAAGGCAACCATCTAGGGGAGGGACTCTTTTATCACGGGGTGTAAAGATAGCACAAGGGTTAATGGTTTTAAACTGGAAGAGGGTAGATTTAGATTAGGTATTAGGAAGAAATTCTTTACTGTGAGGGTGGTGAGGCACTGGAACAGGCTGCCCAGGGAAGCTGTGGATGCCCCATCCCTGGAAGTGTTCAAGGCCAGGCTGGATGGGACTTGGAGCAGCCTGGTCTAATGGTAGGTGTCGCTGCCCCAGGGCAGGGGGGTTGGAACTAGATGATCTTTAAGGTCCCTTCCAATCCAAACCATTCTATGATTCTATCTAAACTGTTATGTCTTGGCTTTTTTCAGTTTCGGCACCTTCATTTTCTTGGTCCCAAATCCTCTTTCCATTTCTAGATATGTTTGTAAACTCAGTGCCTTTATATTAGTGTGCTTATGCTCTGTTGGAGAGATTTGCTAGTGCTTTGATGTAGCTGTATTGAAAAAGTAGATAGAAGGGTGTTTGTGAAACTCCTTATGTGCAGGACCTTATGCCGCTCGGTACTTCTTGCGCTGTCCTTCCAGTCCTTCCAGGCTCCAAGCTACAGCCACATAAACAGCTCAGCCCCTTGTCCTGGGCTGCCTGCAAAATAATGGGCAAGGCAGCACCGGTTGGGAGCACAAAGTGCCACAGGTTGCTGAAGCAACGTATCCAAGGTCACTCTCTCTGTTTCATTTTAATTTGTTTACTTCTCTGAGGAGATTACCGTGTTGAGCTGTTGGACTGAGCATTAACATTTCCCGAGTTCTCATGGGAAGTCTAAGTTGTTACACACCAGCAAATAGAAGTGACAAAGCTGGCACACCGTACCAGCCCACAGGAGGCTGCTCATCTTCCTTCCCGTAAAAGTCATATCTGCACTTAATCAGTCAGAAAAATATCCTGCCGTGTTACAGGACACGACGGGTGTTCTTCGCTGGCGAATAGAATAACTCAGAAGAAAATAGTGGGACTGTGTGGATAGTTGGCAAGTGAACTTATAAAAACATGACAAGCTTTAGATTGGAACTTCATATGTGACACCGAGCTGTATTTTTTCTAAAGTTACTGGAGATAATGATTATGCAGTTTGAGACAGATTTTCAGTGGACAAGTGTTTGGTACTTTGGCAGATCAAGTCCCCTGAAAGGTATAGCAAGCTGTATATCAGCCTTCTCCCCCTGCTTCCACTCCCCCCTAAAAGAAAGGCAAACACGTGGAGGTTGTATCACCAGCTTTCTGAAGATCTGACTTACTAACTAGGTGTAACTGGTGACTTTTTGTGTCTTTTTATGATTGGTAATTGCATTTAGGCTGGGAGAAGAAGAACTACCTGAAAAAAAAGCTGCGAATCTAAATTTCTTCTCCTGATATAACAGATTGCTGTGAATTATAAAATGGTCATGGGCTCGCGCTTGTAAATATGAGCACACTGATAATTCGAGGCGATTAACGTTTGGGTGTGGATCGGAAAACGTGGCTGGGGAAAATTTGTTCTTTCTCATTAACTAAGCGGTGCCAGTGTCATGGAAGCTGTATTCATTCTATACTGGAGATAATACCGTCCCTAACCCCACCAAACAACTTAAAAGCAAGATGCCATGTGATCCTGTCTATAGAATCTAGTCACGGTTTCTCTTTCAGTTATATATAACTTTCTACAGGCAGGAAATTTTAAGATAACTTCGCTCCAAAGGAAAAAAACCAACCAACCACACAAACAACAAAAAAAAAAGAGTATAAATGTTCTTATGGAGCGACTTTATCAGCATATGGAACCCATCACTTGTGTTGAAGTAAAATTCTTCCCTGTGGATGGAGATGGTCCACCGCAAAATCTGTAGAAATAGTGACTATAACTAAACTCCCAAAGGAGAACTGAAATGGTCCTCGGAGTGTGCCTTAGGCCTTTCTACAAGGGGTTAATTCTAATGTTAAAAACTTGGGATTTATAAATGGTGTATATGTTGGATGAGACAGGATGGGTGCTTTACTCCTGCAAGGTGCTCTGTACCCAAGCTCCATCCAAAGTCAGTAGGAAACTGCAAGGGCTTTAGAGCACCTCCGAATTCTGGCCATTTAAGCATTAATGGATTTGAGGAATTAAAGAGCATCAAGCATAGCAAATATTGACCTCTCCTCAGAAAATATTTACCGTCTCATTTATTGTTGTATGTCCCCTGCACTAGGATGATATGTTGACATTAGCAGCTATGATTTGCTAGGTGCACTAATGTTCTAAATTGACAAACTCAGCTATTTATTTAAAGGCCCCTTGGATTGATTGCTGGATGCTTTGCTCATTGTAAATGCGTCTGTTCCATGTTAAAATGTCACTTTGGTTTTAGGTATTTCTGGCTTTATAGCATAATTTTGAGCCTCATTTATTTTATATTAACAACTTGCCAATTTTGTGAGTAATAATACGGCAAGTGTTCGTATACGTGAGGCATGCTTTAAGCTGAACATTTCCAAGACTTGTTTAAAGAGGCATTTGAAGTAGCACACAAATTTTGCAAATGGGGAAACTGGGGCATAGAGTGGTAAGGGACTCACTGTAACATGTTTTCGCAGCAGCTAATCCCCCTTTTCGTAACAAATGTAAGGCCTTAGTCACTTGAAGAATGGGGTGCTGGCCTTCCATGGACTCAGGAGTTCTGAAACATGTGTTTCTATATGGAATCAGGTTTTCCTGATTTCCAGAAGCTGGATCTGCAGTCTAACGGCTGGTATACAATTCCTGCATCTCTTTCTCTGCCCATTGCTAGAGCTTATAAGTATTTCTTCTGTAGATTAGTCAGATAGCAGAAAAAATTCTTCCTGTTGTAGCCTTGCTTTGTTCTGCAAGAGCCATTCTGTGTTTGAAATAAGGATAAGCACCAAATCCATTATTTAATACTTTCATGTTGTATTTTATCTTACCGTTACCTACCCATCTGTGACACTCAGGAAGCTGGAAGGAAGAATTAGGAAAAAGAGAAAGGGTCTGCTGACGGAACCTGATCAGGCCAATTACACATTCCCTTGCTGTGACTTGAAATGAAATGTCGCCCTGATGCCAGATCTACCCCCCATTTTCCATCTATCCAACTTTAGAAGCCTGTCACTTAAGCTCAGTCTATAGAAACACAAGAACTGGTCAAGCTGTCATTCGTAAAATGCTTTATGCGTTGCTTCATAAAGACTGGCTGATAAAAAAAATACACAAGCCAAGGTTTAGCACAGGTATTTTCAATGGGGAAATATTTAGACTTCTCTTCTGTTTCTGTCCTAAAGCCCTGAACAGAAAAGGATTCTTCCTTTAAACCTCTTCCCTACTATCTAAAAACCACCTGTTTTCTTCTTTGAAGACAAGCTTTGAAAAGAGTGTTGAAGTGATTCACAGAGACAGAATCAAGCACAAGTTGGTACACAGCATAATTATGGAGAGCACATGTTTTAATGGTGATAGTCTATTAAGTTTTATACTCTGAAATCAGTGACATTTGCAATAATTATTATTAATAGCCCAGTTTCTTACTAGTCGTATTTAAATGGATCTTTATGGCTTAACTAACTAGAGTAATCAGCTTCCAATGGTGCATTATATTAGCCTAAATCATAGAATAGCTGAGTTTAAAGATGTGCATTCAGTAGCTCTCTCTAACTACTTATTATGCTGTAAATAAGGTAAAAAATAACTCTCAACACTATTTACCCTAAATTACTCAGAGGTCACTAATGGAAAGCCTCACTGAAACCCAGAGAGTTTTCCACAAAGTAGAAGGAGAGACTCTGGCTGTTTGTGAACCTTCATTGAACCTGAGGTTATGTGAGCCAATGCACAGCACCTTGACGCAAGTCAGGAGTTTTTCACTGGTTCCAGCACATTGAGATCAGGTCTCGCACTGCCTAAACCTGGCCTAACACGTTCTCTAGAAGTTGTGCCACCAAGAAGATGCGTGTCACGCTTATTCCTGATTTCTTTGGAGCTGACATCTTCGCTGAGAAGACTGCTGCTATTCATCTGAGAGAAAATGAATGAGATTCAAAGCAAAAAGAATAATGCAGGTGAGCAGAGGCTGATGAAAAATGAACACAGCAAAGGACGACTCGCAGGACTCCTCTCAGAAACGAGTGGTGGGTGGAAGCGCCTGTCTGCCTCCTAGGCACAGCTGCTGGGGACTTGAGAGCTGCGTGTAGTTTTAAATTGTCTGAGGATCCTACAAAAGCTCTTTTGATGCAAGAAGGGCTGATACGCTTTAGGGAGCCACTGGGAACAGTTTTCTGAATAGAAAGGTGACACTTTAAGAGCCCTTTTTTTTTTTTTTCCCAACTGTAATCATGCTTTTATCAAAGGCTTCCCTTAGAAACTGTTTTATTTCTTAATACCCACACAGATAGCATTAGCTGGTCTCTTTTAAATAGTTTAAATGTTAAATTAAACATAAAAAGTTTTCTCTTCTTTAGGGGGTTTGTTGTTGATGTTTGGGGTTATTTAAGGACACAAACCATGCAGAACACTTTTCCTAAAGCAGTTTCTGGATTTGATGTAAGCAGAGAACATCCATTCAAAGCGATAGATCACAACCTTTTGTAACAATAAGTGAAATAATTCTTAAGAGGTAAGAAACTAATTGACTCTTTAAAGCTGCTTTTCTCAAAGGAGTTAACACCTACAGGAGGCATGAAAACAGCTTATTTTTTTCTTCACCTTTACTAACCCGGCACCTCTTTCTTTTTAACTTTCCTATGTGTTCTGCACTTATTTTGAGTTAATTAAAGATGAGGAATTCACAGAAGAAATGCATTTTCCCTCGGGCCATTACCGCTTCTTTTCTCAGCCTGTTCTGCAGATCCATCTAGGGAATGGATCCTGTCATTTTAAAAATCAATTGGTGTGCAAGGTGGTCAGCATTTACCCACAACAGATAGTTAGCACTACAGTAAATATAGAGTGTAAAGGAGGTACTCAAAATATGTTCTTGCTGGTTTATATTTTGGTCTGTTAAATGGTGCTTTGGGCTGTTGGTAGTTGGTGAATGTCAAGATTTGCATTCATTCTAGGTACTGCGTGCTACAATGCCTGTAAGTAGCTGTGTACCTGGCACATCTATCAAGTTTGTGTCTTGACCTCCAGGTTTGCCATAAAAAACGTGCTGTATACCAAATGTAAGGGGAGTGGGACAAGGCTGTGTTTGGAAGACAGATGGCAGGGCTGTAGTGAAGGCAGAGTTATTCTATCCCAATGGGTTTTGAATGTCATGTAATAATTGATATTATAGCTATGCTTATTTGTGTACTTGTTAAGACATACCCTTTTAGATCACTTTCAGCTGGTCGTCCTAGCTTTCATTAAGAGTATATTCAAGTTCTTTATAAATATTCTTGCAACAGGATATTGCAAGGAAGAGAAAGAAGTTTTTAGCTGTCATATGACCAGACACGTCTCCATGACTATTCTTAATTACTTGACAGTGATTGTCAGTATTGTCCAACCAGGTGGTCCACAAAAAGTATCTTTCTGTCTCACTGGCTGTATTTCAGGCAGGCAGAAATTTCCCACTAGCTCGGAGCGTAGAAGCTGTGCTATATCCACTGCAGCTCTGAGAGGTGAGCAAAGGCAGGGTGTATGTGACAGAATCATACGGCTGGACAGGACAGATGGAAGTCGTCTAGTCCAATCCCTGCTCCAACCAAGGCTAAGTTAGATCAAGTTGCTTAGAGCATTTTACAATCAAGTTTTGAACATCTCCAAGGACAGAGGTTCCAGAACCTTCCTGAGAAACTTGTTTCAATACTTAACCACTCTCATTGTTAATTTATTTCCTTATATCCAGTTGGAATTTCCCTTACCACCACTCATATCTGTTGACCCATGTCCTTTTGCTGTGCACCTCTGAGAAAAGGCTTGATTTGTCTTCTCCATAGCCCCCTAGAAGGTAGGTGAAACAGGCAATTAAGTGCCCCCTTCACCTTTTCTTCCCCAGGCTGAATAAACCTCTTTCCCTCAGCCTCTGCTTGCACGCCATGTGCTCCAGCCCCCTAGCCATCTTCATAGCCCTGTGTTAAACTGACTCCAGCCTGTTTGTCCTGCACTGGAGGGCCAGAAACTGCACAGTCTTCCAGAAGCAGACAGACAAGTGCCAGGTAGAGGGCAATCTGCTCTCTCCTTAATCTGCTGACTGTGTTCTTACTAACACAGTCCAGGATGCAGTTGGCCTTCATAGCGACAAGAGCTGACTCACGTCCAATTTGTCCACTAGGACCACCAACTCCTTTTCTGGAGAGCTGTTCTCTCACCTGCTTAGTCCCCAGCACATCCTGTTGGATGGAGCTATTGCATCCCAGATGTACAACTTCATATTTGTTTTGCTAAAATTCATGAGGCCCCTTGTTAGCCCAGTCCTCCCAGTTGTCTCTGTCTCGTTCCAGGGGGGCTCTGAACGGCAGCCTCTCGGTGTCTCAACGAGTACACCCCACTCGGTGTCATTCACAAACTTGCTGAAGGTGGGTTCTCTCTTGTTGCAGGGGCTGACAATGAAGATGCCACACAGTGTCAGTCCCAGTATCATCCCCTGACAAATGCCTGTAGAAACCAGCCCCAGTTAGACTTTGAACCACTGGGCCCTATCCTTCGAGGCTCACCATCCAGTCAGTTTTCCATAGTCCTCCTGCCTAGTCCATCTCTCCAATGCACTTCTTACTGTGTCAAAAGCCTTGAAAAATTTAAGGTAAATCACATCCACTCCTCTGCCCACATCCACGTAGACACTGGTTTCATCATAGAAAGGGATCAGATTGGTCAGGAAACATTTTTTCCGTGGTAAATATGTACTGCCTGTTCCTAGTCAGGTTCTTATCCTTTATGTGTCTGGAAATGTCTTCTAGGGGGACTTGCTACAAATTCTTCATAGGGACTGAGGTGACGGTGGCCACCTCAGACAGGTGCCCACCTCCCTGGTTCAGCTCTTACTGAGGACAGCTGGGAGTTGGAGGAAGGAGTGTTGGGATTTAAGAGAATCTTAAAACTGCAGGGGCTTGACCGTAGCACCAGAAATATGAAAGCACAGGCAGTCAGCTAAGCTGCCTTCAAGCGTGCATTTTCCTCATCAGTGAAGGAAATGGTCGAGATATACCCTAGGCACGAAGTCAACTTTGAATGGTAATTTCAAATTGAAAAAGAAATATTCTCCAGGTTTACAGACCATCTTATTTCTTTGATCACCTCTTTTCATGTACCTAGGGTGAAAATGGGAAATGTTGGGCATCAAGGATTGCAAATTCAATTCCTAAATTGGCTTTCCTTGCTTACAGAAGCTTCTGCATAAAATGAAGATCATTTTGTGACAGTGAAACGGGGGAAAGCTTAAAATTTTACTATTGGATACTTAGAAAAATTGACATCAACAACTGGTTATTTCAGTATAACATTTTTTTTTCATTGCTAAAAGTATTATTGATTTCTGCTGCATTTTTTTTTTTCGCCCTTTGGAAAGTACAAAGCCCTTAAATAATTTGAGTTTTCCCTTATTCCTCAGAATTGAGGCATATGACTGATAACTGCCTTTAGAACTCCTAATAGCTAAATTACAATTATTATGCAAAGACCTACAATAGACAGTTATATGGATTGTTAAATGACTTTGCCTTTTTTGCAAACCATAATCATTTTCCTTTATTAGCTGAAGGATTTCATAATTTAAGGAAGATGAGAACCTATAAGTCACACTTTCAAATAAGGAACATGGATATTGCAAACATTAAATTCTCCCATAAAAATGTTAAGGCATCATTAAACTAGGATCAGATTAATACAATTCAGTCAAGTCTAGATAGATATCTCCTGTAATAGGCTGAAACAATACCTAGTGATATAGGATGTATAAGATTTTACTACAACCAATTTATAAACCTATAAAACATACAGGTATCACTCAAAGCCATCATTAATTTTGCATGCCTTGTATTAAATCAAGTGAGTTTGGTAAGGAAAAATATTCCCCTCCCTTACTGTATCTCCCTTTCTATTGTTAGCTGCTATCATAGCATCTTACTTCTACCGTAAGTCAGATGAGAGATTCCTTCTGGTAGAGGTTGACCTGAGAATCTGTGCTAGATTTATCCGTCTGTTTAGGTGTCTGAAAGACTTTTAAATGAATTTTCAGGGCATAATTTGGTTCTTCCTTGTACCACTGTAAATCTGGAGTCATTCTGGGTTTGTTCCAGAATAACAGCAAGAAGGATTTGACTCCAAGTGTAGTAAAATTAAAGACTTGTGTCTCTTCTACTCAGCTGAGCAAAGGAAGAAAGATAACTGGGAAAAAATAAGTTTTGGACTAAAGGCTCTGTTTGTGTTCCATCCAAAGGTACACAGTAGCTGTGTGGATCTGGAGGAATGGCAATTTCAGAAAAGCAGGGTGGAACCAATGAGGCAAGTGCTTTATTTGTCAGCGTGCCTTCCCAGTCCTTTGAGTGCATAGTTGCTGCGAAGAGCAAAGCTGAGATTGGGCTGGACTGCTTCTAATTCCTAACCTGCTCACTCAAACTTGGATCGGTTTTCACATGGTTCTAAACAGGGCCCACGTGGAACACGTCTGTGCTGCTTGCATGGAAATTTTGGCCCCAAGATTCTCCTAGTAAGCAATCAATGACTAAACAGGTTTGGTGCAAAACCAATTCTTTCACTTGGGGTAGTAGGGAGAAAAAATACCGGTTAACAGCAGGGGAGAGTGTTGCTGGCTATGGTGTCCTCTTATGAACAATTTTAGAGCTTCTCTTAGACCAGCATCTCTCTCTCCCGTTTTGCAGGTGTATGTACTATCTGGCCAAAGTGGAAATGCAGGAGTTCTGTTCTATGTTCTCTATTCATCCTGTGACTCGTGCCTGAAAAGTGCTAGTGTAGATATTTGAAGTGTCGCATGTATTACCCTAATTTGACCAACATTTGGGTATATCTGTACTTAAATATGTTAGCACAGGTTTCCAAAAACAGAGCAGATTTATCGCACATGCATTTCTGTGTGCATAAGGGAAGGGAAGAAAGAGGGAAATGTTTCTCCCATACCCTCTGCTCCCCCAGACATGTATCAGTGCATCAGGGAAATAAAGTTAGTTTAACTACTTCTGTGAAAGCAGTCTAGACCATTCAGGACAGACAACCTTGTGTATACTGGCCTTTTTTTTTTTTTTTTAATATAGGCTAAACTGGATGCATCCTGGACACTTAGAGAGAGAAACACCTACATGCCTAATAGCGTTTGTTTGTAAATCTGCATTAATGATCAAAAAATGCAATGCAAGCAAACAGGAGGAGATTTCAAACATTGTAAAAGATGAGTATAGATTAGTTCCTTTGAAAAGCTTTTCCATTTGCATCTTAAGATAAGTTGTGTGATTTAGCTTAGTATTTGCAGTATTCCCTAAGGTCTCTACAGGACAGATCCCAGACTACCTCAGTCATTTATTGAATCATCTAATGCAATCGAATTCTGAGTGACAGCCAAAATTATACGTAGTTAGTAAAAAAATGTTGTTATATT
>VXBO01014049.1:133656-147487 GCA_013400135.1 Rhinoptilus africanus | reverse complement strand
TATAATTGTGCATCCATTTAGATGAGCCCAGCAATCATAAGAACCCTTATACACAAGTAGCTTTACCTATGTGACTCGTCGTTAGTGAGTAGAAGAGCTCACTCAGAGGGCATTCTCATGCAGAGAATTTGAAGAATGAGGCCTAGCTGTATGCCAGCAAGACACGTTTCTAATAATCCATTATTGCAGATGAGGATTGTTTTTAAATTAGGTTTTTTGCATGCAGACATCTCGATGCAAGTAAAAGATGCTATCCTCGTGATATCTCACATGGCAGAAACTATGAAGCGATTTCTGTTATATTTTGCCAATTTAAGGGGGGGGGGGGGGTAAAGTGTAAAATAATATTTCAGCCCAGATTCCAGCCTAAATACCCATTGAACCTTTCCTGAACTGCTCTCTCAGTACATTCGCCCAATAACAGTTTTTGAACCTGTTAGTAAATATCAGCCAAATTTGAAAGAGGAAGTAAAGTCTCAAGATGCATTGTCTTCCCCTAAGACTCATGCAAAAAGTCTCAGAACATAACAGAGAGACCCAGACTAGTGTTCTCAGTGAGGGAAAGGCATTTACAATTCAGCTGCTGCATATACTCTGTGTCAGCAGCCATCTGGTCCATCAGCAACATGCATACTTCTGGGCTTCTCATCCCGTTCTTTGGATGCTGTAGCGGTGTGATGGCTGGAGGTGTGATGAGAAACTGGTGTGACTGTGGCCTCACATCAGTGGCCTAAAGGAAATAGCTCAAATTTCCGGCTTAATGAAATATTTTAAGGTTAGGGCCATTTGGTGCAAAGTCCTCCTGCAGTTGCAAAGAGGAGGACATTCAAGGGCAAATCAAGGCATAAGCGATGCAGAGATTTTTATGCTGTCCATCTGCAAGTAATGAGCTTGGTTCATTCCATATAGCTGGTAATTGCTATCAGAGTAAGTCACAAAGCGAGCTAGTATCTTTGCTCATGCACAAACCGTTGAAACATATTTTCCAAGTCCGAAAACAGCTGATTAGTCGAATCAGTAGCTTCAGTGTCAGGAGACCTGATTTAACTTTCTGGCCCACCTTAGTTTTTGGAGTTACCATAGGCAAGCATTTAAAATACAGCTGTGCTGCAGATTGCAGTGAAGCATCAAGATCTGCTAGTTAGCTTTTAATGAGCTAGCTTAGAAGCAATCTGTGGCGGTACTCAGTTAACTTATCCTTGGCTTCATTTCCAGTTCATCCATTAATTTAATGTGTGACAGCTGGATTTCAGGGTGTTTCATGAAGTTCAGTGGGGATCAAATATAATGCAGCATCCTGATCAATCATATGAAATAAATTTAGCATTAAATGACCCAATGGTCAGCTCAAGTTAGATGTTAATTGTCTAACCACAGGGACTCAATTGACTTTGTAAAGTAGGACAGATGGGCTCTGTAGGGCTGAAGATGAAGGGCAAAATAGCTATCAAAGAGCCCCAAGAGGCCATATTTGGAACAGGATTCATCTCACCTAACTTTAGAGATCCCCAACCCTAATTACCTTTGAAGTTGGTGGAGAGTTTAATGTCTTTTGGAGAGTGATTCATCTATGTTATTTGAAGCATCACCTTGATGAGGTAGATTGTTCGGTAGAAAGGCATCCAGCTGAGCTGAGAATCTAGAAGCAGACCTCCGTATTGGGCCAGGTGAATCCAACCTTGGAGTCTTTCCAGTAGTGACCTTGCTGATTTAAAGTTTGAAGTGGTGTATCTATACTATAGCTTACAGATAAGAAAAACTCTTGCCTGACTCTGCCTCAGCTCCCTTCCATGTCTCCCTGTCATGTTCTGGGGATAAATACCTTCAGGAAGCTGTAGAAAGACAAGGTGGAGGTCAGACCTCTCATCAGGCCAATAGGTGTAGCTGGAAAAATGATAGACGCTGTCAAGCCCTTCTGAGGATATTAATATGCACGGGCAGTATGTTAACAGGAAACCTTTCAGCATCTTAGATGAGATAGCTGAACTTTATTTCAGCGAAACAGCTGAGCTCAGAAGTGTCAGTCATGAGAAAAACCTCACCAACGTTTGCAGTTTTATTAGTAAGGACGCTGTCAAACGAAGCCTATGAAATGCCGTATCGTTAAGCTCAGCATAATCGATAGCAGACATTTATATTATTGGAAGGAGGGAGGGTTTTCCCTTGTACTTCGTGATCGGCATTCTTGGGTCTGTTGATAGTTGGGTTCTTGGGTCTGTTGGTAGCGTTGATGTTTCAACCTGAGGAGAAGCTGAAAGGCTTCACTGCTGAGCGAGGAGGATGAAGTGTGAGCGAAAAGCCACGAGAGGGAGATGTTGGAAGCACTAAAGCCGCCGGGTTTCTCCTCGTTTAGCAGCGTGGTACTTTGAAAAGGCAGGCAGCAAAAGATCGTTAAACTTTCAGAGGCTCACAGCATCTCTAACATAAAGTTCCTCTTGGGAGGAAACTCGCCTGAAAAGTTACAAAACCCACAACTAAATACCTGTGCGAAACCCGTTTCAAAAAAAAAAGTTGTGTCTATTAAAACTGAGATCTTTACTAGATACCACAATGCCTTTAATTTTACGGTCAAATGTTTTAATTTCGGCTTCCTTTATATTTATTGCAAGCAGTAAAATACATTTTATAATATAGATATGATGCCATTTTGCTGCTGAATATGAACATAGGAGCACATGAGGGGACAGACCTGCTTAGATCATTTGGCTCAAGCCGTGATACCAGCTCCGGTTCCCCACTTGTCCCCACACCTTGTAGTACGTATTTCTCTACTGTCTGAGGCCTCCACTGGAAAAACCAGATGTTTTACAGTTCAGCAGGAATTAAACACATATCTGACCTCCTAGCCAGTCTTAAAAAAAATGAATGTAGCAGTAAACGGCTCAAATCATGTCAAATATATACGGCTAAACGTGGATATTAATTGTACAACCAGAGGGACTCAATTTACTTTGTGAAGCAATTAAAAGACGACAGAAATTTACAGTCTGTTTCTGGAAAAAGAGTGATGTGTGTTTAAAAATAACTTCCTACCCAGAATAGCCTGCCTGTCTCACATAATACCGACTGGGGGAGGGAGGGGCGTGTGTGGGAACAACACACGCACATTTACGGCACTGCTTCTTTATGGAAAAATAGCCAAGTTTTAAACCAACAGAAGTTGACAGTTAGGTGCCCAGATCCACATTTAGGCATGTAAACAAAGGATTTGCTTTTCCAAGTGGTTGAGCAGCACGTAAAATTTTAGCTTTCCCTTGTTTATTCTCCATGTGCAGGGTAAGTCAACGAAAGGGGCCTTGTGTTCCTGTGGGCAGGTTTAAGGAGGTAGAGGGTTCAGGTTTTTAATACAGAGTAGTTTAATATTGGTCTGGATTATTCTGGTAGTCCATTTATTTTATATATTTTTTTTTTTTAACATATTTCTTGCTTCAGAGCAGGTAGGTGAGAATTCCTTTCAAGCATATTAATCGGAACTGGAGTTTGCTCTTATATCCATAAGCAAAGTAGATCTGTATGAAAACTTCATTAACCTAAAGCACCTCCTCCAACAGGCATCCTGATGGAAAACTAGTGTGTTCTTGGATGCTTTACTGCATTTTAGTTTTGCTTTGAGGGGTATTCATAACGCTCTCTGAAAATGCCATTGAGCGACCCGGACCCAGCTGTCAGTGAGAGCACCGTACCTGCTCAGGCCGATAGCCACAGCATTCATCGTCCCTCTCTGCCTCCTGGCTGGACAGAATGTCAGGATCAAACGTCTGCCGGCACACCATCCTCAAAGCGGTGTAGTCAGATAGACGGAAAGGAAAGGAACAAGACCAAGGCCGTCCCTGCACGACTCACACGGTCTTTGTGCTTCAATGTTCACCCCTCATAACCCCTTCAGACATCAGCTTCTAGCACTGGGCTAAAAAAACCCCTATGGTAGTTACTTCTGTCTCCAGAGTATGGCACAGCATCAAAACTTCTGATCTACCTTTTTTACTGCTATCCCAATTTGAATATATTAGAAAGAAACAGCATGTTTTGTTGGTCTGCTCACTGCCACACTTTATTATTCCTTCTTCCAGGAGCATCATGCTTTAAGTTTTTCTGTGCCGCTTCCCCCTCTGCCCTGTTGTGAACGTAACTACAGTGGGACTTCCAAAAAGAACAAGTTTAATGCATACAGACCTGACAGCAGGAAAAGGACCTGAGGTTGTGTGTGTCTTGATTGTTTATTTCAAAACCATAGCAAGAAAGAGCTTCAAAAACCACCGGAAAGCTCTCTGAGAGACAGCATTTGGGAGCCAGGGGCCATTACCTTTATACTTCAGTAGAATCTCTTTGCTTTTATGTCACTGTTTCTAAAGCGAAAAGAAGTTGAAGACAGGGAGAAAGAATATCAATGCTGAGTGCCTTTCTCAGGCAAAATTTTACTGAAACTAGAAAGTTTGTATAAACAAGGGCTTCCAGACATGCCAGCAAGAAACTTTTAAACTCTTGTATGGCAATTTCAAAATCTTTTGGTGGGAAAGGATGGGGTCCTATGCTGAAGCAATCCGTGACAACACAAATAGCTCCGTTTCCACTCTTTTCAATGAGTTACATATGCTCTGGGTGACGTCGTTGTCAAGGGCGAGCATCAAACAACAGCTACATCATTGGCTTTGTGATGCCAGCAGGGTTCTTGCTTGCACTTTCAAATGTGGCTGAGCCAGTAAAATATTGTCCTCACTGTTACAACTCCAAGAACACTTATATATATATAATTACAGCAGTCTTTTAAGTATCTTATTTTTCTTAAAAAGGTCTTAACTTTAAAAAAAAATTACTAATACAATACACTCAGAAAGGGAGAACGTGTATCTGCTTTACTGTTTTAAAATTGCACTCCTTCCCAAATTCTGCACTCTTGTTCATCTGCACATACCAGCAATAAGAGAAAAAAGTGAAATCCTAATGCTAAGAATGTAACATTACGTCTATACTGGGTGCTTTACTATGTTTAAGTCTAAACGTACCCTGCAGCTGTTTCAGATGGTTTTCAAGTGGGACAGAAACACATGGGCCAGAAGACAGCCACTCTGTGTTCCAATACTTACCCCATCTGGACAAAAAGGTAAAGAAAACTATGTGGTATAGAATCATGGAATAATAGAATCATGGATTGTATGATTCTGTTCTATTCTCTATTCTATTCTCTGTTCTGATTCTATTCTATTCTGCAGAGTCCACCTGTCTGGAAGTCCGCACTCCCATTAACATGAGTAAATCAAAACTAATGAGCTTCTCTGTGGCTATCTTGACAAATCTTTAAAGGACAAAGAATTTTTTTTAAAAAGTTCTCTACCTGTTCACTGTATAAAGGTACATGAAGGCTTCCTCACTGCGTACAGGAAACACAGCTAGAGGCTCTCTTTTGTGTAAGTATCTGACGCCCAGATTTAATTTTTCTAATTTGAATTCCAGGTCTGCATGATGCTTCAGTTTTCCAATAGTCAAAAAATAGTCTGTAGCTTTATACCATAGTAAAGAAAAAAAAAAAAAGCATTGATACATCCATCTTGTATCCAGTTTATTTAATACCATAGTAGTAAGTACAAGTAAGTTTTCCAACCTGGCAATGCTAGAGTTGGCGAGATACAGCTACCTGACAGATCCACAGTCTATCAGTAGTTCTGGACCTCCACGTGTACTGGGAGGTTGAAGGGTGTACATAAGTAGTCTTTAAGTTCAGCCTCATAGATACCGACAACACAGGTAAATACACTACTCCTGATATGGCAGAGCGGCATCTGCATAGATAGAAAGCAACACTGTGCCTGTCAACACCGAGAACTATATTCCAATATTTGTAGTCTTAAAACAAGTAAAATAAACAGTATCTTTTCCTTATAAGAAAGAAGTGATCTTTGGTCAACGCTTCTTAAAATGTGCTTTAGTTTTATTTTACAACAGTAATGCTAAGACTATGTTATGTTTTTATGTGACGTTACAGAAGCAGACATTCGAAAAATCACTATTCTGCTGCGACTGATAAAAGTAATCTTACTAGTTTCCATGCAGGTAAGATTTCAGAGCAGAAATGATTTCTTTCGTGATTTCTGTATGAGCGCAGAACTTTCAAACATGCTGGGCTAAGCCCTTATTTAGTTCAGTCTACAGTAAGAGCTCTGAATGTCAATTGACAACATATTTAGACTCATCTGATGTTTAATACCCACACTTGAAAAGCGTAGCTAACATATTCTTTACTGCTCTCTCAAGTGGCATTTCAATACCACAGCGATGACTCGTTTTAAAGACATCAGTCCTTATGAAAAAACACTCTATGCAAGTTAGGAGCACAAGTCTTACCAGGAGGCTGACCTTTAAATCCAGGCTGACATCCTGAAGAGCTTGTGCTCTTTACCAGTCCACGCGCTTTTCAAGTTTCCGCTCCCATCTAAAATTGAACATGCACATCCACCTTATGGGTAAGGAAACTCTGTTACAGCCCACAAAAACCTCTCTGTGAAAGGGAGATCAGCCCAAGATGTTACACTGGCCTGAGCCATAAAATTATTTCACGAAACAATGTCCTTGCCAAAACAGTCCAATGCTCACTAACATTTCACTCCCCACTCTCCTCAACCCTCTCCACTTTCTTTCATCACTCAAAAAAAAAAAAAAGATACTGAATCAGGAGACAATACTGCTTTGTTAATCTCTTTCCCTACTTCTGGTGCCTCTGCAAGGCAGCTTTGCAGGTAAATACCTTTTGTAGATTTGGTGTCTAAGCATTTAATTCATATGAATTGCAGCAGGTGTTAAGCACCTTTAGGCACGCGAGAATCTGAGCCATCCTTCCTTGAGTTAAATACAGATACATTATCACGTGAAGCAGCAGTATTTTGCTTTTCTTTAGTGCAAGCATTCTTGCACAAAAAAAACAACTACTACTCAGAATTCTGAAGTAAGATTTTTATCAGCAAGGCTGTGTTTACTGGAAATAACTGTTTATACTTCAGTCACACCTAGAAGCTCTATCCAAGACCATGTTGGTGTTGAATAAATACAGACTAAGACTCTCCTCTGAAGACCTTACGAGATAAAGGGCAAGAGGAGCAGCTTAGAGTTGAAGCGACATAGCTCTAACACAGTAAATCTGTAGTAGAACTGGAAACAGGTCAGGTCTTCTAGGTTTAGACCCTGTCCACTTGCCCATACTATCTTCCACCTTTGGTTTCTACTGTCTTGCTCCTCCAGACATTGACCTTTAGAGGAAATTGACTGAATCCCAAGAGCTGCCCCTGCTCCATTATTTCAGCTTGTTCCTACTTCAAGACTAACCATCTTTTACACAGATTTCCTTCTCTTTCCAAACACATTGTTGATTAACTTGGCCATTGACTTTGATCCACTCGGTCGTCTCTTTTCCTTCACTTTGAGATTTGAGGTGATATTCCTCAGGACTTTGGTGAACATTGCCACAACTTCCTGATAATGTTCTGCCGCAGACAGTTCACAGAAATGGCACTTGTTATCTATTGCCAGCTTCTGTCCTTCATCCCAGCCAACTTCCCTCATATGGCATAAATCCTGTTTATTACCAACCAAAAATACCGATGACTCGACCATTCTGAAATCAAAAAGGTTCCGATTAGAGGAAAGGTAAATCACAGTACTGTGCTGCATGCTGCGCTATATACAGTGTGTACGAAAAGTATGGATGTTCAGGATAATAGGTATTGCAAAAAAACCAAAAGAACAAACCAACCCCCTAACTTTGCTAGGTAGAGTTACAGTTTTCCGTTTGGATTTTCCAGACAACCTATTCTCTATCAGTAAGTTTTCATTTTGGTTCCTCTACTCAGTGAGTTTGTGTGTTTTTCATCCACCGCAGTTTTCATACTCTGCACTGCTGAGTATATTGTCAGCTCCTGGACTTCATGAAGACACAAACTGATTGTTATCTCCATTTGTAGATAACAGAAGAGAGTCAGAGAGATTCATCAGTGTCAGTGGCATAATTCAGAAGAAACCACAGGAATCCCAATTCCAAGCTTTTGCTAAAATTACACCTTCCAGAGAAACCTTAATTAAGACAGGTCAGTGGGAAAAGACAGAAAAGTGTTTTGTTTGTTTGGTTTTTTTAATCCACTTCTGATACAAGAAAAGGATTTCACTCTCAGTTTATTCTGAAAGCACCTCAGCTGGCTGACGGAGGAATACAAACCACCACATGTGCTCAGACTTGCAGTTTTAGTGGCTCTTTTCGAAAGTTAACAGTTTGTTTCTTACCATATGGTCACCCACGTGCACAAATAATATTGGGGTCACCACTAAAGGCAGTTTAGGAGACATTCATGGTATTAGATTAATTAATTGTGAGAAATGCTTTCTTCACCCCCCCACATCGGTGCATCTCCATGGGTAAGAGAGTGGAGGAGTAAAAGCATAGTCTGACTATGCCAGCTTTTTACCCACATAAATCACAGCAGGCAGATTTATGGCAATTATTTAAATAGCAGCACTATAAGAAAGAATAACAAAAATCCTGATGTACTTGTCTCTGGATACAGTGAAATCAACTGCAATTTGCCATACAGTTTACCTTCAGGTACCTTGTTGTTGGTATTGTGTTATGCCACTAGGATGCTGTTGGATTTTAATTGCTACTAGGATGCCTACAGCTCACAGAAATGTTCTCAGCTTTTTTTTATATCTTTGCTGAGGGGAAAAAAATTAGCGCCACTTACTTTTTACAAGCTCCTATGTGAGACTCTCGGATCCTGTACAGCAATGCTTTTGCAAATGCAAATGATGCTCTGTCACTGATGTCGTAAACAATGATAAATCCATCAGCCCAGTGGAGCTCGTCTGTGAGGGAGAGCTTCCCCCGCTGTGGCTGAAAGAAGTTCAAATTCACATGCAAAACGAACGTTACTGTTGTCACTTCAGAGCGTTTTCTTTGTCGGTGTGAATGTGAGAATATCGTATCTTTATTGCAAAAGATAGTAATAGGTCTAGGTGCTGGCATTGAATTCAGGCGAGTCCTGATACAAAAGCCTAATAAATAACCATCACCACAGATGGCACTTTGGATCACTGACAAATTCATTATGAAACATTTACACTTTGTTTAAGCAGCAACACTGCATAACCTGTACAGCCATTGCCTATGCTGAATATTCTGCAGTTACCTGAGGAAAAAAATTACAGGAACCACCAATATTTGTGCAGTTTCTGGTTACACCTCTGTTTTGCATGTTCCTATTACTCTGACTACAGTAAGCTTAATGATTTTCTTTTGTTTCTTAATTTGTCTCTTCTTTGCATTGTTCAAGTCTGAAACAGTATTCACCCATAGGATAAGGTTCTAGAGAGACAGAAAAAAAATATCTTTCAATCTGCAGCTGAGTTTAATAAAACTAGTGGAAACCCCAAGAAACTATCACACATGATTTCTGGAAAGCAATAGTTGCAATGTAATTTAAAAACTGTTTTAAATTAGCTTATCCCTGCAGATAATTTGGCCGCAGCTAGCAAGACCACGTGACCCAAGACAGGTAAAATACTGGAAACTGACCAGGAAAAAATAAAAATAAAAAAAAGATACTTTTGTTCTGTGGAAAACCCATCTGAATAGTAATTGGAGGACTGCTTAAGTTGTTCCCTCATTAGTTTAGTATTTTACTACTTGCAACAAATAATCTCCACTGACACACCACCCTGGTGGCCTTGATTAGCTCAGGATCAGGGCAACGCTGTGGCATCATAAACAGCTGGATTGGGAATGCTGGCGGTGAAAGGGGATGCATAAGAAGGAAAAGATGAAACAAGTTTCCAGAACTGTCTGTAGACTTCAGTAACTTTAATACAACAGGTTTTTAACGTGCCGTGACTGTGCAACAGGTTTAGGGGCAGGAAAGGTGACTTGTATGTGTCACAGCCGTTTCCCAGATGGATGAAGGGACAGTGAGTTTTGCAGAACAGGGATCCAGCTACTAGAGGGAGGCCTCAGAGAACAGGAAGATTTCAGGAAGCAGAAACAAAAATGGCAACTCTTCCTTCCCCAGCCTGACCTTCTCTTGGGACCTGCTTTCCTTCCCCAGCTCCCTTGGGATACAGGACCTCCGTACCCCCATCCATCTCTTTCTAGAATCACCAGTCCTATCAGACTAAGAGCAAGACCGCCACTACTTGCTACTTACTCTGCTGCAGGTACTAATAAGTAGTTAGAAAGAGTGCAAGAGATAAAGTTAGACCTTGTTCCCAAATAAGAAGTTGTAACAAGATAGCTCAAAGAGTTCTGGCAAGAGGAGCTGCCCTTAACACAGCTGAACTCTGGTCATCTTAAAAGCAAAGATGCCCAAACTGTAACAACTAAAATCTTTACCCATAATGTAGCCTAATCTGCTTTACCCAAGCTAGCTGACGCTCCCAGTGTTTCAAGTATCTTCATAAAGAGTTGATCACATGCCATGGGATTTAATATGACTGTAAGTAGAAGCTATAGGTAGGCTTAGGAAAGAGGTCTGAGATAGGGAGAAGCAAGTCCACAGAACAGTAGCTCCTAATGGATTGTACGGCAAGGGAGGACTCCACAGTGTCAGCTGGCACAGCAACCCACTGCCCTGGGACAAGCAATGCTGTTGCTTGTCTCTAGGAAGGCAGATTTGTTTGGTGGTTCATTTTATGTGCTCAGTGGGTTAAGTTTCTAAGTCATTGGCTATAAAACTATTTACCCTTTAAGCCTGAGCCAGGCTTCCAGCGCTTTGGCTTTAGCATTCATTACCCTAGTTGGTAAGAGGCAAGATCACTGCCCAGAAGGGATCCTTGCGAGCTAATGTGATCAGACCAACCTACCCAGGCCTGCATGTTTTCCACAGTCCAAAATTTCTCTATTACTGAAAGGGCAGGAAAGAAATGAATAAAAAAACCCCCCTTTATTACAAAGTGGTTTATTGTGATCAAAGTTCAGCTGTCAACACGTGTAAGTCAGCATTATGGCTTTCCTCAGATCTCTTCTGTTAATGCCAGTCTTACTTCCAGGCCTATCTACTTTGACCATTTCCACAGACATTTAATAAACTCCTTGCTTTATAAACTAAATTTCATCCATTCTGAGTATCGAGAAAGCTGCATATAATCCTATAACTTATCTCCATATTTACCTATATAATGCGTAAGTGGGAAAAGTTATTTTGCTAGTAATATTCCCAAAATGCAAAAGCATTTACAGAAAATTTAAGCGATGAAGGGTTCCTTCCATGAAATGGGAAAGTACTCGGCAGTTATAAGCCACAGCAACTATAAAATTTCAGTCTTTAAAAAAAAAAAAACAAACCAACAAGCCAGCAAGCACAAATTCCAAGAACCAGACAGAAAGGTTGTAACCCCCCAACCCTTTCTACCATTACACGGGTAGAGCGAGGAACAGCCTCTTTGCCCCCTAAAATTCTTACCTGGGAACAAGGGTCATAAATTTCCAAATGTATCTGCCTCCCATCCAGGCTTAAGTGTTTAGTGTAGATGCATTCTAAAAGATACAAGGCATTCAAAGAAAACCAGCATTAGAGTGACTGTGGATGGTAGTGAAAAAGAAAAGGTGGGATTCATTAATACTGAGGGACATTTAGTTCCTTGGGCATTGTTTGGTTTTGGTTGTTTTTTGACACATGCTGGAAGCAAACCTATTTCATTTTGCAACACGTGAGCTCCCGAACCCCTTAGGCCAACCAACACTACTTCACTCTGGTGTTCCCACGGAAGCATTGGTGCAATGAATACTTCTAGATCCTAGTTTTCCTCTTCCAAAATGGAGGCAAAGGGAATGTGCAGTGCTCAGAATCAGATAAATGCCAATGACTACACAGCTTGCTACCAAGGTTCAGGATTATGAAAGTAGTAAGCCAGCCTATGTGTAAATTCTGATTATGCAAAAACCCCATTATTTCTGTAACATTTATTTACCATGAAATCTGGTGCTTTAAGAGTTCTCGTGCTATGTAGCACTAGATCAATAGTATTAAGGATCATGTCCCTAGACTAGATCCTAAAATATTTCTGTAATGTCAGTTCTCTGATTTAGGACTCTCAACCAGCCCTGGCAACCCAGGCAACTCGAGTGCAGACAGACCACCACTATCATTTCAAGCGGTGGGGTGCTCTCAGCAAGTGTAACTAACTTGGGTTCACAGCACTGCTCACCAACAAGCTGTCTGTAGTACAATTTCTTAGAGTGAACTACAAGGATGGCAACAACCGGTGTCGGCACTACTGAGAATACACTTCAAACTGTGTGCAAGGAGGGCAGAGGTAAGGGCCACGGTCTCTGGAAACAAGCACCTTCAGTTCAGCACCGTGTTCTTAAGTAATCTTCATACATGTCTTAAGACCTCCTCAAATCTGCAGCTCCCTGATGGTTTCCATAATTAAACAAGTTTTTAATTAATACTGCAACTCCATTAAAAGTGTTCTAGGATGATCCTGTATTTTGTCACCCTATTCCCACTTTTCTCCTCCATTCTCCTCTCTAGCTATAGAGCCAAACTTACCTTCCAACTAATATTTGTTTAACAATTAAAACGTTCTGGTGGTTTGACATGCCTTTTCTGATACTTGCAGTAACGGAGGGTTAGAAGAAGGAAACCTAGGTTTTGTTGTAGGTGGTGTAGAACACACACAGAGTGTACTACATAACTTACACATGACAGCTTAGAGTTATTTGAGCCATCTGGGACACAAAACTATCTGTGTTTGTATAGTAATAACATTGGCAGAGCATTTATGTACAAGTGTAACTACTTTCAGAATAAGTTCATTTGGATATATTCAGTGCAATTCAGATTACTACAATTTTCATTTGTGGATCATAGAACGCTATTCTGATTTGTTAAAAAAAATACTTCGAAGAAAGTCCCTCATTTTAGCAGGGAAAGCGAGGTAGATAGCAACCTCCTTTCCTTGTTAAGTTTCAGGACTCCTCATGAGCCAGAGTGGCTGAAGAAAGGGGAGGAAAGAGAGTTGGAAAAGACACTCCCTAGCTGGGGGAGCAGTTGTTTATTTTTGCTGGAAGTTTGTTTGCAGGCTGTCACGCAGGAATGTGAAAGTGAAGAAGCTTTTTTTTCTTTTTTAAATGCTTCTGAGGTAACTTGCTAAAGGTAAGTGGTTTGCGCTTCTCTGATGTTCTCCCCCCAGGTTTCAAAGGTGTTTGTGTATCAGTTAAATAGCGCTTCTCCCTGGGATGTGAAAGTTTCAGTCCTGCTTTGCCAGTTTCCAAGATCTTAGAAGTGCCTTAAGGATCTGTACATTTGTTCTGGCATGAGCGAGAAATTCTATCCTCTGCATCGGCCAGCCCTGCCACAGAGCTATCAAACCAGTGCGTCCCTGCAAAACAGGCAGCTTTGCATCACGCTTTGATTAACCAGTAGCGCCCGATAAACAATCCGCTTCACCTCTCCTCCCCAGCTGAGGATATTCAATAGAACGGGCGTTGAAGGTTTTTTTAAAGTCTATTTCCTTACTCTCTTCTTTATCTCCTCTCTGGCTGAGCTTACTATAACCTACCCGCGCCTCGCAGAAGCAGCCGGGTTATCTCTCCTTCCCAAATCCCTCACAGTTGCTGTCCCACCGCATTCCCTGCGCCTGCCCTCCCCGCTGCCCTTCGAAGCCGCCTCCCCACAGAGCCCCGGCTGGCCTCTGCCCCCTCTGCAGAGCTTATCTTTAATCGGGAACTGTGGCCGATAAGCAAGAGAAAACTCCAACCCTTCCAAAAAGTTCTGGGAAACTGCGTTTCTGCCCGACCCCTTGTTCGAATAAGCCTTTGAAGGGACGCATCCTGCGTTCCTCCGGGAACCAGCCC
>VXBO01014049.1:18601-132799 GCA_013400135.1 Rhinoptilus africanus | reverse complement strand
TCTTCCTCCTCTTCTTCCTCCTTCTCCTCCTCCTCTTCCTCCATCTCCTCCTCCTCTTCCTCCTTCTCCCCCTCCTCCTCTTCTTCCTCCTTCTCCCCTCACCCCCAGCCCCAGGCCCCGACGTGCTCGAAGGGGTTAGAAACCAGGGGGAAAAGGGAAAAGAAAGGCAGAGGGGAGGAAAGAGGGAAGGAAAAGCCTTTCTCCAGCTGGGGTGCGTGTGTGCATGTATGTGTTTGTTTATTTTTGCTGGAAGTTTGTTTGCAGGCTGTCATGCAGGAATGTGAAAGTGAAGAAGCGGGAGTTATTTGTTTATTTATTTGAAATGTTTCTCAGGTGACTTGCTAAAAATAAGGGGTTTGCGCTTCTCCGGTGTTCTCTGCTCCCAGGTTTCAAACTCTCATGGCTCGCTAAGCCTCTGGTCTTGTAAAAAAACCCAACTTTGGTGGGTGTGCCTTTTTTATGTCTGTCAACGCTTTTCTCGAGTTTAAATTCAAAGTTACGCGGTGGGCAGTGCTTAGCTGAGGCTTACAACGCTCCTCTGGAGCAGGAAAATACGGCAGATGTGGAAGGTGAGGCACAAAGGGCTAAAACCACAGAAAAGGCACTCTGCATCTGCTGTACCTCTGACTTAGTTATGAGGCTCCTCAAGTCCTCTCTAATTGCTATTTAGCTCTGAAAGTGCATAAAATACTTGGGTGCACAGGTTTAGTTAGTCCGCTGATGAGTAGGAGACTGCTCTAGCATCCAGGTTACGCTTGTATGCTTCTTCTGTTCATGTTTATTTTATTCGGTTTATATAACTTGAATATATTTATTTATTCTGATATTTTTACTGTTTTCTGATGAAACTGTTGTGCATTATGTAAATGCTTCAATAAAGCACTGCTTCAGTGTGCTTGCTGGTGGGTATTACAGGTACCACCGGTTTATAACCGGTTACAAAAAAGAGGCAGACAACGTATTTGAACATATGTTTGTTACAGATGAAGAAAATGTTCAGTGGAGGAAAACATATTTAAGAATAAACATGCAAACCCAACCTGGCTGCAGAGTCTGTGACTTAGAAGTTGCTGAGCTGGAGATGTGTTCAGGAGATGCCCCTGTCTTGCTCTATGGGGTGTATTTTGGTAGTTTTCTGCTACTGCTCACTCACAAGACAAAAGTTACTGTCTAAAACCAACTTTAGTCTGACCCTTTATGGGTGCGTTAACATTAGTTTTTGAAATAGCAGGATGCCGAGATGACTAGGCCGGAGTCAATATTGGTATAAGTGGCACAACTTAGTATTTCACTATTTCATACCCATTGAAACTACTGCAACGGTAAAGTCTAAAACTGCGTATCCACGTGCACCCATTGTCAAGGTTGCGACTTCTGCAGGTGATTTCAATAAATGGCTTTGATGTTCCTTTCAAGCAGAGGTGTGGGGTTTGAACCTGGCTTTCTCACAGTTCAGGAACATACTTTAGTTTCTGTTGAAATATGCACAGATTATCATTATGTCATGGAAAGACTGACCAGTTTTAACCCCTACAGATGGTCTGTGGTACAGGAGAACAGAGGTTAACTCCTAAAAAGCACTGTGCTCAAGATGCAGTCCTCAGGTTGGCTTTTTCTCCTCCCTTATTTTTCTCACTCCTTGCTAATTCATGGCAATGTTGGCATATTGTAGTCCCCTTACGTATTCCTGCCCCTGTGGCCAGCACAGCTCGTTGTGCCGGTGTGTTGTGAAACTGAACAGTGAAACGATCACATTTTTTGAGCTCAGTAAGTTCTGTGATATAAACCATAGTGGAAATTTCCCAGTAAAGGAAGACTGGGGTCCGTTTCAGACACTCTTGGAGCCAAGCAAGTGCAAGTGAAATCAGAAGGTGAGAGACTTTGCTGTAGGTGAGGCTTAGGCATCAATATTAAGGATGTGGCAGCTCATTCAAAATCAAATGCTTCACTACTGAATGTTGCACTTGGGATGTAAATTGTCCAAACTCTTATTTCATACCCTTGGCAAAGTGAAAAGGCAAAGTGAAAAACAGAATCCAGCTCAGCTGTTCCCGTTACGGGGACTGACCTACATGAACGCTTCTCTCACCTAGACAGCAGCTTAGGGGTTTGCCCGTGTTAAAGAATATAATGCTTGGAACTTTTACTTCTTTCAGTAATATCAAAACATTTCATAAGAAAACTGAGGCAGTTTGTTGTGTATATTCCTTAAAGCATTGGGGAAATTAAGTTTTAACTGAAGATTAAACATTGTGGATGTCTGTATTTCTCCATCACTTCCCAGACCTAAACGGAATTGAGACCATTTATAATAGAAGGAATTACAGAATATCCACTCTAAATTAGTTAATTTTAATCTTATTCATAAACTTTTCCATCGATTTTCTGTTATTACTGCTGCATTTGTGTTTTACGTGTGTATATACAGAGGTATTTTTTGAATTCCTTTGTACATGGAGAGCAAATCTCCAGTTTCTTTTACATGAATGCTCACGCAAAACTCAACTACAAAAGTCACTCACTCATCTAAACAATGCCGTTTTTGACATTTTGAGTTGCAATGAACACTTCTGTTGGTCTGCTGATTGAAACAATTTGAATAACAGTGAGCTTGAAGGAAAGTACTGTCTGTTAGAAGAAATGTTACGAAGTAAGTTTACATTCTTTATGAATTATTTGCTTAGATTTATCCTTTTTGTATAAAAGCTTGTGGTTGTGGTTGAACAGTGGGGCAGATGCAGTAGTAATGCCTCTTTAAATTGCCTCAGCCGCTTGCTTTCTTTCATTGTGGCTATCCTTATCTGCAACTTGTACAAGTGTCTGCTTCGCTTCCTTCCAGCACCAAATTCGTGCTGGCCATCCCTCTGTACTGGAATGGATTAATGGTTTTGATTTCATTACCCACGGGTGTAAATGTCTGTGCAAGGGGAGAGGTGCGTAGAAAACGGTTCATCTCTCCAGGGAGCAGAAACTTACATGTTGTTTTCAGGTCTGGTGGTCAAAAATCAGTCAACTTTCTTTACATGTGTAAAGCTCTGCTATAAAAATGATAGGTAGGATGGAATGAAATTATTAAACAGGTAAATGACTTTTGCGGTGAACATGAAACTTTCAGAACTCTGCAGATCACTGGTCAGATGAGGTAACTTTGCATTTCATTGCCACTTCTGTAGATGAGGACTTTGATGGCTTGATGCCAGACCTCTGGGAGTCAAAAGTGCTTGTGGGGAAAATTAAAATCAGAAAAGCATTTTGTTTCCTTTTTAGCTTTTTTCATGCAGCTTAGCTGCTGGAAACAAGGTGGAATTGGGCATATATATGGCCGTCTGTACTCTATGTATAACTATAATGCTTCGATTCAAAAAGCAGAGTTAGAAAACACTGGCTGAAGCAGGTGCCAGCTGTTTGCGCTGTAAGGCACAGGATTTCTAAAGCTTGGCGAAGTTTGCATCCCTGCAGAATTAGTCCCTTTTTGGCTTACGGAGTAATGTTTTCAAGAGAAAATTGTCTTTTAAAGCCCAGTTTCCAGCAAATCTTCAGGAAGAGCACTGTAAATTTTACATCTGCTGCTCTTAACTGCTTCCGTAGTATGTGAACTGGCCAACTAGAGGTCTAAAGCCACAAGAAAACTAACACAGCTATAAGAACAGGATTTTCAGGTAAATGTGATGTTTTCATCATCTCTAAACTTGCATACAGACCTCAGTAGGATACTCAAAGGTATTTATTCGTGACGTGATCCAGCGTAATCCCACTTAATGTTCTCTTTGCACAGTGTAGTGGAAAAGATGAAAACTGCTGTTTTCCCCTCAAAAATTGTGACCTGCTCTCAGAGGCAAGTTGTTATATTCAGTGATCAAAATATTGTCTTGCTAGCCGTGAGAAAATGGGGGTTTTTAAATCAGAAATTACAAGTTTGATCTTTGATGAAGTACCTTTAGCACTCAAGAAAAGTCACATTGGACGTGGAAAACAACACTTCGTAGCTTCTCAGACATTTCCCAGACTCTGAAAGTGCAGTTCCTCCGTGGTGTCAGGAAGGATTTTGCAGTCTCGTGCTATGCCTCCTAGCTGATAACCCTTAGGAGTAAGGGCAGTGTGGCAGGGTTAGGTCTGTGTTACGCCTGCCATTACCTTACAGCCAGCCAGGGCAGTGCATGCAGGTGGTCAAACCCTTATAGGTCTCTGCTCCCAAGCAAAATTTGGACACCACATAGTCCAGTGAGAATAGTTTATGGTCAGTGTCGTGGGAATGAAATCTGAGGCTTCTAGACCTAAACTTGTATAGTATATATCATCTATTGTTGATATAAATATATGTTTTTTGCTTCAGAGCATGGAAAGCATGCTCAGAATCTTTAAAAAAAATAGGTTGTGTGATTCTTGGGTAAATGGTGTACTTTGGGTTGTGGAAGTCCTACACTAAGGTTATGGTATTGCAAGATAAACTGTCAAGTTGATTTTCAGTTTCTTACTTTAAGTAATTAGTACGTAAACCATGTATTCGTTTAACATCTGTTCTACACAAACTTTGGGACACAGATTATCTTTTGAATGTATAACTGTGAACAGACTAGCACATGATAAAGGCCTCTACATTTCACCTTAATACTAATACTAAAGCATAAAAATAGTCCCATCATATGTCTGGGACTGACATATGGAAGCTTTAAAGAAATCCTTTTTGAATTATTAAGGTGTTAATGACAAGAGGCAGGGGATTTTAAGTAGTATATATCTTCCTCGTATATAATTATTGTAAAGTCTAATTTTAGACGGAATTCTGCTCTGTTTGAGTCTCCTGTTAGAGACTTTTCCCAGAAAACAGAAATCTCTTTCTGTGTAGTTAAACTTTCAACTTAATTCAAGTTCATCAAAATCTGAGTTGCAAGGCTAAACGCTTGCAGAGGGTGCTTATACTCAAATCCCAGTTTTTTATTTTTAGTGCCTAGGGCAGTGTTATCTCAAATTATGCAGTTCTATTTGTAACAAAAATACAAACCACTTCTTTAACTACGGTCCGTACTAGAATTTAATTTCTATAATTTACATTAACAAATTAAACACAGTGTACAGAGGAAGTTATTAATAATCTCAGAAGAAGTAAAAAGATTTGAAATCTGTTTTTGTAATGGAATTGGCTGGAAAGCAATATTGCTTGTTGAAATAATTCAGAGTGTTGAAGATTTTTCTCACCTTTCATCACTGAGCGAAAAATAGTTACTTTCCAGATACGCTTTTGGAAGAATTTTAAGATAAGACAGGAAGTATCATCCTAGAGTAATTAAATAATCTTGTCCTTGAGGAGTATTTGTTTAATATTTGAAAAACCCAAGCTCAAGTCCCAGTCCTGAATCAGAACAAGGGCTTAAAATTCTATTTCCTACATCCCAGGTGATTGCATTGCTCTTAGGGGATGAAAACAGTTTTTATTGTCTGTCACTGATCTATTTATACAAGAAGTTTAAAAAAAAAAAAAAAGGCAATAGTAAAAAATATTTTAAGAAGGCTTCAAATTCCAGGCAGGAATAACCTTTGCGACCAGGTTATTTGGTGCATTGATTATTATTTTTTTTTCCTTACTTAAATTTCCATCTTTGATTTAAGAAGAATTTCGATGAAAGAAAATTGTTCTTTCTAAACCATTTCTGGTTCTTCATGCTCTGATTGAAGATTCTAAAGTAGTTGCCACTGGTTGAGTTTACAGATTAAAGTCAGAGAGAAGCATTCAAGTTTTGTTGTTTGTATGGAGAAACTGTGAAGCAGCGTTCAATGGTGGAAATATTTCATGCAAATTCCCATTCACAGTCAAAATTACAGAAAATCTACCTTGATTTTCCTAATGGCTCCGGACCTAAGGGTTAGAAGGTTTATTAAAAAACACTTAGGGTAATCACTGTTGATTTTTAAAGGACGATTTCACTAATAGACATTGGAATGTTCTGGCTAGAATGACATACAAGATTAGCACCATGTACCTCCATGATTTCTATTGTTCTGCCCGTTTGAAAGTTCACATGTTAAAAAAAAAGGTAAAATTAGTTAGCTGTCAAAAAATAACAGAAAAATATGTAGAGAAAAAGTACTTCTGCCATCTCTATCGATTGGATAAAAACAAGTCATGAACTTGCAACATAGGAGCAACTAAGAATTGGCTACTTTCAGGAAAGGAAAAAAGATAGTCACTGCTTCTTTTATTTTTTTTTTTAATTCCTTAGGAAAATATGTGATTTTGTGATGTGAAGAGGATTTAGTCTATTAGAAAAGCAATCCAACTTGTATTTATATTACTTTTCCCATGATCTAGAAACAAAAGTCCTGGATACAAAAATTGCAGAAACTGCAGCTGATCTATTTCTCCCAAAATATATGAAAGAAACGGGGCCCTGGAAACAAACGATATGAGCACAGCATTGGATTACAAGTTTCCACAGACAGTGAAGCAGGAAAGCCAGACCATAATGAACTTTGAAATTGATTGGCGAGCCAGTCACTACTAAAGCTTAGGGCTGCAAATGACACCTTGGTAAATGCTTTTTTAGTGGTCATTGGTGTTTGTTAAGTCTACAGCTTGGTGAAAGTCCTGCTGAGAGTTCTCAAGTAAGGTACAGGGAGATAAACTAGTGTTTGAATTTACAGCACTTTTAATCGTTCCACAATAAAATGCTGACATGTATGTTCTTATCTCAAATAAATGTGTGAGATATGTTGATCTGTAATGGAAGCGAGGTCTTTCTGCGTGGTACTTAAGATGTTAGTGTTAAGCTATAATGTCTTACCTTCTGTTTGGGGCCCTTCAAGTTTGATGTCAGCCCTTTCAATAATCAGGAGAGGCTTGAGGTTGCTTCCATCACTTTAGAGCTGAAGACTCCGGCTGAGCATGTCCCTTGTCACCTGCAATTCTCCCAGCTCTCAAAATCCCATCTCCTGCATTTTTTGATTGTAGATACATTCTGCAAAATCTGTGTGTTTGAGCAGTATATATGAGGCAGAGGATGGATTTTATTGGTTTTTTTCCCCCCAGTGAGGCTTATCTCTGTATAAGTCCATGACTTCTCTGTATAAGTCCATGACTTCAGTCATTATGGGATGTGAGAAGGACCAACACAGTTTCTTTAAGGGTTTTATGTTTTCTTATTATATATTTAATATATTTGTTAATGTTTGCCTGTGTTATATGTGGTATAATATTTGTCCGTGAGTTATATGGCACCTTTTACTAGTATCTTTTAGATGAGGTTTTTATTAGATCACAACATAAATAAGCAATTATTAAACTCCTAGTTTCTGCTGCATTAGTACTGTAAAGTTCAGAGTGCTTTCAAGGTGAAGTTGTGTTATGTCCAATATGTATTAGAGGAAAAAAGTAGAAAATTAAAATAGTCAACATCTATTCATAACTTCTTATTCTACAGGAGATGCTCAGTCTCCAGATACAATGTGCTAAATGTATCAGAATCTAAACATTGCAGGAAAATACAGAGCTGTAGGTTGCTGTGGTTTGGATTCAGGAAAACACTCAAAAGAAGATTCAATGTTCATCTTAAGATGACAGAAGATAGTCTGCATCCAACTCTGCCCGTATTTCTTCCTGTGGACTCTTATGACTTCTGTAGCATTAAATCTTACAGTCTTATGCCACCTTGATTGAATGGATCAGCTTACTGATCTATATAAAAATAAATTTCAAAAAAATGATGCTGCATTTGTTTTTTTCTTGGATCAATTAACTGACTTGATTCAACACTGGATCACAAAGGAGCAGGATGAAGAGCACGCCTGCTACTTTCAGAAGTAGCCTGCAGTTGAAACAGCTTGAGCAGCGTTGGGCAAATATTAGCTAAACAACTCCATGGGACCAACCAGTCTGGGTTTCAGGATGCTGAGACAGCTCTCTATCTTCTTTGAAAGGTCATGGAGATTGGCATGTCTTTGATGACTGGAAAAAGGTAATTCTTGCACCCGTCTTCAATAAAAACACAGAAAGGATAATCTAAGGAACTGTAGGTAAGTCAGCCTCACTTTGGTTCTTGGGAATATCTTGTAGAGAGTGTGTTTGTAAGTTGCTTCTGGGCTCAGGAAAGAAAGGAAGGCAATTGGGAACAGTCAGCATGGATATCAAAGGTATACCATGATTTATGACAGGTAATTCACGCCTCATCAGCCTGACTGCCTTCTATTATGAAACGCCAATGTATGTGAGTAAGGGGAGAGTATTTGATGTCATTGCCTCAACTATAGCAAGGTCTTCAATGCTGCCTCCCACATCATTCTTCCACCCATACTGGGACATGATGGTCTGGATGGGTCAGCAACCGGATGGGTAAAAAAACCCAAAAGATGGTGGGGCTGAGAAGGTAGTGGCTAATAATTATGATCTGCCTGGACACCAGTAACAAGTGGAGTCCCACCGAGGGCTGAGTTGAGACCTGTCCATGACCTGGAGGCGGTGGCAGCTTGCACTCTTGTATAATTTTCAGATGACACTAAATTGGATGTACCAGTTGATCCACTTGAGTGCAAAGCTACCACTAAGGGGGAACCCAGGCAGGCGGGGGGAGCGGGCTGATAAGAACCTCATGAAATTCAGCGGGGCGGAGGGCAGAGCCCTGCCCCGGGGAGGAGGGTCCCCGGCAGCCACACCGGCCCTTTGCTGCCTGCCTGGGGAGCAGCTCTGCCCAAAGGCCCCGGGGCCTGGGGGGCGGCAGCCGGGCACCCCCCAGCCCTGCCCCGGCAGCAGAGACGGCCAGCGGCCTCCCGGGCCCTACCAAGGGGGACGCGGGCAGTGGGTCACGGGAAGGGAGGGATCACCCCCTCTGCTCAGCGCTTGTTGGACCACATCTAGAAATCTGCATGTGTTTTTGCGCCCCTTTCCTCACACTGATTAAGTGGAACAAGTTCAGCAGAAGACCACCAAGATGGCAAGGGACCTGGAGCACTCGCCCGGTGAGGAGGGGGACCTAACAGCCGCCCACTAGCTATGAGTAGCTTATCAAGAAGTTGAAGCCAGGCTCTTTACAGTGGTGCATGGAGGACACGAAAAAAACAGACTTAAATTGAAAAAGGAGAGTTTCAGATTGGAAAATCTTTCCTGCCATGAGGGGAGTCAGGCAGCGTAACAGATTGTCCATCCTTATAGACAAGGTGATGAAGTATAGCCTTGATAAATGGCCTGTGAGGTGAACTGGCTGAACTCTTGGGCTCAAAGTGTCACGAAGCCCAGCAGAAATCCAGTCGCTAGTGGTGTTCCCCAGTGGTAAATAATGAAGTCAATATCGTTTAACATCTTTGTTAACAACCTGGGTGATGGGAGAGTGTCTTGCTGTATCCTCAGCAAGTTTGCAGGCGGTGCAAAACTGGAACAAGCGGTTGATACACAACACAGTTTTGCTGCTATTCAGAGGGGCCTGGACAGGCTGGAGAAATGGGCCAGCAGGAATCTCATGAAGTTCAACAAAGGGACAAGCCAAGTCCCGCACCTGCGGCAAAACATACCCGCGAACCAATACAGACCAGCTGCAAAGCCACTTTAGAGGAAGGGTGCTAGCATCCTGGTGGACACCAAGTTGAACATGAAGCAGCAGCGTGTCCTCGCAGCAAAGAAAGCCAACAGCATCCTGGGTTGCATTGGGAAGAGATCTTATCATCAGCGGAGGGGAGGGTGTAAAAAAGATGGAGCCAGACTATTGTCAGTGGCATACAGTGATGGGGAAAAAAGGCAATGGGCAGCAACTGAAGTACAGGAAATTCAATTTAAACAGAAGAAAAAACTTGTGAGTGATTGAATTCTGGATCAGGTTGCCCAAAAAAGGTTGTAGAGTCTCAATCTTTGGAGATAATAAAAACTCAACTGGATGGAATCCCGAGCAACATGCTCTAGCTGACACTGCTTTGAGCAGGGGAGTTGGACAATCTCCAATTGTTCCTTCCAACTATTCCTAGGATTTCCTAGGAACTATTGGTTTCTTCAGCTGGTCTATAATTCTAATGGATTTGTCTTTCAAAAAAATATTTTGATAGATTAAAGGTGACAAGTGCAAATGAAGTGCTCTGTTACTTATGGTACATGCTTTTAAATTTGAGACTTCTTTTAGGATTTTTTTTTTTTAATGTAATGCTACATCTGTGTATAGGACTGTAACATGCAATAAGAGCTTCTTGGCCTTTAGATCAAAACTGCAAAAAAAAATTGTAATGAATTGGACCACAGGACGGCTAGTTTCATCTCTTTTTTCATGTAATATCATGGTACCTGAAATTCTAAAACTGCAAGACTGTCCAAAGAGAAATGTTAATATTTGCATTAGTAGCAATATTCATTTTTGTAGAAACATATTTTTTTGATGGTAATCTTAGTTGAATGTCCTTTTAAGTTAATTCCCATTGCAATTATGATTGAGCCACAAGAATCAGTTTTAAAAGACCTTAGAAGTTCTTTAAGGTACTGTTATTGCAAGGTGTAATTCACATGAAAAGGTTCTGAGCATTCCAAAATCTATCAGCCAGAATAGTCAAGTCATAATTTAGCTACGTGATTTTGCTTACACTCTCTAATAGGCTTGTGTGCCTTTAAAATTGTCCTCGAAAATTTGCAAGTAGAGTGTAATTTGAGTTATTTATTAGTGTATTGTAGTGTGTCAGTCTATCTGGAACACTCTCAGTAGAATTGCCCTTGGAAAACTAACAGTTAATACCCCGAGTATTTTTTTAATAAGCCTTCTGACACTAAAGCCTCCAATTTGGTCTAAATTTTTGTGGTCTTTTTTTTAATTAAGTGCATCACATTTTCATTTAATGCTACTAAATGTTTTACTAAATATAGTTTCATGAGAGTAAGATTCTTACAGTCTAAGATAAAAGTTGAGACATAGAGGTCTACTGCAGATAAAAATGGTAACAAGTAGTTATTTTGGTTATGTTTTTTATATAGATAAAAACCCAGATTCTGAGGTGATTTTTATGATCCAGATTACTATTAATAATTATATTGTTTATGTAGCTTTTGAATTTTTCTCTGGGCAATGGAAATTGTTACAGTTTAGTATGGCCAGCTTTACTTTTGAGCTCTCCCTAGGGGTTTTGTTTTGCTTGGTGCAGTAGAGAATGCAAGCAGTTCTGGGCTGGAGTTACTAATTTAGGCAATTACTGCCGTTGGAATTAAAACAAAAGCCATGGAATATTTTTCTTGGTCTGAAATTTAGTAGGAGCTGGTCTGACTCAAAAACTGACTCCATAGTGCCACGTTAAAAGTGTATCTTGTTGCTAAGATCTAAAAAGGACCTATTTTCATTAAAACTTTCTGAGCTGTAATGTACTGAAAAACATTTTCTTTTTTTTTTTATAGCATAGGAGATCTTGTATCTTTCTGGCTTAGAAATGAAAAGTGGAAAACACAGCATGTTCACAGAAAGCTTTTGGGTTTGGGTTGTGTTTTGTTGGTGGTGTTTTGTATGGTTTTTTGTCTCGAGGGCAATGTGTAAATTTCTTATTGAACTGTTCTTTGGACTTTATTTGACTGTGAGAAGTTCTTGCACATAGACTCTCATGAGAAATGTATAAATTATTTTATTCTCATGCATATAGTGAGGATAATAGTAGTAAAAAAAAACCCAATCAAAGGTAGCTGTAGGATTGTGGAATTCAGGAGTAGAAACAAGCCCCAGGTATATACCACTACAGAGCATATTGTAGAGACACTAATGGGGCTTATGACTGTGAGGAAAAAAGACCTCAGGATTTAACATCTGAATTTTGAATTGTTATAGATGCTTCGTGTGCCTACAGCTGTTGACTCTGCTGCTGAAAGAAGCAGGAGGGGAAAGAAGAATAGAAAGAGGTTCATCAGCAGGTATCTGTATTGTGTAAATACCCAGTTACAGCCAGTTTGTTTCATACTTAATTTGATGGGTTTTTTAATTAGCTCAGGGTCTATATGAAGCTTTAATTAGTGTATCGAAAACTGTAACTGCTCCGAACTGTTGATATAGCGATGACAGCTCAGTGTGTGGGGTGGGAAGAATCTCTTTGTTTCTGAGAGAGGCAGACAATTTGAAAAAGATGTACTAAAAGGCAGGAACCAAACAGACTGTCACTGAGTGGATTTGCAAGAGCCCAGAAACCAAACAGGTGAAAAGACATCCATTTTAGCACGTTTTCCGGGGACAGCTTTTTGTGGCGGAGCATTGCACTGCAGGTAATGAAATAAAAATTAATTACGTCTTTGCTTGTCTCTTTGTTCGCCTTCCCTTTTGAGGCCTGTTGGGGTCTCAGAATCAATCATTGCCCAGAGAGCAATGAAATAGGAGAGTTTTAGCAGTCCTGCAACTTGATTTGCATTACAATGTTGCTGCTCCATTTAAAGGGCTCAAGTGTTTTCAGCGTAACTGGGGGGCAGAGGGGAATAGCCTGAGTTTGGCAAGCAGAGAGCATTGTGACTGTGTCAGCTAACTTCCAGGATGGGGAGGAGTAGACTCACAGATGACACGTCCTAATACGTTTGCAGTTGAACATTCATTTCTCTTTGAGCATCCTGGTAAACCAACAATGAAGTTGCCAGAAATTACCAAGTCAGGAGGAAAACCAAGACCACTCCCTTGCAATTTATTGCTTATTGTGCATCACAACTAGGAAAAGCAGCTTTTCAGGCCCATGAGGCGCTTAGGAAATTACTTAGGTTTAGAAATAGTTGATGCAACATTATCTGCTAGATAGAAAAAGTACAGCACTGTCTTTTTCATACACTTAGTTCTGCAAGTTTATTTTCACAGAGTAACCTAAATAATTGATCTTCGCAGTTTTACATGTCTGTTTTTTTTTTCTTAAAGGAAATACTGATAACTCATTTTGGTTCACGTGGAACCAGCCAAGCCTCTGCAGCCCATGCATCGTGACCTAAATGTGTCAGGAGTCGTAATAGTACTACCTCACCTTTTAGAGGGCAGAGAGAGGGGCGTTTTGTGATTACTTCACAGGAATGACATGAAGGGGGGGTCTCACTGCTCCATTGCTGAACAGGCTTGGGCATGGGTGTGTTGGGCATCTGACCCCGTTCCAGACTGGCCTCAGCAATGTCTTCTGCATCGCTCCTCCCGCAGCCTTGAATTCTGATTGCCCAGAACCTGCAGGTCAGCGTGGACCCATCACAGTTTATAAAAAGCAGCCTTAGTCTGGGGGCTGTGCTAGATATGGTTAAGAATCAGAGATTTTCTGCCTTATTACAAAACTTTATGTTCAGATTCCACCTGAGATAGAGTAGGTTTTGCTTTCTATCATATTTTTGGCTTGGTTTATAAAAAAACCCAAAACAACCAAAACATAAACCCTTCTGTTTGTTGAACAGAAAACAAATGGCTGTAGGTCTCTAGTGATCCAAGTTGGGTCAACAGGGATATTTTCTGCCTGTCTAAAAATCTCACACTGAGATTTTTATGATCATTTTGTGTGTCATAAGACTATCATTTATAAGATAAGTGCTATCAAGAGCCTCGTCCTGTTCCTGTTGAAGTCAATGGGTGTTTTTGCTATTGCTTTTCAACAGTAGTAGGATTGATGACTGAAACTGAGCAGCTGCTGAAAGGTTAGTTTTAAAGTAGAATTGTGGTCAGAAAAGCAAAGTGACCCTGTCAAGCTGACATGCTGGGAGCACTACATTTCTTTTTTCTCAGCGACTTCCAGACCAAATCTGCTCAGTTTACAAGTCAAACATTTTTTTATTGACTTCCAGAACTGCAAAGTCAGCCTCAGTCTGAAAAATCAAAACTGTTACTTCTGCTTCAGACCACAGAAGATTCTGCGTTCAGAACTTGTTGACATGTCCCCCATGCATGGTTGAATTCAGCCTGCCTTTCTATGTTGTCCTAGCTCTGGAAGGCGAAAGCTGCCACAGTATAAATTTATTTGTTAGGAGAGTAAATAGATACGGCTTGCAGAGATAAATAGATATACCGGGGAAGCATGGGCCATTTTTGTATCTTTCTTCTAGTTGCACCTACACTTCAATCCTTAACTACTGCCATGATAACGATTTAATGTTTTCAGATTGCTTTAGTCTGCGAGTACAGAGTCTAAACTGTGTTCATTGTAAAATATATTTTACAAAAGTGCTCAAGTTTTATGACAAAAGTAATGATTTCAAGATCAGTTGAAGACTTCAGAAGCTACGCCTGAAAGAGGAGACTCCTCCCAGGTCATGCAATTCCTTGTTTACTCTCAAGGGTTCACCGAGTTACACAGGGATATGAAGTGGAGAACTAATTCAGTTTATTATTTAAAAGCTCTTAACAGAATATAATCACAGGAGGGGCTTCAGCAGATGCTGGCCTGTCATATTTGTGCCTTAATCTGACCCTGGCCTCGGAATCTTGATGTGACTCCTCAGGCAGCACGTACATCATCTGATCTTAAACTCCTTGTTTGATTAATATACTCTAGTTAAAATGTATGCTCAGTGCTAAAGTTAAGGCCAAAGCTCTTCCCTTCCATCACAAGTGCACCAAGGTCAATCAGACTCGTTTAAAGCTTCACAGTGATTAAGACATATCATCTTTCAAATAAAGGGGTAAACCACGACTATTGTTTGAGAGTTAAAAATGTGAAGTAGCTTTCGCTCCTGTGTTTTGCAATACCCCTGGGCTGTTGTCTAAGTTCCTCTGGATCTTTATTTTGTTGGTTATCACAAAGAATAGAAGTCATTCTAGTGCCTGAATGTGTGTGTGCACGCTTGTTTATGATGAAGTGCATATGACAGATGCACATTTTTAAGACGTGCTAATTTCTACCGTGCTTTACACCACACATACTGTGTTGACTAATGCTCTGTGGAACCTCAGTTTGCTGTCTGAAACTATAGCTATTTTCAAGGGGAGCCAAGTATTAATGATTCTTCTGAAGTGTGAGCATACGCTAATTGAATTCCTTGGATGCTACAAAAACTTGTCAGATTTTTACTGTGGGAGATTTTTTCATGCTTTCTATGGGTTGTGGGGTTTTGGGGTTTTTTTTAACTCCTCAAATTCACCACCAAAAATATTGGTGAAAGCTTTCACCTCTCGAGGTCTTCCTTGCTTCTGTGGATTGGAAACTGTTTGGTGTTTGTTAATCTATTGCAGGTGAGACTTTTTTTTTTTTTTTTAAACGAGAGTGTAGCTCCGCAGGGGAAGAGCTGATTGTTGATCTCATTCTGTGTCCTTGGTCCCTGGTAAACCTTTGAAGGGCAGGGGATGATTGCTCCTCCCTGGAGAATGACTGAGCAGGCACAGGTGAGAGACGTTTTTGTGAGAGGCTGGGTGGTATGAGGAATGGGGTAGAGGAAGTGAGGAGCAGGTGGAAGATTGGAGAGTAAGGAGGAGCAGAGAGTTTCCCTGCAAGGGGGCTGCAATGGTGTTTTGCAAAGAAAGAAAGAGGCTTTCTTGAAGATCTGGAGGCTTGTTCCAGCCAGCAGTTGCTGAGTGAGAAAGAAAAGCTGTTGGAAAAGTTCCAGCCTTTGAGAACACCAGCCACAGGGTGCAGGTTGGTTTCAAACCGCTTTGTTGAGTGTCTTACCTTGCAGATGTGAATATTCTCTTTTTGAGGCTTGGTGGGTTTTTTTCTTGTTTATTATTTTGGGTACCCTCAAGAGCCAGTGTCAGAAATGGGAAGTGTTCAGTACCTGTTGATGTGCTCTCTTTTAAAAGAAGTTAGCTGCTTTGATCTTACTTCTCAAGTTGGTGTGGTAAGGTATGGTCACAGGTTCACACAGTGGAATCCTGCATTCCCTTTGTGTTGAGTCACTTAGTCTTTTCAGGAACCGTGACGTCTTTCCAGTTACATAAAAAAGCCTGGTTGCAAACATGTAGTAAAACTGGTCAGTGCATGCATACAGGTCAATGAATCAAATCCACTGATCCACTGTGTTCTACACCGTTGTTTTCCTGTGTATGCATAGCTCAGGTCTGTAGTACAAACAGTGAAGTGTGCTTTCTGGAAGTAGCTATGGCTTTTAAAAATAAAAACAAAACTAAGAAACAACAAAATCCTCTAAAATACCTCCCCTCCCCCATTTGGGAAAACAAACAAAACCACTAGAGTGTATGGAAGTACTCACATTAATGACATATTAACCTCAGCTCTGCTTCCTATGCTCTTGCAATAGTAGAACAACCAAGGGTTATTCTCTTTGGTAAAAGAATCCCGAAATCTTTCAGACAACAGCGAGTTTGTGGTTTAGAGAGCCTCCTCATAATAGAACGTTTTTGTGCTTAAGCTTTTTGACTCAAATTTTTCTCCTTCTTCAAAGAAAGATAATGTATAGTTAGTTGTATGTAGGTGAAGATATTAATCTGGAGGGGTGTTGTACAAAATTTATATATGTCCTGTATACCGTTACAGAGGTGGATGAGCCATATGAAGCTTTTTTACATGATCAGAAAATTTTATGCATTAAGTTGTTCTGCAAAAGGCCTTGTTTTAGCAGTTTGTAATGACTCCTACCATTATATGTGCCATTAATCCAATGACATTTGCCAAGTTCTTGTGAACAGATAAAATGAGGACAACGTGGTCTCATGAACTTCCTACTGAAATTCTTTATGAGCAGGGACACTACATCAGTAAAGCTGAAGCATCATTGTAGTTTAGGAGTGAAGACAGACATCCTCAAGTTTTCTTTTTGTGAGAGAATTAAACCTAAGGAGTCAGTGCTATTTTGCTTTTCTATGAATGTCGTCTCTCTCTTTCTCGTAATACCTATGTGCGGAGCTTGGATTTGTGATTGTGGTGTTGCTGATGTTAGACAGAAATGCAGATGGAATCACAGAAAGGTTAGAGTTGGAAGGGACTTTAATGATCATCTAGTTCCACCCCCCTGCCCTGGGCAGGGACACCTCCCACCAGCCCAGGCTGCTCCAAGCCCCATCCAGCCTGGCCTTGAACCCCTCCAGGGATGGGGCATCCACAGCTTCTCTGGACAACCTGTTCCAGTGTCTCACCACCCTCACGGTAAAGAATTTCTTCCTGATATCTAGTCTAAACCTATCTCCGTTCAATTTAAAATTGTTACTAGTCCTATAGCTACGCTCCTTGATAAAGAGTCCCTCTCCGCCTTTCCTGTATGCTTCCTGTAGGTACTAGTAGGACACTATAAGGTCTCCCCAGAGCCTTCTGTTCTCCAAGCTGAACATACGCAACTCTTTCAGCCTGCCTTCGTAGGAGAGGTGCTCCAGCCCTCGGATCATCTTTGTGACCCTCCTCTGGACTCACTCCAATAGGTCCATGCCCTTCTTATGTTGGGGGCTCCAGAGCTGCACACTTTAATTTGTACGTTGTAACACAAATATGCTCTTCCTATATACTAAATAAATGAGTTTACCCAATTTTTAGTTTACACTTAATTCACGTCTTGGCTGTCTTCCAAACCCATGTGACTACCATTCATATACTACAATTTGGGTATGCAAATAACTGTATGGAGTTATGTGGGGGATGAGCAACCAGGTGAGCAGGTTTGTGCTACATTCGTGAAAATTATAAAGGGTGTGCAAAAAGTCAAACATTCAGGATTTAGGCCTGTTTGGGTGCCACCTGATTCACAAAACTATAAAAAATGTGTAGTTCTGCTGGGCTCCTTTTTTATTTGTAAAAGATTACCTCTGCAAAACTGACACTTTTTTTTACAGGTGCCTAAGTAAGCAGGAAAAAGCTGAATTTTGCCATCTTGAGTAGAGGGGTGTTTGCCCTCTCCACATGTACCTCCTTTGTGTGTGACCTTTTGTGGTAATTCCTGCTGATGCATTTCATACAATATGAATACATATAAATATTTTAATATCATATATTGTGGCTATTGCGAGTACCTGTTGATGTCGCGTTTTCAATGAGTGATCTTGATATATCAGGTAGCTGTTGGAATACTGACAGTTAAATTTCTCCAGTATTTCTTTAAAGGAATGTGTTAATATGCATTATTTAAGCTTTTCAATTTTAAGTGATTAAAACAATGTCCGAATGTATTAGTTTAACTTTGTTACAGTGCTGTAAACTTCAGATTTTTTTTCTTTTACACTGGCTCGCACATCTCATTTCCTTACTACAAAACTGTATGAAGTGCAACTTGCCCAAAGTCAGTGATGTTTTTCGGCTTGTTCCCCGTGGTGTTGAGTGGCCTCCATTTCTGTCAAAATCAACTGGACTTGCTATTGTTCTGTATCTGTTCTATGAGAGCTTTCATAACTGCAGGGCATGTAAAACCAGAAAGGGTCCTTTAGTCTCCAGTATCTAATCTATATATATATTTTATAAATCATGCTATAATCCCCCCTATTTGACACTGTTTACCTGTCCTATTAGGTGCCATGACTTCTGTTAACCTTAGCTTTAGTCAAAGCTACTCATATCTTCCAGACAGGCTTTCTGCCGCAGCTTAGAGATGCTTAGAGATGGCCAGAAATGGAGGTCTCGAATTCTTATGTGGTTAGTTGATTCAAGTAAGTCTCCTTTACAGTTTAAAAATAATAATAATAATTATGCATTCACTTCAGTCTGAAGCTGATAGACTTTCTTAGGAGGATTTTGGGTGCATCTGCATTAGCACGTCAGTTGAGATAGAGAATGTGTTTTGAAGCATGTTTGTTGATCCTTTTTTTCTCTCCTCCTCCTCCCCTGCTCCGTGTCATCTCTCTCCCCCCTCCTGCTGCCATTCGCATCAGAAGGTCCTGGACCCGGCGAGCAGATTCCTTTGGAGTGAGCCTCCACCAGCAGATGCATTCCGGGAGCAGGAGCGCAGCTAATGCGCTCCAGCTGCAGAGAGGCATTTGGGGCTGGGAAAGCAGGCTATGCATGGTCTGAAATAACTCTTCCTTTACCTCCTTTCCCCTGCAAGCCCATAACGGGTGGGCATCAGGCCCTCAGCACCCTACAGATCCTTTCCTAGTGGGGCTGTGCTGCCTATTAATGTAAATAAAGCCTTTGTTAAAGGTCAGCTTAGTATATAGTAAATTCTGTTTGGGAGAAAGTAGTTACGTAGTGTCTTGTAGCATGATGATGGTGATCTCGTGGATGATCTAAAAACATTTCAAACTCTTAAGTCTTTTGCTAAAAGAGGTTCTTTTTTCTGTTCATGTTTCTTCTGAGTACAATTTTCCACGTCTTCAAAATTATTTTCAAAAATTTTTAAATATCTCTTAAGATATCTTTTTTTTTTTAATATAATTTTAATTAAGAATATTATTCTTTTTAAAGAGCACCGATCAGAATACCCTGGGATACTAATTCAAATGTGATAGGGAAGTAAAGGATATTCAGTGAAATCATAGAATCACAGAATAGTTTGGATTGGAAGGGACCTTTAAAGGTCAGCTAGTCCAACTCCTCCTGCAATGAGCCAGGACATCTTCAACTAGATCAGATTGCTCAGAGCCTCATCCAACCTAAACTTGAATGTATCTAGGGATGGGGTACCTGGGCAACCTGATCCAGTGTTTACCACCCTCGATGTAAAAAAAATTCTTCCTTATATCCAGTCTAAATCTACCCTGTTTCAGTTTAAAGCCATTACCCCCTGTCTTATTGCAACAAGACCTGCTAAAAACTTTGTCCCCAACTTTCCTGTAGGTTCCCTGTCAGTACTGGAAGGCTGCATTTATGTCTCCTAGAGCCTTCTTTTCTCCAGGCTGAAAAAACCCAACTCTCTCAGTCTGACCTTGTAGGAGAGGTGCTCCAGCCCTCGGGTCATCCTTGTGGCGGTCCTGTGGACTTGCTCCAACAGGTCCATGTCCTTCTTGTGCCGAGGGCTCCAGAGCTGGACACAGTACTGCAGGTGGGGTCTCATGAGAGCAGAGCAGAGGGGGAGAATCACCTCCCTTGACCTGCTGGCCATGCTTTTGATGCAGCCCAGGATGCGGTTGGCCTCCAGGGCTGCGAGCGCACAGTTCTGGCTCATGTCTAGCTTTTCATCTAGTTCTATAAATCTAGTTGTATATGAATCTAGTATAAACCACGATGAAACCAGAACTACTCTCCCCTTCCAGGTCAACATAGTCTTCTTTGACAGGAATGTAGCTAGTGCCTATTATTTAAGCCTTTATTTATTGACCTCTTCTCATTACTTAGTTCAGGATGGAAATTCAGCCAAGTGAGGTGGATTTTTTAGTGCAGGTTGGAATATAGGTAGACTTTCAGATTTCTTCGTCATGTAAAATATACTCAGGGCATAAATTGTATTAGCTTTGGATGCAGGTAGGCCAGAGAAATCATCTGCAAATAGATTTGAAATATTCACTATGAGTTATCTAAGTACATTAATTTTAAGAGTGTTTATTTCTTGTAGATGTTGTTTAACATATTCCTTAGTTACTAATGGACTGGAAAGTACTTCATCTCGTTGTGATACTAGCCCATCATCCTGCCTCTCTTCAAGCATGCAGGAACCTTTTGTCTTTTCTACTTGCTTATATTCACATAGGAATTTGCCTACTGCTAGGTATTCTTCTAATTTTTCTCATTCAGTTTACATTTGCCAGCCAAGTTATGGCAGCATAAGCCTAGATATTAACAGGTCTGAATTAAAATGTCTGTCTCCTCCTCAGGTTCCCCAGTTACCCTGTGACAATTAATTCAGAGTCAGATTTTAAAGGCATTTAAGTTGCTGCAGAATTGGGGTTTTACATATCTGTATGGGTTTTCCTTTGCTTCAACTTCACGCAGTCTTGCTGAAAGAATAAGTCTTCTGCCACTTTCATTAAATAAAATCAACAGCATATTGTTATGGGCCAGGGGAGGGGAAACACCAACCAGTTACTCTGTTGAGACACTGTCGAGACACTGTCATGGATGACTTTGGTAAGAAATTACTGTATTTACCAGAGCATACTTAAGAAATAAAACCTGAGTTCGGTGTTACTACAAGTAGGTGAACAACAGTCCAAACTACCAGTGTGTGTTTGGGTTTTTTATTGCTGCAGTGAACAGGAACTGAGCAGGCTACCTTGTTTATCAGCCCTTATAGCACTGAGATGTACATTTTGTATTTATGCTACTACTTCTTAGATGTACGCTTTATGTTAATACTTCTCTGAGACTGTTAAATGTACATCTAAAGAGATTCTTGTGGATAACAGAACTCAAAATACTCATTCACCGAAGATCTAATTTAGAATAACAACATTTTATTATTGAGAAGAATTTAAAAAAAAAAATAGGCAGCAAGCATGCTATCCTCTTTTAAAATCTTTAGAGAAAAGTTATTGTGCTTCAGTCTATGTGGTTCCTGGTTTTGAAGAAATGCTACAAACTGCGCGCCCTTCCTATTTATAGCTGGCATTTTTTCTGCAATTAACAAAATTGCTCATGCCTCCTTTTAAATACAACTTGGCCACCTCCTCTGTATTGTTCTTTCATGAAGAGTATTCTTGACTTCATTGACATTCAGTAATGTTGAGGTATGTTGCTAATTATTCCCAGCATGAATGCCTACTTATAATTGCAATTTATCATGAATGCATAAGATTTGTTAATGATTTTTTCAAAACTTTTTTTTTTTTTGCCTCAAGTCTGGAGGGTTTTATTGTTTCTGAAGCTGCTGAATAACCTGCTGGTTTGAAAATAGTAGTTAATGCATACCACCTACTGGTAATAATTACATCAAAGCTTTTTGCCCCTTCTAGTGTGCTAATACTGCAGAGCTTTATGAATTCTTTCCAGCCAAAGAGCTCGAGTTTCCTTCAGTGCATCAAAGTTTAGAGATTTCTACCAGAAAAAGACTGACTTTCCTGTATACTAAACAGGCATGGATATTACATCTGATGCCCCAGGACGTTTCTAGACCTAGTTAAGGCGTTATCTGGCAATACAGGACCTACATAACCCACCTCTTAACATTGTGTTTTCCTGAAGCCCCAGCACTACAAAGGAGATGGAAAAGTTGACTAAACTAAATAGTGGCAATTTGCATGCCTGGTAGATACATGGTATAGTCTCTATAATTGCTGGAGAGGGTGCAGCATAGGGCTACCAAGATAATTAGGGGACTGGAACACCTCTCTTATGAAGACAGACTAAGGGAATTAGGTCTCTTTAGCCTGGATAAAAGGCGACTGAGGGGGGACCTAATCAACACTTATAAATACTTGAAGGGTAGGTGTCAGGAGGATGGGGCCAGGCTCTTTTCAGTGGTGCCCAGGGACAGGACAAGAGGGAACGGGCACAAACTTCAGCAGAGGAAGTTCCACCTAAACCTGAGGAGGAACTTCTTTCCCTTGAGGGTGGCAGAGCCCTGGCCCAGGCTGCCCAGGGAGGTGGGGGAGTCTCCGTCTCTGGAGACATCCCAAACCCGCCTGGAGGCGTTCCTGTGCCCCCTGCTCTGGGTGACCCTGCTCTGGCAGGGGGTTGGACTAGATGATCTCCAGAGGGTCCCTTCCAACCCTATGATTCTGTGATTCTATGGGCTTTTTATGAGCTTGGCTTTCTTATAGCTTAGGTCAGGGCTGTGCTAGATGCGGTTTGGTTTGTTAGAGCTGATTCCTGGAGCAGTTATTTAGAACTTGGTTCTCTCGGGCTGTGCTCCACGCTGTAGCTCCGCGTTTCTTTTGGGATTGACTCCAGTGTGGTGAGCGGATCCACTGCTCTGGAGTTTTGTGTCTGGAAGTGATTGCTTGGAATTTTGGGAGTCATAATTTCAGACTTGGAAGGAACTTATTTGTATAGCATGTATATTTCTTCTATATGTATACTTCTTTGTATAGAATCATAGAATCGCTGAGGGTGGAAGGGGCCTTTAAGATCATCAAGTCCAACCATTAACCCACCCTGACAAAAACCACTTCTAAACCCTGTCCCTCAGTCCCACATCTACCCTTTTCTGAAACTCCTCCAGGGATGGGGAATCCACCCCCTCCCTGGGCAGCCTCTGCCAATGGTTAATAACCCTTTCAGTGAAAAAATGTTTCCTGGTACCCAATCTAAACCTGCCCTGACATAACTTGCACCCGTTTCCTCTTGTCCTATCCCTTGTCCCCAGGGAGAAGAGCTCAGCCCCCATCTCTCTGCCCCCTCCTTTCAGGGAGTTGTAGAGGGGGATGAGGGCTCCCCTCAGCCTCCTCTTCTCCAGGCTGAACAACCCCCGTTCCCTCAGTCCTTCCTCGTGAGGTTAGGAACAGTGGCAGCGTATTGAATTTAATACCTTCCCCTCCCCTTTTCCCCTGTGTTTCTGGGTAGAGAATGTGTCCTGAGATGGGAGTGGCAGCAAACACAAATATAACTTTGTGTATTATAAACTGTAGACACTGAAAGAAAATTTCTTGATTGTTCGTTATATTTGTTTGGCACCATGCTCTTGGACTTTCTTTGGAGTGAAGCAGTTCTTTAAAAGATTAACCAAAGGTATGGTTCTGGAGATACTTTACTCCAAGGTGCAGTCTCTCCTGGTAGCATGGGTAAGACTCTTATAGGTTTGGCTTCCTCTGTTTTATAAAATCCTCTCATGCTATCCCTCAAGGCCCCGGATCCTCAAATACCTCTACCTCATCAGAGCATGAAGCGCTTGCTCTCGGTATCAGGCAGCGGAAGGCTGTGATGGCACTCAACTATTTCAAGTCGAGGTCCATGGGAGACCCAGGCCAGATGCTGTGTGGTGTTGATGGGAGCTGTCTGAATTGGAGGCTGTGGATGCTGAGGAGTACAGACATCACTATCACTCCCAAGGATGGCTGCTTTTGGCAACATTTGCTAATGCCTGCTGTTGCATCTGAATATAGTTTCAGTGCAAGTAGAGCTGCTATGTGACGAGGCAGGTGAAGGTAATGGGCATCCCATTGATAATTCTCTTCTGCACCAACCTAAATGCCAGTTTATATACTGCAATAAGCCAGACTTCAAAATAAAACTAGTCACAGTATATACTTACTTCTAAGGGAGGAGAAAGCAAAAAAGAAGGTATTTGTGTACGACTTTATTCATCGCCAAACTCTCAAGTAATCCTATTATAGGTTTTGGACTTGCTGCTAACTACTGGATCTTTGATACTGCTAATTGAATTCAGAGCATAGGCTTTCAAAGAGCTTTAATTCCCATTATATTGTCTGTATTTTATATTGTATTTGAAGATTCACTGAAATGTGCAAAGCAGCAAGGCATATAAAAAAAGGAAATGATGACAGGAACTCAGAGTGACCACACAGATTCAGAAAACAATTATGAAAAGGAAAGTTATGTTGTTTGTGCTCTGTAACTTCTTATCTGGACTGTGACCTTGAAAGTGGCATTTCTACTGCCTGCCTGTGAAAAGCAGCTTCTTTCTCCTCTGCATTTCTCCCTGCATTGATTAGAAAAAGAAGGGGTGGGATTTGCAGGGCAACATCTATGAAGTTTAAGCGTCTATATCCAATTACTTTAAACACTTTAGTGTAAAAAAGGTGGTAAAATCTTCATGTTAAACTGAAGTTATGTGTTCCTCTGGTGCTGAGGGGCTTTTGGAGGGACGGAGCTATGAGAGTGGTGGAAATATTTATTATCTAAAGCTATGTAAAATGGTGAGAAGTAGTTCCTGCCTAATAAAAATATGCTGCTATTAGCGTGAGGATCAGGAAACAAGGGACTCTATTAGCAGTCTAATGACCGTGTGCCATAGAGCTCCCACCTGTGGGTTATAATACAGCTTGAGTACACCTACGCTCCATATTGTTGAGCCTTTCCTCAGTGGGACACAAGTGAAAGGCCTGGAAAAACTGGTCAAGGGGTAACAATAAAAATGGGGCAACTAGGCAATGTGTAGAGAGATACAGGGCTTAGCTTGGAGTCGATTTGCAGATCTCTGTCAGGTTGTCATCAGTCACTTTGGAAAAGATATTTGGAAGATGAACCATCTGAGCTTGTCTCTGTTCAGGGAAAAGGTGGTTTTCTTCTATTTTAGCTGGTAGGGCAAATGGCATGAGATAATTTTGTTCTTTCAGATATGTTGCGAGTATTAGGGAGGAATGTGGGTTTTACTTCACATGCGCAGATTTCAAATTATCTTGTTAACTGTGAGTTTATTTTGAGTCAGTTAAAATAGCTGGAATGAGATAAATTTTTTTCTGAAGTGAAAGCACAGTCTGAGACTGCAAGTGGTACGAGTTCTGGCTGTTTCTTTTTTTATGGTTAAGTTGAGGTGCTTTTTACATTTTGATGGCAGTGTATAGACAGTAGTTGCCCTCTGTGAAGCTCAGAGTAAAGTTGAATAAAGGTTCTGTGCTTGTCTTGCTTCTGGATTTGGGCGTAACAGTGTGTGGGCACAGGGAAGGAAATTGGGGTGAGGCTGGGAACTGATGTGGTGAACATGGTGCACCCTTCCCACAAGGTAGCGTCCCGAGCAAACGCAGAGCTGGCCCTATCCGTGTTATGGGCCAAGCACGCTCCTGAATCATTCCGGCACAGAAGTCATGCCGACATGGCTTTTCCTCTTTTCTTCTTCCTCCTATTCCAGCTGCAATTTGATGGATGGAGGAAAACGAAACACAACACTAAGTGATTTATTTAGGGTCGTGGACAGCCAAAATATTTAATCAGATTTATTATTATCTTTAAAAAAACCAAAACACTGAAAACCACACTATTTTTAGACAAATCTGTCTGCTATTTTAATCTGTTCCAGATTTCTTTAAGAAAAGAGGGCCTCTGTTTTCCCAGAAATACGAGTTTTATGTTGATATATTACTGGCATTTGTAGAAGCCAAATGCAGACAAATAAAGCAGTTAATACTGGCCCATGTTCATATAAAACCTATAGCATCTTAGTAAGGAATAATTCATGTGGCTAGGTGAAAATGGAGTTAAAACTTGAGTGTCTTATACTCAGCGTTTTCAAGGGGCAAAGTAATTCCCATTTTGCAGTTGTAATAAAAGATTCAGCAGAATGTCAGGTTGCTGAAGCTCAGCTTGACCAGGAAAAATGACTCCCAACTTAAGAAAAATCAACAACCAAACCAAACAGATAAACAGCGTGTACTCCTGTTGCCACTTCAAGTTATTAGTGTCATGCAAAAAGCTAGTCTGTAGTTCAGCTACAGGTTCCTGGGGTAGAAAAAGATGATGTTGGTGCTGTGGCTTGCTGCAGCAGCGTGTGACGTGAGATGGAGAGAAGAGGCTGTAGGTCCTTTTGCCTGGACTGCCATCATCTGCTCTCCCACCAGTCAGCTCCAGGGCACAGAAGGGATTGCTGACCCATCTCCCTGCCAATCCCAAGCCCTGTACAGCTCTGCAGGGAAGGCTGAGGCAAAGTAGGGCTGATGGCTTTTATTTCTTGGCCTGCTCCTACATTCAGAAGCTTTCTCTTTTATTTAGAAACATCCACTGTGCAAGGTTGAATTTCATCAAACTTTATTTATCGTACTTTAAAAAAAAAAAAAAGTGCATTATCTACTTTTTCATTTAAAATGCTCTCGAGCAAAAAAAAAATCCCAAACTTTTGCTGCTTCTGATGTCCTGCTGTTACTCCCCAGTGTTCATGTCTGACTTACAGATTAATTAAAATAAATATCAAGTGCTGCTGAAATAATTAATAAATTATACAATTTACATTCGATTGTAAGTGGAAGAATGTCTTACACTTCCCTTTAAAAAATCAGCATGGTTCCAGAAAGGAAGTGTGCTAATTACAATGCCTCCATGAGATTTTACAATTCATGGCTGAGAGTTGATCAGAAGATGCAAAGGAGGCAAAGCAAGCATTTTAATGTTTGATTCTTCAGTGCTTCTAATCCCCAAGCTTGCTATTAAAGTACATAACAAAACTTGTGCATTTCCAGAAGTTTGATGTTTCCTGAACTTTTCCATCTAGAAGTGTTAGAGACATTTAGGATTGGATGCGAGTTCTCTGCCACTTTTGGAACTGAGGTAACACGGCTGGAATTTCTCCTAAATTACAGTGGTTAGTGTGAAATGAGAGTAGCCTCTTTAGCTTTTTACAAAATATCTAAGTGTTTCATACCTTTTTTTCTTTAATGTATATCTCATGACCAAAACTTATGCATTTTTTGTCCTGGCACACAAGGAAAAGAGCAGTTGTTTATGAAAGAATATGAAGATGTTAATGCACCTCTGAACATACTTGTTAATTTGGAAAGTCATAGCATCCGTTAATAGAACAGTGACAAAAGGAAGAAGGACAGAGAAGTCTCTTCTACAGGGCTGGGTATAAAGGTATCTTCTGTGAATTATGTATTTGAGATGGCTTTATAATCATGAAAAACAGCTGAACATCCACCTTGAAGGGCAGGAGATGATGCTCATGGGACCAGTGGAGGACCAATACCGCAGGGTATCTTTCTCATATAGCCTCTTGGCCTCCAGCCCCATGGTTCCTGAAACCAGAGTGTGTCTCTTTCTTTGCTTAACCTTTGCGCTGCCCCTCTCTTGCTCCGATTTCTCTAGTGTCTTAACATTCCTCCTGTTCCTTCGTGACCCTGAAGCACGAGTAGCAGGAGTACTGAGGATAGAGTGGAGGCATTTTGGATGCTCCTTATTTCTTTCCCCTACTAAATGGGAGAGAGCCAACTCCAGTAAAAATCCAGCTTGGTTTTTGGCTGAAGTATGTTTGTTGGTGTGTGGGCTTAGTCTGTACTCCAGTTGAGGAGTTGAGAGGCTTGAGAGTGTGCGCTGCTGTGAGTTGTTGGAGATCTAAACAAGTCCTACGCTGAAGAGATGTAACGTTTTGTGGGGAGGAGGGAACTATAAATCTTCCAGATCTGTAGGGAGTTTTGTGGGAGCTACAGAAACTCTACATTTTTGAAGTAGAGGCCTTTGTTTACTTCCAACCTTCAAATCCCTGTTTGATACCATGGCAGGTTTACAGCCCCCATTAAAATGTTTTCACTTGGTGTTTTCGCTTGGTTGGTTTGTTTGTTTTCCCCCTCCTCATCTTATTGCTTGAAACTGTGAAAGCACTTGGGGGGGGGGAAGTTTTATGAGTGCTGAAGTCAGGATTTCATAACTGGAGATTTTGGGACTGGTCCTGGAGGAGAGTGCTGCTTCCTCTGCCTTCTGGAGGAGCCTAGGCAGAAGGATTCAGACTTTAATCTCAAGAAATGGACTGAAGTAGGAGCAGTTAAACTCCATATCAGTATGACCCGGTGTCCTGTGCTAGTAGATAGCTTGCCTAATACAGCCTGTGTTACAGATTCATATTGTTCTAGTTAACACAGTAACATCTAACGGGCTTTACAGAACGACTAGGGCAATAATCTTAAAATAAAAAGCTTTTCCTGGAAAAAAAAAAAAAAAAACAGAGCACCACAAAACAAACCACCAACCAAAATTTCTGTGCCCCTGTGATCTGAGTAAGAGCAGGGAAGTGTATAGTTGCCCACAACTTCCTGGTCTCTTTAATAAATCTTGTGCCCTCCCATTCCCCATAGTATGTAATTCAGTGCTCTAGAACAGTGAGATGCAACTGAAAATACAGTTGTGTTTGTGAGGTTGGCATTAACAAATCATCTCAGCAGATGGGAGCAATTACAGAAGTTTGGTGAAGGATGTGTCTGTTAATTGTGATGGTCATTAATACTCTTACGGCTGAGTCCTGAACTCTTATAACTATTGTTTTACTACTTAATTTCAGGGGTGTAGACATAAGTATTCAATTTGCTTTCGGTAAGTGTTTTCATCACAAAACTCTCTTTCCTTTTAAACACTATATTTTCATTTTAGTTGCTAAGCTTTTTTCTGAGGCATGGAAGATTATGCTTTTCCGAAGCATAGAACAAACTAACATCTTGATTATAGTTTGGAAAAATCAAATAGAAACATAGCATCAGATACATAGGTATGTGATTATAGAGGGACTGTATGGTATGTGTATAGCATTCATGCTTAGGAAAAATAGCCTCTGAAAAGTTTTTTGGGTTTTTTATTTGTTTGTTTTAATTTGGATTAACAGCAGGTTTTTTTCCTAGGGGAAAAATGGGAAACACAACAAAAAGAATAACTGATAAATTTGATAATGTTGATTATTATTGGGTTTCGACCTAAAGACTCATTAACCTTTGTCCCAAAAAGCTTATCTAAATAACTCAGGATTTATATTGGGAGTGGAGCAGCAGAGGATGTGGATTTTTGAACTCTGTTGGAACACCATGGGCTCTGCATTTAGAACAGACTTGACCTTTCTCAGGCTCAGGTCCTGGGCTCAATGTTCAACAGACTTTCTCAATGGCCTTTTCTTTTTTTTTTTTTTTTTTTTTTTTAAAGGGGGGGGAAGCCAACGCTTGTCTGGCTTGAGAATGTTTTTAATGCAGGTTTTTAGTTTGCAAAACTAATACCTTCAGAAAACAGGATGTTTGAGGTGAATGTCATGGAGAGAAAATGTTCTGCTCCATAGACAATTTTGTGGAGTACGTGTTGTTCCTTGCATTGCACGGGGAAGACAGATGATGTTGGTGCTTGTGAAACTTCTGTGAAATTATTTAAATATATTTCGCCACACGGTTGCACTGTGAAGACAGACAGAATGGCAAGATCAAATGAAGGGAAATATTTCCCTTCTGTCAGTTTGTAGTGCTGTGTGTCTGTCTTTGCAGCTACCACCACCGTGGCTGACTGTTTCTTCTTCCGCTTCCTGAAAAGTGGAAGTGAGTATATCTGTAGTCTTTTTCATTAGTTAAAACTTTAAATGTGTGTATGATACATACACCATATGATTAAGTGGATTTTTTATATAATTTAATATTTTACCTTCATTTTTTATATTTGGTAGATACTGTTTTAAGTGAGGTAGCAAAGATTAGTATGTTGGGGGATATTTGTGCCTATTAATTTCTCTAATGAAAACTTGCAAGGAATTTTGAGAAATGGAGACGACCATCATAGGATTTGAGAAGGAAGATTGTGTTGGGGACAAATACCAGGTCTCTTCAAATCTTTTGAAGGCAGACAAATCAAAATTCAGGAGTTGGTTATGCCAAGGAGAGAGATTCTTATCTGGATTTTGAATTCAGTTCTTTGCACAATTTAGGGGAAGTTTATGTGGATCTGTGTGGAAAAAAGATGAGAGAGCATCAAGCTGACCATCTAAAGAAATAAATTCAGGCAAATTAGCCTTCACTGCATTCAGTGCTGAAAAAACTTGAACTTCAAAACAAGTTGTAAAAGTTTTTCTTGGAAATAAATATGACCTGTGAGGAAAAATTAAAGAAAAATCTTTATTTAAAAAATTTAGATGGTGCAGATGCCTCATGATATTCTAGATTGGATCTTGTGTGCATCTTCCATGATGTTAATTTGATGTGCAATAACTTCATTTTGTGAATTCCTTCTGACCACTTGCAGTTGTAAAGAAATGCTGCATAAATCAAACTGCAAGTGAGCATCGTGCCAAGTACAGCAGAGCTGAAAATGGATGAAATAACCCATCCATCTGAATAGCCTTAACCTCAGGAGGGAAAAGTCTCTTCTGTTCCTAAATTAGGAAAGGTCCAGTTGTTATCCACTCTAAAGCTAAGCCAATGCTTTTCACAAATAGCAATTGATTACACACACTTAAGTGCTTCATTTTGGAGTAGTTTCCAGGCTGAAATGCTCTATTGCCTTTTTGGAAATGCTGCACACTTGAACATTTCAATTGAATGTGTGTAAACTGGAGGAGAAAAAAAGTAAAAACATGCAAGGGGTAGCTGGGAGATTCATCTTGCCTGAACTTAGGGTTCTGCTTNATGATTGGTTTCATTAAATAAGCAGTAATTGTAGCGTGAAGCTTTGGGAGTTGAGTTTACAGCGGGAAATACCATGAAGTTCGGAAGAGCCTTTTCTCCTAGGATGGGGTAGTGCTGAGCTTTCTGCCACAGAAGGATATGTCTGGAGGAGCAATCACAGAATCATAGGGTTGGAAGGGACCTTAGTAGATCATCTAGTCCAACCCCCCTGACAGAGCAGGGCCACCTTACAGCAGGTTGCACAGGAACGCTAGAATTAGCANTTTATTTAAAAAATTTAGATGGTGCAGATGCCTCATGATATTCTAGATTGGATCTTGTGTGCATCTTCCATGATGTTAATTTGATGTGCAATAACTTCATTTTGTGAATTCCTTCTGACCACTTGCAGTTGTAAAGAAATGCTGCATAAATCAAACTGCAAGTGAGCATCAAGCCAAGTACAGCAGAGCTAAAAATGGATGAAATAACCCATCCATCTGAAGAGCCTTAACCTCAGGAGGGAAAAGTCTCTTCTGTTCCTAAATTAGGAAAGGTCCAGTTTTTATCCACTCTAAAGCTAAGCCAAAGCTTTTCACAAATAGCAATTGATTACACACACTTAAGTGCTTCATTTTGGAGTAGTTTCCAGGCTGAAATGCTCTATTGCCTTTTTGGAAATGCTGCACACTTGAACATTTCAATTGAATGTGTGTAAACTGGAGGAGAAAAAAAGTAAAAACATGCAAGGGGTAGCTGGGAGATTCATCTTGCCTGAACTTAGGGTTCTGCTTTGTATTTTCCTGTACTGGAGACAAAGTTTGGATCCTGTGTGTGGTCGATGAACACAAGAGCACATTTAAGTTTGTGTGACAGGATTCCCATCCTAAAATGTTTGTTCCTTTCACTTGACTGAAGGAAATCTAGACAACTAGATCAGACCAGGATCTAGTTGTCTGAAGTTGGCTCAGCCGAATGAGGCCTGCAAAATAGTTATTTTATTTGCTTTAAATGTTCCCTTAGAATGGTTTATGACACTTGTTGTAAGGATTCACTCCGATTAATGACTAAAGGTGGTAGAACAGAAATGAGAACAAACCGGTTGCCTTGACTAAAACAGCACCTCAAAGGTTTGTATTAACTTCAAAGAATGTTGATTGTTCTATTTTTTTTATACATCTGCTCAAAGTTAAAGCCCTGAAATCTCACAAAGAGGTCTTCTGTCNATGAAGAAAGGTGATTGTTGAAGATCATCTCTCTCTTGTCCAAATGTTTCAGCCTTACTGGTGTTACCTGATGATTGGTTTTCAGCACAGGGTTGGATTTAAGGATTTTTCAACCTGTAAATAATTAAATTTTCTGTTGTTTCCATTAACAAAAGAAAGGGGGTGTGATTGCAGGTCTCCAAGCACAAAGCTGGGGTACTGAAAGGCACATGCAACTCTTAATCTTTATGCTGTGCGTCCTTGCTTATGCTGCTTTGAAATCTGTAGATGAAAAGGACTTCTAGCAATGTAAATGAATTATTATTTTGATTTGTCATAACACAGCTACGACTTCAGAGAAGATGGGCACCACTCAAATGCTTCACTGAGAAAGCATATCAAAGGAGTACTTTTTTCTCCTTTCCTACAGTGCACCTTTCTGACTTTTCCTAAGTGCACTTATCTGAGCTTTTACCAGGCACAGAGATATATATTTAGTCCTACCGTCTCTCTTACTGCTTGGAGCATTAATAAAATCCAACAGCAGCATCGTTTTCTAGTTTAATTCCGAGAGAAGTAGTTCACTCATAAAGAATTAAAATCCATAAATCCATGAAAAAAATACTGAAATTCATTATAATTTCAACAGAAAAGCTTCCCACTGGAAACAATGATTTTTATTTTTTGATGAGAGCAATTTTAAACCACAGAGTTGATATTGTTCTCCAGTAGAGCAAACTGACAAGGATATAATTTCACTAGCTTCAGTCATAGTTTCCTGTTGTAAGAAAGAGACTCATTGTTGCCATAGACGAGCTACAGTTTTAACATGTTTCTTCCCAAAGGAGACTTAAATTCAGTTGTTATTCCTTTAAAATACAAAGCTGTAAACACTCTAATCAAGAAGGTGTGAATTGGTACAACCAGAAAACAATGCAAACCGGACAAGCTTCACTTCTTGCAGCTGTAACAAAGGATCTGTTTGCACTGTGTGCTGAATGTGAGCATCCTGCAGAAGCCAGTTGAGATAATCTATGCTAATACTCGTCTTCTCGAAGATGCAGTGGGAGGGTTTCTTCTTGAAATCTAGCAGGAAAGGCCCCATTTTGCTACCTTGTTGACTTGTGATAGTTGTAACCAGGTTCTTGATGGTGACTTTTCCTTTTCTGTACCATGAAAGATGCACGTTCCAAGTCTTTGAACTCACCTGCATGTTAGTTTACATCTCCCAGAGCCTTGAATACCAGCCATTATATTTTTGATAACACCCAGCCTTCCTCTGCTGTAGGTTAGGAAGAGGAGTTTACTACGGTAAATGTTGTCTTCGTATTTCTTCCTGTGTGTTAACTTGGACATGATTCAATATGCATAGACACTGTCAAATTCCTAAAGTAAGCATTAACCCCCAGAGATTGTTCTATTTCAATGTCCATATTGGAAAACAGTTGTCAGGGGGATTAGTGGGTTTGCTTATCTTGATAGACAAATTATTAATTCTTAGCTCAGGTCCCTAAAAGTTCAAGGAAGAAGGCTTCTTTTGACCTGAACTCTTCAACTTATTTCAAATGGGCTGCCACAAATTTAATTTTTCAGTGTCAGTTAATATTCTGCACAAAGTTGTGATCTGCCACCCGTGAGACTGAAGGTTAACCTCCTAGAAGGACATGAGCAGATGACACTGAAGACCCGTGTAATTTTTAATTACTCCAGAATCACACTGGAATTCATGTCTGATGGACATGTGACACCTGTGCTCCCCACAGTACTGGGGGAAGAATTAAGACATTTATAATGGGATTCTCAACCAGGAGGCTGAGCATGAAGTTGTTTCGGGTAGCCAGGAGAAAATACTGAGATGGATGATTTCAGGTAAATCCTCATTTCATGGACCCATATGGTCAACTCCTGGCTGCTGAAATCTGCCTACTTTCACTATAGTGCTAAGCCCTCGTTCTGCTCTAAAGGTAAGAAAGTTAGACATGCATATTCTCAGGAACAGCTTAGTGTTTATTAAAATTTGCAGGCAATTTTCTTCTTGTAGCTCAAAAAAGAAACTTGGTTGGAGTTTTCCATATTCACAGCGCAATCTTAAATGACTGTTATGCACACACTGTAGTACACCTGTATTTTCCCAATCTCGCTTTAACTAAAGTAGAGATTATGTTGTTCCCTGTCAAGATCCGATGCCCTGTGTGTATAGCAGGTTACACTCCAGGAGAGTTGGGAAGAAAAAATGCCTAGTTTAAATACACCTACAGTTCCTAAGAAGAAGGTGATGAGTTGCTCAGGTTAACAGTGCTGTGGTAGGTCTGAGCATTTGCAGGCAAACTTTGGGTCCAGTGCTATTACCTGGTGGGAACAAAAATAACCCTCCTCAGGTCCCCACAGGGACATCTGATGCCTGCTGAAGTTTTATGTCTTGCTATAAACTTCCTGTTTCTTAAGCATGGGTGACTAGAAGGAAAGGACGGCCCAACTGAAATTGCCTACATAATATCCAATTTCTTTGCGGTTTTGTGAAAACATAACTTCTGTGGTTTTTTTTCAAGGTAGTGACCTGAAAATTTACTTGACAGTCAGCAAAAGGTAATTAAAATGTTCATACTTATTCTGTCTCCATGTGTATGTGTGAAATGTCTTTGCTTGCCAAGTCTTGGATAGAGAGTGTACTTCTGTAAACGTTATGTTTGAAAAACTTAGATGAATTCAACAGAATTGATGTTTTTCTGGGGATATGTGTTATAGCAAAGCTATTTTTGTTTTAAGTATAATTTATAATAATACAGGGTGCATCCTCTTAATTCTAGAAAACTATCCCTTTCTAGCAGGAACATTCCAGCACTGTAGCATAATCTCCCAACATTTTGCTTCGCCTCTTAAACTGCCAGGATTACTTGGACTGGAAGTGGTGGACGTTACATGAGGAGAAGTAAGGGGCAGAAAGTGCCTTTATTTGCCAGGTGGTTTTGCCGTCCTTCAGTGCAGGAGATAAGGGGAGCTTTTGGGTCCCTGCTGTCCTCGTCAGTTTAAACTGTATCTTCAGCACCATCTCTGATCTGCTCTCACTCATCTACTTGGCATGATCGAATCTATCTGCTTCCAAATCAATAAGTCGTGGATGGCAGTGAAGAGGGGAAAAGAGGTGTTCTATATGTACATCTGTACTGTTGCCACTGGCTGGGGCACCAGTGCTCTTGAAGCCAAGAAGCATTGCATCAGAAGCAACACAGGGGTGGCAATAAACAGCGCTATGTTTTTCAGAAAGCATTGCAGTTTTGTCCTCTTCAATACGAAATCTTGTTTGCCTGCAGCACAAATGCAACCTATAATAATTAGGTGATTGTAGGTCCAGGACCTACTGGAAGAAGAGTATTAGTCTTTCAGAAAATACGCATTTCGTAGCATTATCTTTAAGTTTTGTGTCTATAGCCTTACACTGTTTCAGCACAGATATAAAGAAAACTATAAGGTAATTGTTTTGGGAAACACAGGTCCTGTTTTTCTTGGAGTAATGCTGTTGCACTTTTCCTTGCTAAGTTGGTCATTCAGAAAAGAGTGTCTTTCAACTAACCTCTTACATTCTACAGTGTTTCTCTGATAGTTCCTTCCCATGGGTTTCTGTTTCGGAGTGGTGGGGGTTTTGGTTGGCTGGTTGTTTTTTTTTTTAATTTTTGAAAATAATATGCTTGTTGCCATTTTAGGGTACGTTTGTGCCTAATGTACCAAGGCCTTGGTGAAATGTAACGTGACACATTTCCTCAGTTGCTATTTCCCTAAACAGAAAATCCATCTCTGGAGTGCATCAGACTCTTGGACAGTCATAACTCTGTACAAGGGTGCAAATGCCAAGTTAAACACAGCTCTCAAAAGAAGTACTTTTCTGTCTGTACGGGGTGGGGAAAAGGATTTTGTATGTCTTTGCTTCGTATCACATATCTAAACTTTCTCTGTTTACCTTCTCCCTAACCCCACTGCAGAATCCGAAGAGATGAATTTTTCAGTGTTTTGTTTCCTTAAGGCATGTTTTCTTTGAGGTTTTTTTTCCTCTGCAGCTTTGCCTTAGTTTTCCTGTGCTTTTTTTTGAAAAGGGAGCAATCATTGGGAATGAAAACTTACGAAGTGAGCCCAGTCTAGCAGGATCTCTCTTCAGAGTAACCTGGCTTTAAAAGATTTCCATAAAAAGCAAGAGAAAGGAATTGAAAAAGAGCAAAAGAAAAATGAAAGGCTGTTACAGCCTTCATCTTAAACCTTTTCTTTTTTCTTTTTTTTTTTTGTGGTTCACTATTTAAATGTAATGTAATCAATTCTGTAAATACATGTTTATAAAACAAGTTTCATACGTGCATGCACACAGGGCAGACAACAATTTGTGGGGAAGGTTGGGGGTCTTAATGAGGCTCGCACTGAATCTAAGTCAGCAATATCATATTGCTCTGAAAAGTATTTGCCCTGGGATGTGAGAATAGGCATATAACCTGAAAATCGAGGGATTTATTGTAGAAGTTTTAGCTGGATCGTTGTGTCTATGTTGAGGTGGTCTACTTCAAGGAGGACCAACTAAAGACAAAGTAAGGAAAATGAGCAGAGATATCAGAGTATTGAGTGGGTGTCAAGAAAGCAAGTTAGCTTTGAGAAGGCTACGGAAGGAGGGCACAACAGTGTTCATCTGTGTAAAGAGCTGCCGCAGAGAGAGCAAAAATACTCTGTATGCTGGATGGAATAGAAGGGAATAGATTTTTATTGCAGTGAAGATGGCTTGAAATAGGCATTAAGAGCACTTGTACCCATTTATAAATAAAATAAATTACAAACCCCTTTAAGAACAGGTTAAATATCTATCAAGAAATGCATGAGATTAATTGATCTACTGCTGATTCAAACAATGGATTAGATTATTTTCTGGGCTCCCTTTCAGATGTATGATTTTACAGTGATAATTTTTTAGTATGAAACATAGATTTTTAAGTGGGGAAATAAAAGTTTGATTGGGGCGTGTCAACTGGTGCTGAAAATAAAAAAAAAATAAATCGCCTAAGTGTTAACAGGAACTTAATTTTAGTTAGTCGTATGTTTTTAGTGTTTGACTTTCATGAACCTGTGAATGAGTGAATTTTAATAGGGTAAATAAATATTCACAGGAAAATAAATTTTATATTTTCACACAGATCTCTTCAAGAAATCAAATCTTGAGTTGACGTGCGTATTCTGAGTAAAATCAGTGGCCTGGTAATCTTTTCCTGACAAATAACCAATAAAACACATCTTGAATTTTGGCTGTCCAATAAACGTAAATTATCCACAATTAAAAACTATTAAAGAGAGAGACTCTATAATTAATAAAATCTGAAAGGGACACTTTATTCAATGATCAGAAAGAAACTAGATTATCAGATAAATTGTTCATTCTCCTGTAGAGTATCAATCTAGCATTTAAGAGAGATTATGTTCTTTCGGAAAGATAATATCCACTGAATAGTGAGGGCTAACAAAAACTGGTGACAAATAGGATCTAAAGAATGATGGAAAGGGAATGAGCAAAGCCGGCCAAAAACGCTGATAGGAGGAGGTGCTTATAGATTGTCTCAAATCTGGTAGAGTGCTTTTTGCTGTAAGCATTCACGCTAATTTATTAGCAGTGTGTGTTTAACTAACACTTAATCTGCAGTGTTCCGAATTGTTTGTGCCTCCTCTTTTCCATAACTGTTTGTCCAGTGCCTGAGCCGGGTTGGCAGAACTGATTTCATGAAGAAGGCAGCCGGCAAAGACTGACCCTGCTGTGTAAACAGCCCCCGACTCAGGGATGTGAAGTTACTGCTTTGCTTATGTGCCGATCTCTGCAAGATGTGAACCTCCAATGCCTTCTTGCAAATATTTTATGTTGCTGGGTCTATTAAGCTCCTTTCAGCATAGGCGATCCGTGCTGCAGTATTGCATACCGTGATGAGTAGCAGTAAATAACCGCGCAGTTCTCAGTTGTAACTTTTCCAATGATATAGCAGATTTCCGTACATTTGGGTTACCTTGAATGTGCTACATTTCTTACTTTTCTAATCCAACTTTTTGCTGGTCATCAGGAAATTTCTGTGTACTGGACACAGTAAATCAACATCTAGAGAATTAAGTCAAATGTTTTGAATCAAGTTGGTGCAGTATCTCACAACAGCAAAGCATATAACTAGGGAATGTACGTATCTTTATTTTCCTGAACAATGATTACAAACACTGCAGGCTTCATTCAGTGTCTAAGTGTCCATTCAGTGTTGTATAACATTTAACTCTTGGAAAAAACCTCTTAATGATGGAGTTGCCTAAAGCACCTTTCCTCAGCCAAACTGAACAACAATCAGATGTCATTACCATGTCCCCTCGACTGTGTGGGTTTTTTGTTTTGTTTTTAGGAATGTCAGAACCTTTTCTTGGAATTGGGTGGCTTATGCTCAGGGCAGTTTCAGAAATGCCTTGCGTTGTGGACTTTCATGCCTTCGCAAGCAGTGTGAGATAGCAGTATCGTTACTAGTTTGCACCATTAATCCTTGAATTCAGCAGGAGCTCTGCCTGTGGTGATGATGGGTCTGGAACATGGTTTGTTTTTTGTTTTTTTTTATGAAAGAGATTAGTCGCAGTCTCTTACCTTGTTAGAAGGAATTGGACAAAGCTTTGGAGAAGTTGCCTGTCCTGGGCAACAGCTTCGCAGCTACCGTTTAGGCATGGCTGCAGTTTACAATCATTTTTTTTTTCTCTCAAAGTTGGCCCAGCATTGCTTTCATGAAATGGTGGCAGCTTCTGGGACTCTAAATCAAGCTGAGACTTTTTATTATATCTGTGTTCTTAGGTGTTTGCAAATCCTCAATAATTTTGATGTAGGTTTCAAAAAAGAAAATTTTCATTTACATTGTTCTGCGATATAAGATGTCAGCATCTGATAGCCTTTATATGGTTGGTTCCATTCTGTAATTTAACAGCATAAGTAAAAAAAAAACAGTCTGACTTTGCAGTCTGTTGGAGCAGGCATTTATTGCGTTGATATCCTCCTCTATGAGGAAGAGAAGCGGGTTTGTGTCTAAACAGAAGCTTTGATGCAGAAAGCTTGATGCTGTGCCTGCTGATCTGTAGTTATTGTCAGGATTATTGTCGGACATGCTGTAATAGCAAGACTGTATTTGATATATGTGGTTACCTGTGCTTAGCTAGAGTATTTTATGAGGCTGTCTCTGTACAGCAGGAATCACTACCTAGGACAATGTGCTTTGGGGGAGTTGTTTTTCTGCTTTGTCATATAAGTCAAATTGTTACTGCTTTACCTAAGGGAATGTGTGGTTTTGTTTTGTGTTTTCCCCCATCTCAAATATGGCCTCTTTTCTAGACTTGTTCTGCAGATACTTTGATTTTATTAATTTGTCCTTAAGTTACATGCTGCTATTCAGCCTCATCTTCTGTGATAGACCTTTCCAAAGGAGTGTCCCCTTGAGCCCACCACTGTCTTCTCTTAGGATGGCTTCAGAATGGCTTTGTCTTGTTCATACAGAAAACCCCTGGAGTTGTCAGGCGTCAAACTTGCGTATAAGCCTTTGCATCAGTCGCCAGCAAGTCCCTTGTAGTTTTTCCCCGGTTTGCTTGCAAGGTTCTGAGCCCTGTAATGATAGTCATATATAAGAGATAGAGACGTACTGCCTTTCACTGTCCATTGTCATCCTCCTGCACCGACGTGTTGCAATAGCTTGTGGTTATGAAGATTGCAGAGCAAGAGCAAAATAATGGGAAACTTCATACTGGACAGAACCAGGGACTGTAAGACCATAATTGCACAAGAAAGCGTTGCAATGTTTATCTCTCTAGTGAACTGGAGTCTGCCCCCAGCAAACGGAAATCACTCTGCTTTGACAATTTTTTGGCGTATGTTTGCAGCATCTTTGAGACCATGAAATCAGATAGAATGTGGGTTGTGGGTGGCAGATTTTTCCATTTTGTGGTGCGGGATCTGTGTTATGAACTGCAATGTCCTGGAGTAGCAACACAAAGGTTTCTGGACTAAATCAGACCCTGGCAGTTATCCATGTGTGCTTCTTACTGCTTTATGGCATAGTAGTTGGGTGCTAGTAGGTCTGCCAAGGTCACTGACTCACGGAGGTCTGTGGAGCTGTATCTCTGCTAGCCTCTGGGCTTGTTGCCATCCAAAACATCCTGGGCAGCACTGCGTTCTAGATCCCGTGTTTGCTGAAGCCATAGATGGGCGTGCGATCCGAACTGCTGCATGCAGCCCCAGGGTGTTACCACCAGCCGCGGATCAGAGAGAGCAGATGCATCGATGATGGCTCTATGCTGGGACACTAGTGCCTGCCTCCTGAATCCCCTTCCTGCTTTTTTTGCAGCCCCAGGCACAACCAGGCATCAAGATGATTAACATGTATTCCTCAAAAGTTTATCCCCACTTCCCTCTTTGCTTCATGTTTTCCATTTTTCCTGACACACTAGTCTTCCTTTGTTTAGCTGTCCCATATAACAAGTTTTAGCAGTAGTCTAATGACACAATACTGATATCTTGGGACCTATATCTGCATTCCAGAATTTTGAAACCAAGGCAGATGTTACATGTTTCTGTAACCAAAAACCTTTGTTTCTGTGCGGTTTCTGTAAATTCGGTACAGTTGCTCAGATGTAACTGCTAGTGGAGTGTTGTTAAGCTTGCTTATCTTTGTCTGCCTTAAAGGATACAAGATCGTGAAAATCAGGACAAGGGAAAAATTAAAACCAATTTTTTTTGTTTCACAACCCAGACCTGTAGGCTGAATCTAAAAAGCTTGAACTCTAAGAAAGGAGCGTGTCTGCATGTACATGAGTATATATCCACATAGAGTTTGGTTTCAAGATGTGACACCCTTGCTCCTGGAAATTATTGACTCGTCTTTTTAAAACGGCTAGAGCCTTTATTATTGAATAAGGCACTCTAGAAAAACAAATTTTTATTCCAATTTTTCTGTTGGCTTTTGGGTTTTATAATGAATTACAAAATGCTTCTAATTGCCTGTGAACAAAACGTATTGAAACGGTGCAACGAACCGTTATATGAGGAATGGTAGTGGGTGAGAATGTGAAACAAAATGCAGAAAGGTGCAGATGAAAAGCCGCTGTTGAGAAGGGCTTGAAATATTTGTGCAGATGTCTTCGAAGTCCACACCTAATTACGTTCCTGTCATATTTTCCTTATTTTCTCCCTGCTTGTAGGTATTCCGGCCTGGCCTGTGCCTGCACTGGCTGTTACTGCAGCGCTCGGATCTCTGCTGCGCATCTGCAGCACCTGGAAGTAAAAAGAAATTTAGGTGCTAAAAAGAAGTTTTAGTCGCGGCCAAACGAAATAATGCTAATGCTTGAAGAGGATGGTTTGAAATGCAGAGTGCTGAAGTAGCTCCTGACTTTCCAAACCTTAAAATTTTATCGGTCGGTACTGGCAGGCCAACTATAAGTGGTAGTAATAACAATCACTTTATTTATTGGGCACCCTTCCATTGTTAATGTCCTGTTAGATGGCTCACAGAAGATATAATCTGCTGTTAATGTCCTGCTAGGAGCCTCGTAAAAGAAATAAAATACAAAGGCAGTTATATGCTTAATGGTTTATGCTTTTTCTTTCATGTTGATGTAGAAGATTACAGTAAAAAAGGCCAATTTTGCATCTTCATTGAAATTAATGGAGTTTCAATGACTTTTCCTGGACCTGTAACAGTCCAAAATATGTTAATGCTTGTTCTTTAGGTTCGGTCAGCTGATGCTGGAACATTCCTGATTGATTTGCAGGGTACCCCAACTGGATTAATTAGAAGAGAAAAATACTATTTTCTCCTCTAAATTCTGCTTACTGCAAAACCCACTTGCTATAAAATGTCATGTTAGGGAGGCTCCTTTTCCCCATCTTCTGCCTAAATTGCCATTTCTTGTGCTCATTCTTTTCATCTTTTATGTTGTTCATTAAAAATGTTACATTTTATGCCCAGTATTGTTCACAGTCTACAAGGTTTTTATCACTTAGATAAAAGCAATCTACTTGATGCACAGCTGGTCTCTAGAGTGATCTGATTGCTTTTGTGATAGGCCTTAGACACCTAATGCTGTGCAGAGCACTTCTAAGCTTTATTTCTTTTTTCCTCAAATAACTAAATTAAATTACTTGCAGGTGAACTTGTTTTATAATAACATACCTGAAAAAGATTTTCAGATTTAGGGCCAGTCTCTGCCGTGCTTTCTGACTTTGGTAGCATGGTGATCTTTGAGTGGTGCCAGTGATTTCTTAAGGAACGAGGTACAACTCGGCTTGAACACGACTTCCTTTTTCTTGCTCTTCTGGTGGAGCGGGAGGAGAGCGGAAAGCATTTCACCTCGGGAGAGGAATCACAGCTGTAAACCTCAAGAGGAAATAGATGCCTCTCTGTTAGCGTGACCTTAGATGCCTAATTACTTAGGAGGTCTGAAAATTGGTGTTGTGTCCCCACGGGAGCCTGGCGCACGTACTTCAGTGAATCCTGTCCTAAAGTCCATCATGTTCTCCATGTCTCCAAGACTCTGTCCACTCAAGTCCCAGCTCAGGGTTTCAGTTGGTAACAGGACACCTCACTATTGGCCATTGGAGTAAAATGCCTAACTTTTCTTTGCTGATTTAGTCCAAAAATGAGACTGGTGGCATCCTGCGAGATTCTGCTTTTACTGTACAGGATCTTCTTGTTCCTGAATCAAAAAGTCTTACTTTAAAAAGTTACTACTTTTGCCCCATCCCACAGCATATTTTCATATAATCTCATCTTATAATAAAGCAAACAGGAGGTTTTTAAACAAACCTCTTGTATTGTTTAGTGCACATACTGAGACCACTTAACAGCTTTTCTGCTTTTTATTGATTTTTTTTTTTTTTTTTAAGCTGCCAGCCTGCTTCCAGATGGTATTGTACATGGGTGGTAACTGTCAACTGGTACCAAATACACTTTCATCCATGCTTCCCTAGGAATATAATACCTAGCTGGCTTTTGTCCCAAGATAATCAAATGATTGCCAATCCTGGGTTATTAGGATTCATTAAATTCTGGTTGAAATTAGCCCTGGTCACCCTGTAGCCAAGCCAAAGTCGTCAGACTGTTTGGTCATGGGAAATGTATATCCCATTTAGATTTTATTAATGTTTCAGAATTTTTAAACCTATTTACTGTAAAAAGAAATATGCCATCCTCTGTGGGCTGGGAACTGTTTTACAGAGTCTTTTCTGTTGTTTCTTAAGCACTGGCTGGCTTTGTCCACACTTCATTAGAGGCATGTAGTGGCTCAAGAGGATTAGGATAACTCCAACCCAGCATTTCTACTCCCAGTGGAAATTAATCTCTTGAAAAGAAAGCTGTGCAGGGTTTGTTCTTGTTTTATTTCTTAAACTGCCCATAGCTCTGTCATTATTTCAGACAGTGTTTAAGGACCCTAAGCAAAGCCCAGTATATTAAAATATTTGATTACGGCTCTTTCTGATATAGTTTTACATGGGCCTAATTACTATATCTTTGGGCTTCCTAAATCTCACAGTAGCAATGCCTACTGCTCTAGATATTGTTACAGGTGTACCAAGACTATAAAATTTTGCTTTGCTGTACATGGTAAAAGATAAGCTCCTTTTCAGAGCACTGTGAGTATAGCTGGCTGTCTCAAGCTCTAGTCATTCTCAGTGGTGAAAGATCTTCCCGCACCAGACGTTTGTACCCTGCTTCTGGCTGCTGTTGCGGTTCCCTCTTCCCCTTCTTTGTCTCTCCCCCAGCAAGAAATACTTAAAAGATCTTGAAATTTTTTCAAGTAGAAATGGCTTGAACTACTTTAATGCCTTGAAATTTTCAAGTCTTTACAAATGTTGCACCCAAAAAGTGAATTTTCATGACCTAGCACGGCCTGTTGTAAGGAAAGAGCCATCGCACCATATCTTAAAGCGGCAATAGGTATAGATTTAAAGGGGAGGCTGCACGTAAGGAGGAAGTATGACATGCAAGTTTTGGCACTGTTCTTGGAAGCAAATAGGTCCAGAAAACTGCAGAGCTTATATTCCATTAGTCAGCAGCAGGCAGTCCTTTAGGTTGAGCTGCGACCTCACACTCCTAAAACTACAAACCTATCCGTGGAGTATGGCTGTCCTGTACGGACACACGGCCAGCAGTGCTCTAGGCTGATGTGTTTTTGCTCACACTGGAGTGCCCTGTGCTCGTACGGAGACACGTGGAAGTAGCACCGCTCTGGAGCAGGTGACTTGTTGAGTCTTGGTAGCCCAGCATCTGTTCTTCTGCCTTGCCGAATTCTCCATGTCTAACTTTCAGGAAACTGAAATAAGATTCTTCTGCCCTAATCAAAGATGCCTGACAATTGCTGGTGTAATCATACTGTAAACAACTGTGGGCAATTATTCTTTACTTTATTTCCTTTTGTTCTTTACTTCGTTTCAGTCTTCTCCGCTAATCTGTGTTATGCAGCACTGTACAAAGTAGTAATCAAATGGAAGTACGCTCAACATTTTCACTTAATTTTGTTTTCCGAATAAGAAATAATTTCAGATTGTACTTTGGTTGTACACATTCATATTCACCTTTTTCCTGAGAATCTCCTTACCTGAAAGTTATCAGTACGGATTTTTGGGTTGGAATACTAGAGCATCTGGGAACAGGAACCTTGATTGAGTTCTGTAATGACACATTTTTACAAGCTTATAGATAACAGGTAAAACCTGAGCTTAATAAATATTGCGGTTAGACTTCAGACTCAGCTGAAAAGATAGTAAAGCTGTACAAACTTTCGTTGTAAAGCTTCACCAGACGCTGGGAAGCATCATGTCTGAGTGTGGAAGTGAAAATACCATGGTTTTGATGCCAAACAAACCTTAAATTTTATGTGGAATCTCCTTCTTTTTTTTTATTCTTCCCCAACTGGAAATCATTAGGGCTATTATTAGCCGTGCATCAGGATCTAGAGTAAGATGCTAGCATTTGTAATAAATTTTATGGTTTTTTTTAATGCAAGCCCTTCAATTTTGGTAAACCTGCTCCTTGCACTTTTCTTATCGCATATATGTACACATACACATCTTCCTTATCTTACAAGAGGACTTAAGGTCAACATTCTTCTTTTCAAATACCTTTATGGTAACTGCTTTCCACCACCGCCCCAGACACCACCATTCAGGAAATGTTTCATAATTCATTCAGTATGTATGTGAATTTTTTTGTAGTTTCTCACGCTTCTTTGTTTGTTTTGTTTTTTAAATAAATCTCTCTTGCTGGAGATTTTAAGTAGAAGTCAGAACAATACCCTAGTCTGTAGGTAACCTGGTTGGGAAGGGTGGTGCACAAGGCTATTCTACCTCATGGCCCCCATTTAAAAAGTACTTATTGTAAAAAAATCAAATCATACAAACAGAAAAAAACCCTAAAAATGGTTGTGTTCAGTAGCATTTTCATTAAGGATGGTTAACAGCTCTGTAACTGTTCAGCTGTTGCCAATAGCATTTTCATATTGCACCTTCTGGGTGTTACTGTCTTGCTATTTAAAAATAAATAGACTGATATATAGGCAGACACACCAAAAAGAGGTAGTATTACTGACAACGCCACTATAACTTTCAGCCCCTTAACATAAAACCGCACCACTAAATCTCTCAGGGTAAACTATGCAGAGATAGAAAAGCCCCAAGGTATTAAGAGTGATTTTGATCTAAATTCCAATTTTATTTTATGACCGTTTTACAGCTGCTTCTAGATATCTTCTCTCGTAAACTACAAGGTACAAGGCAAATGTTACCTCCTTTTTTTTTTTCCTGCGGAGTTTCAGACAGTTGGTTTATTGTGACATGTTAGCAGCCTTTTCTCTGCGCTGCACATTCACAAGAATGAATTTTAATGAGACTAAGCTAGCAGAAGACCCATAAAGAAGATGCGATTATGTTTTAAGTATTCATAAAAAAAGTTACATTAAATTTACACGTTTTGATTTTGTCTGTGACAGTCAAAAGAAATAGACTGAGAGCATATGAGGCTGTGTAAATCCATACAGTTGAAATGACTTTATTGCCTGGGCTGCATAGCCAGAAAACATTTCTCCGTGCAAATAGGGAACCTTTTTGCTGGGGAAGACCAGGCAGGAAAAAAAAAAAGGAAAATATAGGAAGCCACTGGCCAGTGCCAGAGTATGAACTCCTCTTGGCGTCGCTTCTGAATGACACCACTTACGCACATATGCTTATAGGATAAAATCTTTACGTGCTCACTGAACAGGAATAACAAGTAGGAAAACAATAAGTTGTTGGTATCGTTATAAACTCCACGAGGAAATTTTAGGCCTGTAAAAGGAAGGCTGCTTAAGAGACGTGTGTGGTGATGGCTGAAACTTGGAGCAGTTTGTACTCTGGGTGGGATCCCCGTCTGCAAACTGAAGGGATACTTTCATACATTAGCAATAGGCTGCAAGTTTATAAATAAATGTTCTGTGAACAGTGGTGAGTTATAATGATGGGAGTGTCAAATTCTATACTAATTACACATAATTGATGAGGAGTAATTTCTTCAAGATAGTATTTTATTCTTGTGAACTAATGTTTCCAAAAATATCCCCCCCCCCCATTTTTCCTTGTTGGAAATTGGTTAAAATTAAAGCTTGATGGGACGCTTTGAGCATTGTGATGGAACTCAGTTTAAAAGTTTAAACTCTTTTGACTTGTGATACTAATAGTGCACTTCTAGGTTGCCTAGGTTTCTTCTCTTGCGCATCTTTTTACAGCAAAATCTGGCAGTATTACCTGCTGCCTGTCAAAATAGGGAAAAAATATTATTGCATAAAGAAAATAATAATCAATAAAAAAAATTTCTACTACTTATAAAGAAAAAAGTGTTCTTGCTCAACAAGAAATATTCTTGCTCTTGCTATGAGGATAGTAATGGTACACAATTTTTGATTGCAGTGATGTAGTTCCACTAAGCACCAGAAGATACATTTTCATCATCAGATAAAGACAGCGTTAATTGACCTCTTCATCACTCTATGCAAGCAGGTTAGTAAACATTAAAAATGATTAAATAAATGTTGTGTATAAGCTTTGTGGAAAAGCTAGCAGCATGCTTGGTTATTCTTAGCTTCCAAGATTATGGCCAGGACCCTTGATGTGCAGAGAGAAAACAATTGTAATTGTACTCATGTAAGTTGGTAATGCCTGTCTGATAGCGGTCCTCTCCTGTCCCAGCTGATACCATCCCTTAATAGTATGTTTAAAATATCTGTGAGAGCTGCAATCTTCCCCTCATCAACACCTCCAAAAATGGTTTGATTGGAATGAAACTTCTTGTGCAGTTTTAGATGCTTTTCCCCCATATTTATTTTGAAATTAGAAGTAATGTATTAAGAATATCAACAGTAAGCATTTTGCATTTTCTGTGATTTTTCAGCTTTGCTGATCACAGGTATAAGATGAAGAAACTGATTTTTTTAAAAAAAAAAAAAGAAAGGTCAGCTGACCAAAAATGCAGTGTTTGGGGAAATGAAGTCTTTGTGGGAAGCTTTGTTTGACGTTTGGGTACTAGCATTTGTTTCCTTGTTGGCCTGCCACAGATAATTTCTCAGATATACACCATGACTCTTCTGAAGTTTGCTGGAATGGAAGGAGACCCAGTAGAAGTTAGAGCTTTGATTACATTTTCATACAAACATCAGTGGTACTGTGGACTTTTTTTTTTTTTAATCCATTTTCTTCTTTGCTTGAAGTTTTATTCAATTAATTCTATCAGTCTATCACAGTGCAGAAATGCTGCCCAATATTTCTTACTTTCATTCTCTACTTACACACAATAGGATTCTTCTTTGATGTTTACATCATTAAAAAGGAAAAAAAAAAACAACCTGTTAACTAACTTCTGTTCAAATCCCTTCTAAGATGGCCAAAAAACCTCCTAACCCCTAATCGGTTCATCTTATTATAGATGCTCAGAGCCATATCATGCTGTGAACAACCCTAAGTTTCTAACGTATGCTAAAACCTCTGTTTTGTGAATTTGAGACTGAAAGCCTAATAGCACAGGAGTATTTGATACGGAAGTACTTCAGTTCAACCTTGTTCAGTCAGAGGGAGTACTCCGTGAATCCTGCTCTGTCGATTCATTACCTTTGAAGTTCTTTGCTGGTCCCACAGGGGAGCCTGCCCATTAGCAGGCCTAAATAGCAGTTTCCCAGTCAAATGGGATATGGATGCTCCTCTGCGCTGAAGGTCTTTAAAATACCCTAAAAGATAGGGTTTTTTCTAGCTAAGTGTGTATTTGTTCATAGACTGGACATACGAAAAACAAATAGTTTTGCTTCAAAGTCTGTGAGATCTTCCTCCCTGGTGCCCCATTAATGATTTTCAATTTCTAGTACAGGATTAATTTTTCATAAGTACAGATTAGCTCAGCATAAATATAGTAATCAATTTACGTTTATGGAAAGTTCCGGCTAGTTTTATTCTGAAAGAACTGAGAAATGTTAGAAATGGAACTTTCCATAGCTGGGTGCAAAGCCTCGGTTTTGCTTTACGCTGAAATTCTGTTATCCCCTGCCAGTTTTATTGTCTAGGTGCACAGTTATGTCAAATGCAAGCATCAGTTTTAGAAAATTGGATTTTACAATTTGAAAACACTTTGCTGTGGTTTAGATTAAGGATGTTCTTGATGATACGGTCTTTCTGCAACTTATGTAGTTGTTCTACGTCAGCTAGTCTAAAAATATTTAATATAAAGTTGATAATTCTTGACTGAAAATCATACTTTACAAACACAATGTTATAGAGGCAATGAGTTTTCCACAGTAAGTAGTTGAAGTATATGCTGGTTATATCTCATCGCTAAATATTGGAAAAACTGCTTCTATTACGTGTTATTACTTCTACGAAGCATGTGACGACATAGTAAACGATTAGTGATGTGTAGATCATTAAATTTCCACTGACTATCAGACAAGACAAGCAATTGAGTAGTATTCATCATTGCAATAAACCAAATTAAGCAAGATGTTTCCTAACGTGCTCTATCCTGAATAACAGGAGCATGTGAAATGATTCAACACAGGAAGGGAACGTTTAGTGCTTTCGCCCCAGGCTTGCGTGCCACTGATTGATGTTGTTAAACAGCACAGACTCCTGGGGGGATGCTTACTTGGGTTTAGAGAGTGGTTTATTTTGGTTACAGCTTTTTCTGTTTATAGTCAATTTAAGAGCAGCTGAAATCTATTATTTGTGAATCAGAAGATTGTCCACACTGGAATCTTTTTCCATTGGTTTAACCAAACAAGGTCATAATCTCAACTGAGCGTTCAGCTAGAGCATTTATAGATAACAAGGGAGCCAAATACTGGGAGTTTATGGTACCTTTGGATTTGGCTGACTTCTGTTCTTTCTCATGTAGATTTCTAAGACCCTCAGTAAATAAATAGATTTTTTTTCTTTCCCTGCTTCTCATTGATAATTTCTGCCATTGTTAAAAGGATAGGTGCTGTAATTCACAACAGAGTTTGAGGAGAGCACTTTTATATTTCCCTGTTGGATAAGCAGAAATAGCTCCTGAGCAAGAGGCTGTGGTGGGTTTTTTACTGTTTTCATTTATTTATTTATTTATTATTTTTAACAGAGAAGGTGACTAGAGAAGTACAGAACTGTCTGATCATCTTCTTCTTGATATGTTAGTACTTACATGTGTTGTTCACTCAGGTCCTTCTGTCTCCCAGTTCAACACTGTACTAGTTTTAGGGGCGTCTGTCATGAGGAATTGAACAAAATTATCCTCTATTTGAAAACAAACTAACTCCTAATCTGAATTACAGAGAGAGCAGAGGTTGGCCTCTTTGTGGAAGCTGTAGGTGTATCAGTGATTTGCTATGTGTAACTGGACTTGTTTAATGTAATTTTGTTAATTTACGGCAGTTTCCAGGTATTGCTTTAATTTGAGCCTCCTGAGTAAGATACAAGTTCAGTTTACGCATTAGCTGGTCTTCTGGAACTGTGAAGTTCTGTTTTGGCGTTTTGAGGTTTTTTCCTTCCCTTTGTCCTTTGATGTTCTTACTGCCTAAGTCTGGCTCAGCTGTAGCTGAAGAACAAAAAAAAGAAACAAATGCCTCCATGGATGAATGAAACACCATGGCTGGAATAAACAATCCACCTCATATTTAAAAAATGAAACCGAATCATAGAATGGGTGAGGTTGGAAGGGACCTTTAAGATCATNTCAGTCGTTCCTCGTAAGGTTTGTCCTCCAGACCCTTCACCAGCTTCGTACACCCTCAGAGGAGGGCTAACTGCATTGTAACACAGAATCTGTGGTAGTGAACTTTGCATTTTCATATTTCGCCTTACCCAGTGCCTTATGCTACCTTCAGCCTGTGGGTGATGGGGCGGACAAAGCTGCAGTGAAGGGGCAGTCTTTCTCCTGCACCGCTCTTCGGAAAGCAGGACCTCAGTACAGCCTGCCAGGAATGTCCCTCCCGTTCTGGGACTCCACACCTCGAACGCAGCCTCTGGCGAGTCCAGTAAGTACTTGAGGCACCTGTAGCCTGTGTCTTGGGCAGGGCTCAGCAGGAGACATGCCGTTAATGAGGAACAAACTCCATCCTCAGCTGTCACGCGGCATCTTTATGCAGCATCGGGTACCACCCTCTGGACACAGACACCTCATGACAGGGTGGTTTCCAACCGGCGTGTGGTGATGTGCTGTTTCTTAGGAAACCGCTGTGATGGCAGCACGTCTCTCAAAAAAGGCTTTGGTCAGATCTTGCAAGTTTTGTAAATACATGAAGAACTTCATGCATGGTGTACAACTATTGGTATTTTGCTGAATGGGGTGCTGTGGCGTTATGGTACCTGAGTTGCTGTTGTCCCTTCATGTGTTTGTTGTCTTTATCTTGATAAAGAACAGCCCGTTGAGTGCATTGCCTTCATCAGTTACCAGGGGCTACCCCTATTCCTCTTGCTGTAATTGGTGAATAAACAGGAGCTTTTTTTCAAGTGTAGTAAATCTCTCAAATATCCAAAGCATTAGAACATCAGTCTTTTTCTTTCCTCTGCAAAATAAAACCTGAAGTGTAAACAGAAGATTTTAGATTAGCAATTATAAGTTTGTTTAGCCCATCCAGTTTCCTCACAAGGTGGGGTTTTTTTTCAGTTTTCATGATGAAAAAACTTCCAGAAAGTAAACAAAGTTTTGATAGAGATGCACAAGCTTGTGCTGTAGATTGCAAGGATTAATTTTTCTGTCTTTCCCTAGGAATTTGTAACTTCAAAAAAAAAAAAACCCACAGTGAAATTGTGGTAAAAGAAATGCTTGTAAAGACTACATAATGTCTGTAAGAAATAATTTTATGATCACAATATTAGGTTTCTCTTATTACTGTTATCTATGAAAAATTGGATAACAGAAATATTTCCTTCCCATTTCTTTTCTAGTAGGGTCTTTTTTTTATTATTCCTTCATCAGTCCCACTGCAGCCTCTGTCTAACTTCTGGTTTTGACTAAATTGATGGATGTTTTGATAAAAGCTGTTAAGTATTTAACTGTAACTATAGACGAATCGAATGATAAGGACTTTTTAATTGAGAATTTCTGTTCTGGGGAGAAAGGCTTCTTTGTCAGACGAAAAGCAGAAAGCTAACTGAGAAAAAAAATCATGTATAGTACAATAATGATGTCCAGAAAAGGACAGAAGATAATGATGATTTATCCAAAGATGTTAAGAACAAGGTCAAAAATATTTTATAACATAAAGTGAAAAGTATCAAGTCAAACTTTGTCACTGTCACCAAATGCATGTTCTTCATTTATTTTTATAGCTATGGGCACAAGACTATCTTATTAATGCAGAGATACAATGTCGTCATATAGGTCACCTTTCATTTCGCTTTTTTGTTCATATTATCACGTAGTCGCCTTGATTTCTGGAGCTCTTTATTAAATACCTCATAAAAAAAATCTGACCTTATTCTTTAAATTCCATATCTCTGCTGCTTTCTAACCTGACTACAGGAAATAAATTTCGAACAACCCCACAGTGTTGTAGAGAATGAAATTGTAATCTGTCCTTAATGACAGAAAAAAAAGAAATTAAGGGTGTTGGTGTGGTGTGGTGTTGTCTTTTGGTATGGTTTTTTTGGGGGGGGTTCTTTTGTTTGTTGTTTGGTTGGGGTTTTTTAAGTTCCTTCTTATTTGGTGGTCAGCCAGAATCCTTAATTTGGGAGTGGCTGGGGAAAAGTTTGCAGTACTAACATTGAAGTAGAAATATCATTATGGAATTGGTAAGTATAATATAGGTCATACACAGATTATCTTTAATGGTGCTCAGTCCAAACATGTATCATAGATTTTTGTGAAACAGTGTCAATTCACACGTTGTCTGTGGTCTTCCTAGTACATGTATATGCTATACAAAATATTAGATTTGAGGGAGTTGTCCCTAAAGTAAATCTTTCAAGACAGTTTTATCTGCACAGTTTGAAGCAGGGTAATGGAATACTACCCTGAGTTTGATCCTTGGCAAATTTAGAACCTGTTTCTCCATTTGTGTTTGCAGTAGTTTTTCTTTCAATAATCTGTAGAAATATAATTAACTCTTTCTTAATAAGAAAAAAAACACTGGAAAAAGTAGTGTAACAGGTCTGTGCTCCTGTTATGGTAGGGATGTTGATAAGAGGCAATTTTTGTTTTTAACAGCTTTATTCTGTTTTTACCTTTTGCATCATAATCATTTTCATTTTACAGAGTCAGTCCCTAACAGTGACATGCTATACTTCAGTCGGTTAAACTACAACTAATTCAAAAATTATGAATGTTAAAAAAATATATACCTCCTTATGGACTTGTAGCACTGCACTGGATAAAGCTTGTGCTAAAGCTGCTCTCTGATTCTTGCGTAGCTGTTGGTTGGCATCGCCATACCTGTAGTGAATTGGTTTTCCGAAGTTAAACTGTATACAGATGTCACTGTAATGTGTTAGAAGTATTCCCCTCTGGCCTGTGACACAAACCAGCACGACACCTCGCACTGTGATACGATGGATGTGCTCGGCAAGATTAATATTAACGGCAGTATCCAGTTACCGTAACACCGTTGTGCAGTACTGTCCCTTACTAGGAAAATATGATCCAGTACATTAACATGGATGAAATAAATATGCGTTAATATGAAATCCCTCTATGACCACACTAATTGTATAGTTATCAGTGCTCACTGATACAGATAATACTTAAATCAAGGTCTTATTTTCAGCCCAGCAAAACAGATCAACACAAAGCAGAAGAACAACGCTTAACACTAGTAGTGTTTATAGATAGTAACCAAATCATGCCAGAACAAATAAACTTATAGATACTAATACCAGGAAAAAGAAAACAATTGCTTCGTTTAATAGCTGAGAAATATTGTATTTCTAAGAATAACGTAAAGAAATATTCCTAAGATTAGTCCGTGATTTTTTTATTTTTTTGCTAAACATAGGTTGAAGTAAGGTTTTCAGCTTGTATGATGTAAACGATGAGACGTAAGGAGTTTACACCAGCTAAGAGCCTATCCCATGAAGTCTGAATGAGATTCATTGCTGTTAGAGCACTTCACAGCACTATCAACTGCAGAACTGAAATCTGTGTATTTCACTTACTTTGGCAGAAGAACCATTCCGGACTTCTGATATTGCTAATAAATGTTGTAGGTAAGATTAGGAAAAATTTTAAGATAAAATAATTTATCTGTTGAAGATGTTAATTGGAGAATGAATAAAGAACTCATTTTCTAATTACGTTCAGTTATAACTGAACCACTTCACGTAAAATTGAAGCATTGTGTGCAGCACCCTTATAAACAGCTTTTATTAGTTAATTCTGGCAAAGTCAACCAGGTAAAAACTGAAATCACAGAGTGAGTGTTGCAGGGCGCTAGGTGCTGGTAGTAGGATGAAGTGGGATCTCCTGAGTCCTGTTTTCTTCCAAGGTGACGGTGAGATATTTCAGTAAAGCAAAGCCAAGTAGCTTGAACTGCGCACTGCGCTGTTGGTGACTATCCTGCACTGTTTTAAAAAGTATTTATTCCAGTTAGTGACTTCTGCCAGCTAACTGCAAATCAAATACCTCCTCCTCCTCCTTCTTGGTACTCCATTGAAAAACACAGGCATGAACATGATCCCCAAGTACTTTCTTCAAGCAAAAAGCATTAGAGATGTGAAGGAATCTCTATCTTTTCAGGTTGATTTTGTTATTTCTTTATTTTTCAAGTAGTGGCTAGTTTTATAAATAAATAATATGTATTTTCATTGTATTTCTTGTGTAAACTACGTTTGCGTTTCCTAGATCCCATGTTCACCTCACCTGTCAGGAGCAGCGCTGGTCCACAGCACTGTGTTGGCAGGCGGGCTATCAGAGAGGGGAAAATGTGTGGCTTGGCCCCGTTGTCCCTCTGCCTCTGATCTCCTTTACTGTAATTAAAATGGTTGGGTTTTAGTCTTTGAAGCTTCTGAGGCCTAAAGGATGGTGCAGCAAATAATGAAATACAAAAGTGAGGTTTTCTTTATGAGTCTGTAAGTCACGCTTAGGAGCAACTGGTTTTTTTTTCTGAGTGAAGAGAGAGGACAGCAGAGAAGAAAGAAAAGCTGGGGGTGCAGGAGAGGAAAGATGAGATTATGCTACCTTTTCCTAGCATCTTGTCAAGAAAAGATCCTTATGTTTTCCCCTGTTCAGGTTAGAAAATTATGATCCCTATTTTTAATCCCCAGTTCACAGCAGCAGAACACCAGGTAGTTATTTCTAGCATCTGTTTGTCATAAACTAAGGTATACCCTAAAGAGACACTCTTCATAAACACTGAGCACCAGAAATACTGTTCGTGTTAAATTGGACCACATGAATAATACAGAAGTCATGAATTTAAATTATTACTGGCATTTGGAGAAAATGGCAGTATTTCAGCCATTAAATAACAACTTTGCTTTATTTCTGGAAACAGAAAGTTATTAAGTTGTAAATCATATTGATGCTACGGCTCAGATATATTTCTGGTTCTCAAACCATCCAGACATATCTCGGCAGTACCGTGTTGCACTACGGTTGTTTCCTCAAAGGTCTTCAGCCTCTCCTGTGAAATACCTGAGCCATAGCCATACTATAATGGTGTTTTTTTATCTTACTAGGGCTAGGCGCCCCTGTTCGTGGGGCCAAAGTGTCGTGGGGTTTTTGAGGTGTGTTGTCTAAGCCAGGTCGTGTTTGATGCTTCTGCAGTGCCCTAACTGGTGGTGTCAGAACAGCTATCTAAAGCTAACTGGGGTACAGTACACTAAATAGTACGGTCACAGGAGCTTTTTCTCCCTGATCTTTGAATTTTATCCGTTTAAGTTTCCTTATCAGGGTAAGACTAAAGCTTTACCAGACGATGACCCATAGAACTAAATAAACATCTTTGTGATCTGCAGTGCTCATTATTTCCCTTTCCTGTTTCTGCTCTTCCTTCACCTCTCAACCTGCTTTCTACTTAGTGAAATGAAGTTGAGGCGAGTTGGAAAAACATGCATTAAAAAAAGTGACTGCTTGTTGATGGGATCTATATGGGCTTACGTCAGTAGGCGGAGGAGAGAACAGGTTTCATTCAGATAACTTTGCGAGGGGAAACCAGCAGTTTCCCTTCTCTGTTTTAAGGAAGATGTCCTGAATGATCTTGAAAGAAATAATTTAGTCTTTCCAGAACTTTGCTTTGTAAAGTGTGGATGCTGTATTTAGCACAAGTGCCAAAAAATAAATATAAGAACAACTTGGAGATCTCTTCAGTTTGAGGCAGCTATCCAGTTGACGTTGTTTGGTGGAAATTAAAATGGATATAGTGACCATAAGAACAGAAGGAAAATGTTTCTTTGGACTCTCCATCAGGTCTCTTATTGTTGCTTCAGTTGTTACTTCAAAAGGGAAAACTGGGGAGAACATACAAAGGTCAGGTTAGAGAAGTCACCCTCACTGAAAAGCTCAGACTTGTATATATAGGGGTTTCACGTTTCTCTTCATCAGAGACACAAAAGACATCAGAAACCAGAATACTAAGCAGTGAAAAATGCAGATGTAGAAGAGTTGCAAATCCAGCATGACAAAAATAAGCTCCAAGGGGAAAAACACCTTTAGAGAGTGAAAGAAGCACTGAGCAGCGGAGGAGGCTGCATGCTGGAGCTCAGGCTATGTACAGATAAGATTTGATAAAAGTCAAGCTGACTTAGACCTTGTGAAAGAAGTCAAAGCAAACAGGAAAAGGTTTTTCGGCTATATACATAAAAAGAGACTAAAGAAAGAAAAGCTTTCTAGGTTGTGGGATGGGATAAGATAAAGTGTAAAAATGGCAAAATAAATAACGCGCCTCACGATCTGTAAGGATGATTAGGCTGAATGGGGGCTCAAAGACAGGAAAGACAAAAGGGAGAAAGGGAGTGAAAGCTGAGATGCAGAATATTCTACAGTAGGAATTTAATGACCCTGATGTAATAAGAAGACGAACCGTGGAGGTTCCGTCGTACAAACGGTTAGGTGTTTTTTTGTTTTGGGGGTTTTTTTTTTAAGGATTAAAGCCCCCCGTGCTCCAGAAGCATAATAAACCCAGGCTAGGGCAGGAGAAGAGAAGTACTACAAAGGCAAGGAAGGGAGATGGCTTTTGGAGAACCTGACCAAGAAGGGGAAACTAGGAAGAGCTCTGGGTTTTTTTCAGTCTAATAAAATCTGGGAGAGGTGGCTCTGGTAACGGAGCATTAAAATAAGAAGCATCACTGCCACAGAACTTCTTATGGAGGGTGAAACTCAAATGTCATTGAAATGGTTTTGGCTTGGGGGGTGGGAGAATGGTGGAAGAACGGGATGTTAAGCCTCTCCTGTCACTAGCAAATAAGCTGTCCACCTTGTTTAAAGTCACGGGGATACTTTTTTCCCCACACAAATATTCATATCCCGACGTATTACGGCCACCAGAGCACCACAAATCATATTAGGTTTTTTTCTGGTCTGAAGAGCGTTTTTATTTAAAGAAAGCAAGTGTCTCCACAGTCCTAAAAATGCCCCCTGTGCCTTTCCTCCCTCACACACACCTGAAATCCTCCTGCTGTTTGAAACATTAGGGTTGAAAAGTAACTATATATATTTTTTTTAATATCTTGTAATATTCTTTACTCCATCAAATAGATATATATAATCCACACGAAGACAACAGTAAGATTTGGGTTGTTCCACTGCAAAATGGAAGATAAAATGGAAATACGTAATAGTTCTTCAGGCTAATTGAATCAAAGCAATAACTAGGCAGCCACAGTTTACATTAAGACACTTCTCAGGAAATCAAACTAAAAATAGGTTAACGCTCCCTTTTGGTGTCTCGTGGTGTAAAGTATTGCTAAAGCCCTACTCTGTGCCCTTAGCTTTCTTCTGCCACTTTTCAATTAATCTTCCCAGAAATAAACATTTTAATAAGCATATACAATAACACCAATCACTGATGGTAATTACTCTAAGTAAAATAGCTATTTTTATTGCAGCAAATATAAAATGACAATTTTAATTATGTAAAGTCTCTAATGCCTTAATGATTTTAGCCCATTTTCCATGTTTGTACATGAAAGCTGGCTCCATATTTTTACTGCTTCCAAAGTTACAAGGAGATATTATTGGGCTTTAAATGTTTATTGTCATCTTAGCAAAGTGGCTTTTATTTTTTGTTTATGTTCTAAAAGCTTGGCAGACTGGTGGCAATCCACACGCTAATGGCTAATCTGGGTTTGTGCCAAAAGAACAGTAATAGCTACGAGCACGCACAAAAAACATCTGAAGAGTAAATGCCAAATTAATCCCCAACGTCACTCTTTTGCCTTAGTGCAGTTACACTGGAGAATACATTTTTCACAGTGTGCATCCTGTTATAATCCATTATCTTCTAAGGGGGCTTGCATATATCAGGACAGTCAAGCACTCTGGGTTCAGCTGTTGCCTTTCCATCCAAAAGAATCCCAAATCACGCCGCCAGTCGTGGCCTGTGTGCCCTGCTATTCAAAATAGCGAAACACATTCAGCCTCCCGTTGAGAGGCCTCAATGAATTACACCTTTACAACTGAATTTAGGATGTTATAACTTCCTCTTGAATGCTATAAATACCTAAAGTGATAGGTAAGTCCTGCCAAAGTCAAAACAGTTGTATGTTTTAATGGTAACACAGATGATTTTTTGACTTTGTTCGATATTGAATGCTACCATTTTGATACTTGTTATATCTAATTTTTTTTAACCTGTTAGTACATTTTTTTATTCCCACAAAATAGGAGAGCTGTTTTCTTGGAGAGAGTATGTCAGGTTATTTATACTTGCTATGAGCCAAGTCCTGCTCTGCAGAGAGCAGCAGTGTGCCTTTGCTCCTGCTGCAGGATTTTAAATTCATCATGTTCCACCCTTGCCAAAAGGAGGAAGGCTCAAGCTCCACACAGGAGGGTTTTTGAAAATGTTCTCTCTTAAAGATGATCTACTAAAAAAGAAAATTGCCAGAGGTTGAGGCACCTACCTCAGTAGCCCGTCATTAATAGTAGTTTGATTTTACGAAACAGTGGGGTACAATGGCTCATTAATTTAAAATGGATGACAGTAGAAAGTGGCTTGGATGGTGGGGTTTTTTCCCCCTCCCTTGTATTCTTTCTGTATTTGGGAGTGTAATTTCTCCATGACTTCTCTCATTCTCATCAGACATATTGTCAGAGTATAGAGTGAGCAACTGGTTCTTCTCTATCTGCATGGGCTTTCCCCACTGGTAGTTGTTAGCTATAATAATTTAATAGCACTGTTCGGTTCTCTGATCGCTGGTTGTGGACATGGTGCTTCCCTGGCCAGGTGAAGTCTGTTAGATGTCTAGCAATCTCTTCTTTTTTTTTCTTTATCTTCCTAGGCTGCTTTTGATAAATTTTGTCAGTAGCACTATCATTTCTAAACGGAGACACCAGAGCCTGTAGTAACTGGCCAAATGTAGCATTCACATTCACTATTTCCGCTATGTCTCTGTTGCTGATTACTACAATTGATCGTATACATTACCTCTCAAAAGTTTTATCCGGTCATAACCTAGTCTTCAGCCATCAAAATCCCAGCCACGTTCTTGTCTGGGTTTGCAATCATCCCTGTTTGATTTGTTTTTTATGGGAGCATTGCTGCTGTTACTAAAGACTTTTTGTGATCTCACCATCATTAACTGGAAATCATGATACCATGTATGTCTTGAGCTGCATGTTCTTTGTGGGTTGATGAGCATTTCAGGTGATCGATGCCATTATTTTCCCTGTGTAAGTGAATGACATTTGTTTTGAATTCAGAGCCTTCATAGTGTGTGAAAGATTTTCTTTGTAGATATCTGCCAATACCACCTGGTTCAAATGCCGTTGTAAACTCAGATTTCCACAGTTGTTCTAATAGTTTGTCAGGTCTGTACCTGTACCCCTTGGGAAATGAGATCACATTTATTCTCTGGAAATCTATGCATAGCTCAGTGACCTGCCTGCCTTGGCAATCATCATCACCACATCTTTTTCCAATGGCTGTGTGACACTATTATCCCTTATTTAAACAATTTTTTTCAGCTTTTTCAAAATAGAGTGGTTTACCTGCAAGAAATTTGCAAGATATGGTCAATATGGTAGTTGAATGCAGCTCATTTCTTGTTTTCTGTAGACCCTATGAAAATGTCCTGTATTATTTCCATTTACATTCTCTGATTGTGTGGGGGGTTTTATGCTTTACCTGCTCACTCGCTAGCATTGATGTTCTTGATTTCTTATCTTTCAAGATTTATCTCACTGTTTAAACTGTTTAAACATACTCATATTTTAAATGCGTGGCGTTTACAGCTCCACAGTCTGCTTGATGATTGTAGTCTAGATAGTCGACTAAGCCTGGCAGGCTTACTGTGTCCAATATGTTCCACTTGCCACCTTGCTGTTAGCAAACAGGAGGATGGCAGAAATCGAAAGTAACCCTTTCTGCACCCTATACTCTGTGTATCGCACTAAATTGTTATATTAAACCATCTGGGCTGCTTTGTCCAGAATCAGTTGGTGATTGACCCAGTAAGTGCCCCACATGCCCCAGGTTTTTCAGCCTGAGGACTTTGTGTTACTGTCTCCTGTTGTCTTGGTCCTTTATGAAATGTTTGACTTACTCTTTCCTCTGTCAGATGAGGGTTGGAGCCTCCTTATCTTCTGGCTTATACTCCTTGTGCACCTGCACGCGCTGACAGAAGATGGAGAACTGAAGACTCCCAGACCCGGGAAAACCACCACCAAAGCATCAGTGTGATAACAACATCTTCCCTGCACTAAAAGTCTAAACACAGTACTGTGCCAGCTACTGGTAAAATTACTGGGAAAAAATAACTCTATCGCGGCCTAGAGGCTTCAGCAAATCTGGCTACTTGTGCTAAGTAAAGCTTAGCAAACTGCACAAATCACACCCTATTATAATCCTAAATATTTTATTCTAATTAAAACTTATTTATGCTAAACAACTAATACCCCTTAATAGTCATCTTGAGCATAACTAATAATCGATCCAAAATCATTGCTTGCTTCCTTCCTGTGGGGATGGAAGAAGCCATGACAGAAAGCAGGTTTTTTCAGAATTCCCTTAATCAGTGATTCCAAACTCTATTGCATTGGTTAAGAAAAGGAGGTAAAAAACCCCATCCTGTTCTGGGCGTCATTCTAAGCAGAGGACTAGAATATGGTCCAAATGAAATTGCCATTGGAAGGTTGAGTTGATTTTAACTATTTAAAAAAAAAACCGTAAGCAGAGTGGTTAAAGGATTTTCTATAAAGCTAGAAAAAAGGAAAAAATGAAACTCCTAAGGTCATCTTTCTAAAGATCTGAATAAGAATGACAGCTCTCTATGATCTAAGTGGGAGAATAAGCAAGCATGTTACATTGTCAGAATGAAATTCAAAACGTCCCTCCTACTTTGTCGAAATCATGCAGGAGAAATTACCTGGGCCAGGAGATAAAGAATTAGCGCTAAGTGGCATACTTTGAAAATGCAAACGAGAACATGAGTAAGAAGGGAGCAGGGGGTGTATTTGGCCATGACACAGTACTCGGAAGCTTAATCTGGCTGTTGTAGATTCCAAATTGTGCTGGCTAATTGTCCTTAACTGTTGTTAAGGAAAAAAACCCAACAAACCTAAACATGATTTGGAATTTATAAACAAGAATGGTGTGTTAAACCCTGGAGGTAATTGTTGTTCTTCACTCCCAAATGGCCATGAGGCATCAGCAGGAGTAACGGTGTGTTATTATGGATACTGCTCTTTGAGAAAAACAGTGAGACTCTGGAGGAGGATGGCAAAGGTGAGGAGAAGTTTCAAATGACACTGAAATTAGGCAATACTGGTTAAAACATTTTGAGTTTGAATACAACCGTAGGTGAGTTTACACAGCTATGTATGGTGAAGTCCTGCTCCAATACATGGAGTCAAAACAGTGATGTAATAGCTGAGAGGTAAATTGGTGAACTCCCATCTGTTTCTTTTGTCTTATGACTAAAACAGTCACATCAAAGATATAAAATAATTTAGATCATTGAGGATGTTACTAAAAGAGTCTGCGTACCCTTTGCAGAACAGTATTCAATTTGCAGAATTGAGAAAGTTTGAGAGTGTCTGATCTGCCTTCCACAACCGGAAGAATAGTTCCATAATAATTATATTGGATAGTCCCATCAATAATTTCCAGAATTGTTTGTCCGTTTCCTCTTAGATTATGAGTTCCCTGAGCTGATCATCAGTAGCCATATAACTGATTTCTAAAAAAAAAAAAAAAAAAAAGCATATAGAATAATGCTTATCTGAAAAATCTCTTTAAACAATGTTTTTAGGTGATACTTTCCATCTGAGGTAATGTTAGTCATTTAAGATTCACGTAGAGCTGAACACCAAGGACAGTGAAATAGTGGTAATCCTTCCTCTGATTTCAGTGAGCTGGGGAGAAGGCACAAACAGGGGAAGATGTTGCCCCGTGTTACAACTAGAGCAAGCACAACTTGACCATGGCTGTTCCAACATTATTTATGGATGTTGGTTGTTCCTCCCTCATCTCTATCATCTGTACAGTAATGTAAATGTATGTTTAGTGTGTGTTTGCCAGTGGCACCACACCCTGATAATATGTAGTGAAATTGGATTAACACTAGAAGAAAGGGACCTTTTTAGGCTGACGTTTCTGTCATGCCAAATATTAGCATGTTCTTCCTCTGAGCATTTGGTCCTCCACTGTCTAAAATTCTCAACTGTTTTATAGCTCACAGGTCTATCTAGAGCCATTTGCTTTGTAATGCTTCATAATTCTGAAGTCATAACCTCAGACATATTTTTTGGTACAGCTTATCATTACACTGATTTATTTTTTAAATTATTATTTATTTTCCTAAATTATTTCTGTACCTCACTATGTAACTCCGGTCTTCACCACTGCAGCTCTCCCACGTAACCTCAATGTTCTCTCACAATATGTTCTCAAAAACCATCTATATTTGGCGTAGGGCTTATACCACTTCCTGAAATTCTCACTGTCAGTTTCAGTTGCATTTGAAAAGATTTTTGTGTCATTGCCTATGATTTTTGTTTTCTTATTCTATGTGTTGTTTTTTTTAGATTGGAAGACTCTATATCATCCCACTTGCTATTGAGGTGTAGTTGTCCTCTCTTCTAAGGGTGTGCAGAGACTGACGCGTGTCTGCCCGGTGCCTCAGTTGACTGTCCTCTTTCTCCTCAGCAATTCTTCTGTGTGTCTGACTGGTGACGGTAGGGCCTAGAAAGGAAATGTTTCTTTCCACTGCATCTTCTGCCACTTGTTTTCAATTTACTGATCGCTTGTCTCTGAGCAAAAGCAACTGACCACCTTTGATCTGGTTGACTGCTCACCTTCCTTTTCCTCCTACTGTGGTGATGGATAAACCCTCATAGTTTTTGGGAAGCAGTTTTGGGAATGTCTGGCTTTGTTGTTGTGATGAAGATGTAAGTTCGGGTGTCAACAGATTCATGGCTGTCCTCCACAGATCTCCCTTGTACTGGAATTCTCTTTTTGTTATCTAGTAAAATGAGTCCAGTCTCCCTAGTTATTCTGTAGGTGTTGTTCTTTTCCTTGAACCATCACTGCATTATAGAATTGTAGCCCATCTCCTTTCTGTCTTCTAGAAAAAAGCTGGAAGTAAATATATGTCTGTTCTTTTCATGCATTTAAAACACACATAATTTTTTAAATTCCATTTTCATTACCTTCAGCTACAGTTGGCACTGTATCCATGTGTAACACTCATTTGCTATGTTCGTCTTGTGATTCTGAGATCTTGTGAAGGCACACAGAGTAAAACAGTAACTGTGCTGTTTGGTCCTCACTATTTCTGTTCTCTTCGAACCATAGTCCATGGGTTTAGGATGGTTTTTTTTGAAATGTAGAATAATTTTGTTTATCAATTTATGAAGAGATTTAAGAGAAATAAGGATGGTTTGCTGTGAAATGGTTGGGTTACAGCCAGAAATAAACTGAAATAAAACATTTCCAGCTTATGTCCAAAGCCATAGGCACTGGATGAGGTGCTGTAAACCTGGACTGGAAATAAGGTTGTTGAAGTGGAGTGGCTCAGTACACAGGCAAGTTGTACCGTTGAAGTACACCCAAGCACTGTTCACTCTCAAAATTAAAAAAAAAAAAAATCTGTGGGCCTAACTAACATGTAGAAATATTACTACTGCTCTGAAAGGAAAAAACAGAGCTAGGTTGAAAAGCAGAGTTGCATTTTCTTGTAATGATTTCTTCATTTGCCAGAAAGTATTCCTGCAAGTCTTGGGCAAGATTTTTTTTACTTTAATCAGAGATCACATAGGGAATGAGGAGGGGGGAAGAGCACTGTGGCTTCTCTGACAATTCAATTGTACCTTAGGCTGAGATACTAGTTCTTGCAAAAGCAACAAGTTCTCTAGATAGCTTTATTGTTAGAGGTTCCCACAGTCTAACAGTGCAGAAAAAAAATAGAAAATAAATTATGATAGGATTTTTCTTTTATCACTTTAATAAACTTCTCTGGGGTAAATCAGTAATCCACTCCACTACTTCTTCCACCCCCTCATCCCTTCAAATCCATGTATTCCACACTGACTGGTATAATGTATGAAGAATGATACTACAAAGAGACTTAGAAATATGTAAAAATCCCTATGCCTTCCCTGAATATGTTAAAATAGTCAACAAAAACATGGTAATTTCAGCTCCAGTTCATTTGATCTAATATTAAATTAGCTACTCTTGGGATATCCTCTTTTTAATCAGTCAGAACACATTTGTATACTCAGAATTTTTTGTGGGGTTCGTTAAGAGTTAAGGAATTGAACAGAACTGCTTCAAGTAGAGATGAGAGACTTCCTCTCCCTTTCTCCCAGATCATTTTGACCTTGTGATATTTTGGGCATCAAAAGGATGAAATCTACTTCACTGTTTAGAATCAGGGCCATCATTGATGTCAGCTCTCCAATATGGGGTGGAAAACTCTGTTGTTTCTCAGAAACCCACTGAGTCCAGCATATCAGAACCAGAATCAATCCGAGGTTCCAATTTGGAAAAATGAGATGTAAAATTCTTGGAAAGAGGCAAAGAGAAGGTGAACTCTATTCTGAGAACAAGTCCATATGAGAAAAGGAGAGGAGTGAGGTGGTGGGAGGAGCAAAGTAGCAGTGATGCATAGGTAACTGTGAGATTTTTTTTTCCTTTTAATTTAACAATAGGTTTTATACCTCTGTAAAATATGTGGTAAATTTCATTAGACTTGCATGAAACAATGATAGAAGCAAAGAGGCTTTGAAAAAGCACAGAGGTGTATTAGCATGGGTCATCTTGCAAGACCAGAACCTTTATGGTACTGGAGGTTGCTAGTCATGCTGCCGTGGTCTTGTAATTGAATTTTTTTTGCATGAGGTCTAGAAAAGAGAAAATATGTTACGGACCTTTTTATCTAAAAAAAAAAAAACCCCAAACCAACCAAACATCCAATCCAAAAAAACCCCTACACACACACTGGAGGATAAAAAAAAAAAAGCCCCTTGAGTCCATTAAATTCATTGCATGCAATTCAAAAAGAAATAGCTTTGGATTAGCTGGCAATTGAAAATCCCATAGGAATGGGTTAGCTCGTATACATGCTACCCAAGAGAAAACAAAATTGTCACATATTTTGCTTAAGGTGTGGGAGGAAAAATCAAATCAAATAGCATTTTACAAGTGCATGTAATAACTTGAATTTAAAACAAGATATGTATTATTCAAGTAATTCTAAGCATGGGTATAGTAAATTTTTCATGAAGGCTGAGAAAAAAAATGACAGAAATATCATTTAAACTGAGTGTTTTTGATGCTGAACTTGAAAGTGGGGGATTTAATAGAACTTTTTTTAATATGACGAGTCTCAGATAACATCATATTTGGCAAAGTGCTTTATTGGTTTTTGGATTAGAGTTTTTTCATAAATTTTTCTCTTCAAACTAATAAAATTCATGTAGCTGTCAGTTTGGATTTGATCCCTATTTTGTTTTGCCTCAACAGTGTAATCTCAATCAGTCTAACTTATTTTTATGCTGCATTTACAGGGTATAAAGATGACAAATCACTCATGTCTCAGTGCTGGTATTTTATCAAAAGTTTGAATGAGTATCGAGGCTGAGGACAACAGAGGAAGATGAGACTCGGGACAACAGCTGTGTGACAATACAGGCTGGACAGATCCTTCCGTCTTTACACCACCGCATTGTGTTAGCAGTCCCATACAAATCAACTTTGCACTGGCGAAGTACAACCTCATTTGTTCTGAGTGAAGGTAGCAGAATCCATGGGGAGAGTGGGTGATGTTGTTTGTGGAACCGATGAGATCTTTGTTTTAACCTTCACCTTCCTTCTGACTTGAGTGGCATTTCTGATGCAATCTTTGCACCTTCTTTTGACGTTGGTTTCCTTCCTGACTTGTGACTCCTAGCAAAAGGTGGGGGTGGTGGTCTTGAGATACATCAGAAATGACCTCAACTGCATTGCCTAAGCTAAGAGCATGAAAACTCCATAGAAATGCATTTACTCTGAGTACTTTCTGTTGTATTAGTTTTATATAGATTTTAAACTCCTGAGAGAAGGGACTGGTTTTTTCCAACAATGTTTTCATGCAGCATATGGCAGAACGAGGCCTAAATCTCAGGTGGGACATCTAGGTGCCACTGTAGAATGCTGTAATAGTAAGAATTAAAGTCTGATAGCTTGAGAAATGTGCGTTTGCTTTCTTAGGAATTTCTATGCTTGTTTTTTCTTCTTTTTCTTGAAATAGGCTTTACCTCAAGTTTCTGATTCAATAGTCTTTTATTTCTGGCATGTAAGATGATGTTGAGAAGACAGAAATCCCCTGAGCATCATTTGTTGACCAGGCAAAACATTTCAGGGGAAGAAGTTGCAGAGAAGTATTTTTTCAATTACAGTTTCTTAGTCCATAACTTGTAATGACTCGCAAGCAGGGCAGGCATGTTAGCAGTGAATTTATCCTCTGAGGGTCCATCTCTTGTGGCATTTGAGATGATTAGAGAATTAGGAGGAGGGATTAATGTGAAATATCAGGCACACAAACTTCTTGTGCCAAAGTTGGAGGATCAAATATCAACCTTTGGAAAGGAAGGGCAAGCTCTAAATCAGAACTATAATAGTCTAAACGAGAAGGCTAAAAGGGCTAGACATTTATGTGTTATGATGGTAAAGGATACCCTGGGCCTTCACAGGAAAATGGAAGTGATAGAAAATTAAATTAAAATTAAGGACTTGAGGTTACTTGGCACAAAAATGAAGAAGTGGATATAACTGCAGCTAGGGACATGATGTAGGAGTTGCTTTACATTTCAGCTGCTATTGATGAGGCATAGAGTTTTACAGTGTTCCTCAAAAACTTTTTTCTGCTGTTAAATATATTTGACAGTGATGAAGTCTTTAATGCAACCCTTATCTTATTTCTTCAGAAGGCAATAAAGAAGTACTGATGTAAATTAAAAGTACAGGGCAAGAAAATCACAATTATTATATATAGAAAATATATTTATATATATTTGCATAAACTCATCTGGGGAAGTACAATCTGCATTTTAAGAGTAAAACAGTTTCTTACCAGTACAGAAAAGGGTTTGGGGTTTGATTGTTAAATTGTCAGAGGAGTGAAAAAACCTAAAAGCACCACTGCCAGTTTTCTCGGAAGAAAGTGAACAGGAACCAGAAAAGTTATAGATGATAAATGGCAAAGAACACATCAGTGACAGGAAGAAGCTCTAGAGATAAATTTTCCGGGTGTATGGAATGGAGGAGCACTAAAGAACTGTACAGTCAGGATAACAATATGAAGACACATACAAAATAAAGAATACAGACATTTCAGTGCTTCTACATTATAAACAGTTAATGGCAATAGTGAATATATTGTGTAGTATTTGGGCTTATCTCTTTAAAATCCCCATTTCTAGTAAAGAGTCCCTAGTGTTTCTTTACCAGGAGAAAGTGGTACCATATCCAATACCATTTTGTGTTTAGTTATGTACATGTTACTAATGAACTTGGACTGAATTTTCTAGTCAAGTCTTTACAAGTCCTCCCTTCCCCTTCTCTCTCCCAACCCCACCAATATGTATGTTGTTCTAATTTTAAACTTTCACGTTATCAATACTCTCCAGGAAGAAACAAATGGAGGAATTGGAGCATAGAGAAAGTGACTTAAGTTCACAGACCAGCTCCAATAGCTGAGCCCTGTTGAGGCTCTGTGCAGTGCCGTTGGGTGCCAGTCTTGGATGTCAACTCTTAGGTGATTCTTAGGATGTGAATCCTTGACCCTTATGCAATTTGCCTTTTTCTGAAGGTAATATAGCACTTTGTCACCAGGAGGAGTTTAGCCTAAATAAAATGATTCAGTAGTCTCAGTCCTTTTCATATGGTTTGTTGAGGTCTAGATGAATTAGAAGTGTGTTGGAAACAGCATCTCGGTAAAGAGGTGACAAAGACTAAACTGATAATAAAGACAGCTACCATCTTTCCAAAGAGATTCTCCTCAGCAGTGGGATGAGTTTTATTGCCTATATTAAGGATATATTGATATATGGCCAATAGTATGGGTATATTGTCCATACCAAGCCTCTTTAGTGGGTTGAAAGCACTTCAGCTCTTTGCCTGCCAACCTGACTCTTCTTCTGGAAATGCCGAAGTTCTGTTAAGTAAGAAACATTTTAAACAATTTTTTATACTAACTTGTCATTATTTACCATGAAAATGAATTTACTTCAAAGAATGTTCTTGCTATCTTCCTAAAATATACTTTGGTTTTTTTTCTTCTGAGGCCAAGGCTGATTTATACTCTCACGAGCGGTGAAAACCCTGAAATCTCTTTCTAGCTGCATTGAAACTAACAAAGAAATGAAAATCCCTGATATTTATGTTATTTTTTAGAAAGTTGCTATCTCTGTATAATGAACTAGGCACAACTAATTAGCTAGGCACCACAACTGTGAAGCTTTCTGTTAACTGAACTTCAAAGCTTTCATGCTGACTGTTTGCAGGAGAGTGTTCATGCTACGATCATCACTGTGCTTGTCTGTTGCTTTTAATAGTGTCAGCAGTAACATGAGATATGCACCGATTTCCTTAATAGAAGCTGGAGGTGTGGGGATCCCGATGATAGTAATAGGTTTTCAAAACCTGCCTGAAGCACGTGCAAAACTTAACTGACACACAGAAATGGTCACATTTCATTAAAAAATTCCAGTTATGAGAACTGGGTCTAAAGGTGTATTTTGAGTCACACCCACAGGACAGAATTTTTAGTTTGTCAGGGCTGTTCCCCTGGTAATGGGGACTTATTCTTCACAGAGGTTTTAACAAGGTACTGTTCTAACAAGAACTTATGTTCTGTGTTTTGGTGGAAACTTCGTCACTTGTAATCATCTGTCGGCCTGTATTTCTCCCACAAATGTGAATTTTCTAGATTATTTCAGAGTGTGCAAAGGACTCTTAATTCCCACAGTGAAGTGTGGAAGTCATTCATAAACTGGCATTTATTTCCCTGGAGTGCACCCATACCTAACACGCCGGATGGGAGACAGAGATGAGACTCATGAGTCAGCTAGCAACGAACAGGAGGGTAATGGAGACTAAAAGGGCAAAGACCTATTCTAGCTTACATCCAAGCAGGATTTCAGTCACCTTAGGGCGAAGGACTGAGGAGCTCTGGTGGCGTGCTTCCCAGGAGGCCAGTTCTTCTTCAGCCAGAAGTAAAAACAGAGGCTGAATCCCTTGCAAATAATATTTTTCCAGTAAGCACGTCATTTCATGCTTATAAATTGGGGATATAGTATTATTTCCAAGTCGCAAACTTTTTCTTTGCCCATTTGATCAACTTCTTTAGGTACTTCTATAATCTGAATTTTCCTTAGGGTTATTTGCAACGCTTTCCAGTGCAGTGTTGGTTGCAAGTTTAATTAACTTGTTGCTTATTTTCCTTATAGCTATTTGATTTGAATTGTAATATATTTAGCATTAATAAGAGTCTCTGCCTTAAGGAATTTACAGTAAAAAAAATAGGGATATGGAAAATATGTGACTGTCTTATTTACAATTATAAACTTGCCTCTTGCAGCTATTGTGAAAGCACTCTGTCTTAGAATGGGGCTTGAGTGAAAGGCAGTTAATAGCTTGGCTTTAACACAGCTTCTTCCTTATCATGCTCATAAACACCTTCAGAAAATATTATTGACAAGGACAATAACGATACAGCGTTCTCAAAAAAATTCTGAAACATAAATAATATGTAAGGCGGGTTTTTTCCCCCTTTCACTTTTTCCATATACCTTTTAGTTTTTCTGTGCTTAAATCGGTGCTCTGATGTACCCAGAGCACTGATCCTTATCTTATTCGCCTCCTGGATCTGATGTTATCTCACTTAGAGACAGAATTTGGCTGCAGTTCAACACTTGCTGCTGTCACACGTGTTTCTGGGCATACTAAGAGCTACTTTGTCACCGTAATGGTTTACTGGACTGGAGACCAGCTCATCCCTATTCCTGTTGACCTTACTGTTCACTGCAGGGATGGTGTGCCATGATGTGCTTTGCTGAACTTACACCCTCTTTGTTTATTAAGCACTGACAATTACTTCCGTGGCGGCAAGCCTGTTTCTGGGATGTTTCATTGTACAGTACTGGGCTGTGGGAACTTTTGTTTCCTGTTACATCTCTCATAAGAATTAAGTTTTACAAGAGCTTAAGCACTATTAGTAATAGGACAATGGGTTTCAAATGGGTTCTTTTTACTAGGATTTAAAAACCTATGCCATATCTAACCTACACGCAGTTTAAATATATGTAAACACACGCATTGTTAGAGATTAGTGAGACTTAAGTGCACAAAAGAATTGTGCCAACAGAATAGCTTTCACTTTACAGAGCACATCTTGCATGCTTATCCATGCTTGGAAAGTAGTAATTTTGAAATTCCTTGCACGTGGATATATGAGCAGAAACTTGTTCAAGATTAGGTGAACCTGGAAGAGAGGAGAATACCTCGTGTGGTGTTCAGCTGCCCAGGTGGTATTTGTTTCTACTCACAACCGCTGAGAGCAGTTTACAATAGGGTAGATTTACACAGACCTGTACTGAGGAGATACTTCTTTTTCCTCAGGGGTCAGTGCTCTTTATCATCTTTGTCGGAGACAAGGACAGTGGGATTGAGTGCACCCTCAGCCAGTTTGACGATAACNCGGGGAGACCTTATGGCAGCTTTCTAGCACCTAAAGGGGGCTACAGGAGAGATGGGGAGGGACTCTTTGTCAGGGAACATAATGACAGAATGAGGGGTAACAGTTTTTAACTGAAAGAGGGGAATTTTAGACTAGGGATTAGGAAGAAATTCTTTACCATGAGGGAGGTGAGGCACTGGATCAGGTTGCCCAGGGAAGCTGTGGCTGCCCTATCCCTGGAGGTGTTCGAGGCCAGGCTGGATGGGGCTTGGAACAGCCTGGTCTGGTGGGAGGTGTCCCTGCCCAGGGCAGGGGGGGTGGAACTAGATGATCTTTAAGGTCCCTTCTGACCCAACCCATTCTATGATTTTATTTTATGTGGAAATCACAGCCTCTAAAGTTGTGGTAGTTATTTAAAGGCTTGTGAACAGTCTTGTTTGCTTGAATTTAAAATCTTCAGCCCTTGGTGTTTACGGTCCTCCTTCTCTGCTCTAAGTTAAGTGAAGTTTTTAGCAATGATGGGTTTTCATGCTCGGCAGTTCCCTCTGTCCATTGCTTTGATGGTTCACTGGTATGTTATAACTAGAAAACTGTAATGTTTTTGAAGCTTACATTCTAAGGAGCGTTAGCTCAGAGGCCATGTGTGGGTCAGCTGGACAACTTCAGCAGCACAAGCTGAAATGAGTGTGGGCGGGTGTTGCATGCCCATTTTCTTTGTGGGAAAAACTGGTCACTGAACCGTCCCTGTTAGGCAATTTGAGCAGCTCTAGTTGCACAGTTGGGCTCTGTTCTTGGACTTTGAGTAGTGAGGCTTACTTTGTGTCCGGCTGTCAGAATATTTTACGGATCATGCTTGTAATTTTTCACTTGCCTGAGTTTTCTCCTGTTTAACCCTCAGTTCAGTGATCGGGGCTGCAATCCTTTTCTGACTTTCTTTTCGAAAACGCTTGCTTCAAGTGACAATGTTCAAAAGTATTTTTCTACACTAAGTTGAAATGCTTTTGTTTTCTTATTTGCTTTTTAAAGGCCCCTAGAATAAAAGACTGGTCCCCGCTCTGGCTCAGCATGATCATCACCTGAGGTGCTTTCTCTGGTTTTAACTACAAAACCCATCATAGAGCTTAGAAACTTTTCTGGTAGAAAAAATGCTCTAGCAAGCTTTATATTCTCACAAAAGGTTTTGGTTTTGAAAGACTGAGAACTTAAACAGGGAACAGAGGATTGAGTGGAAAAATGCAGTTACCTATATCCAGAGATGTACACCGTGAGAATGGTGCAAGTTGAGCACAAGAATGTGGTCAAAACCCAGCTGAGTCTTCCTGCGCTTCCAGAACTGGGCCTAGTGAGTGAAACGGGCTTTATCCTATTTATAAAGCTGCTTTCACATAGGAAGACATCAATTTCAGCTATACTAATGCATAACAGATGTCACTGAAACAGGGAGCTTCACCCATGTTGTGTGGAGTCCCAGCATGAGCCACCCCACTCAGACTTTTATACAAGGAGGAAAGAAAATCTTAATTAGTTACCAGCCTGCCCCTTAAATCTGCCCTATTACATACTAAATCCAATGCGATGGTTAAAGCTACTTTAGTACAGCGTGCCAATTGGTATAGCATCGCTTAGCTCAAAATCACGAACGGCAAGTGTCAAGGTCTTGTCGCTCTTTTCAGCAAGATGTCTGTTAATCAGGAGCTCTAATGAATAACGTTTAACAGCATCGCATCCACATGCATACCATTAATTCCTGAAGTGCTTCATTAGTACTCCAAGTCTGGTTTGCTTTCCTTTCTTCACAGCAAAGAATGGAGTGGGAAGAGTTCTTGCTGAGAGCCTGCTTTGCCAAAGCAGCCTGCTGAACTTCAATTTTTACTTTTATTTTTTTTTTGTGTGTGTGTCTGTTACCAAATGCCAGAGTTCAAATTAAATGGTGTTGGAACAATGGAATTGAATGCACTTTCAAGAGCATTGCATTTGTGGCTGTAAGACCTTTACGTTCTGGCCAACTATTTTAATACTGAAATGGGACCCAGTTTTGCAGACCTGTTAGTGGGGTTGGAAGCTGTTTCCTTACTGCTAATTGACTTTTGAGGGGCTAAAAGGGCATAGCTGGGGCAGCATTACTGAAAAAGTTATTAAAAAAAATCCAAACCCCTCAAAATCAATTTTCGTTGAAGTTACCAGGGCTCTTCATTTACACACTTCAAAGTGTTAGATTTTTAATGGTTTTGCCCATGAGAAACTTGTAATACTTAACATGCGGAAGGGGATGTTTAGCCAGAGTTGGCAGTATAAAAGACAAAATACTGAATCGCACCGACTTTTTGGCTTCTTATTTTTTCTTGACGCATTTTCCTTTCCTTAGGATTGTTTTATAGTTTTTGTGGATATGCTGTCATCTTTCGGTCAGTTACTGTTGGTTAGAAACAAGTGCTCATTAGAGTTGTCCGTTTAAATCAAGGTGAAAAATAGCAAGGAAAAAAAAAGTGTAAAGGGAGGAAGGTGCAGGGAGGCCACTAGGGCGGTAAAGTAAGGTTAGGAAAAATATTGGAGTAATAAGAGAGAAGAGAGAAATCCAGCTAGCCCAGAGAAAGCCTGAAGGCATTGGAAGGCAGCTTGTAATGGTGTTATCCAGAACTCAAGGTAGTATCTGGGGTTGAGGGGGGTGTTAGATAACTTTTTTTTTTTTCTTAATTGCCTGGGAATTTAGTCAACTGAATGTAGGCACCAAGTCACCTCCTGACTGGAATTAAGTGTATTCCCAGAGGTTAAGTGGTGTCTTTTTTCTCTTCTCTTTCTCTGCTTCATCTCCTTTGCTTTCCTTATTCTCTTCTGTATGCCATTTTCATAATTTATCAGGTTTCTTTCTACAACTTTGTTTTCACTTTCTGTGACATCTCTGCTCTGTTTAAATATTTAATTTTTTTTGCCTTCACTGCACTTCTGCTTTAGATAATGCCTTCCTTCCTCTGCTTATTTCTTTTCTTTTTCCATCCTCTACTGCCCTCTCTGATGACTTTATCTCTTTTGCTGCCCTCCTTATTTGCTGTTCTTTCCTTTGCTCCTGATTTTTTTGATCCATTGCCGTACAGCTTTGCCTGCTTTCTTTATTGCTGTTTTTTTCTTTCTTAATTTCCTTTCTTCCTTACATCTGGTAGTATTAAGACAGCCTATATCTCAATGTGTTTTCATACCACTGAGATCAAGGTAAAATATTCAGACCAATGAAATTATATGTGAGTTGGAATTAAAGAAAGATTTCTTCTACATTTTGCCTTATTTTCCTCTCTGAGGATAAGACGGAGCATTAAAAACCTCTTGTACATCAAAAGTGGTTTTGGAGTTCTCAAAATGAGTTTTAGCAGTTGATAATTCCCTACTAAGTGACCAAATGTGCTTCCAATAAATTTGTGATTGACCTCAAGCCACAACAGGTTTAGATATTTTTTTTCTTTGTTGCATTAGCACCGTAAAATCTACAGTGAAGTTTGAGACCACCATTATATATGAATCTTGTAAAACACATCCCTGAAACACAGGCAAGAAACACAGAGAGTATCCCCTTGGATACTAGTATCTGGGTACTAGATTTAGTATCTAAGATAGATGTAGAGACAAGTTTTCGGAGATTTTTAGAGCCAAATGTTTATTAAAAATCTTCCTCAGCTACGAGGAGAGAGGGAGGTGAGTCAACAGAAAGACCAGAGAGGGAAATGGACTTACTCCAAATCTCACAGGAGGCCTGAACATGACAGAGCAAAGACAGCATGCTGAGATCTTTAGTCTCCAGCCCCAGTGGCTTTTTGTCTATTTGACTGCAGGACATCTTAGTGACGATGCTTCCCCATTACATTATATAAAACTGGTTTTCTTCTGCTGTGGTACTATGCCTCTGCTGAGGAAAACTGTGTTTAGAATGGGACAAACTGGGACTGTCAAGGATTATGACTATCTTGCATTGCTCAAAGGCCTTCCACCTTGAAAGGAATATGAAAATCTGTAGCTTCTTCAGAAGGCTTATTTTCCCGTAAGCCCTTCAAAGACTTAATATTCTTAAAATAGCAACTTTTAGAAATAGTCTTGATTTCATTCAATATTGCGGTTGAATATCCCTAATACCACGCTTTTACACAGTGCTTTCCTTCCATACCTTTTGAAGAGTTTTACAAGCAAAGTCAGCATCATGTTTCACATTTTATACCAAACCCAGCCTTACACCATAAAGGTTTAAATTTTGTGTAACGTTTTTCTGTTCTGCTCACCGAAGCTGAGGTGAAGTCCTGGCCGACCTGAAGTTGGTGGCAGGAAGCCCCACTAATCTCCAGTGGAGCTAGAATTCCACCCTCAGCGCCTGTCATCTATTTTACTTTCTCAGTTCTTAATACCCTGGAAAATTGAATTCACTGAAGCAACATCCACTTCAGGCCAAGCTCCAGGGAATTCGAGCTGAAATTCAGCCCTCAGAGACGTGGATGGATCGTAAGATTTTGCCTCCTGGCAAATGGAAGAACAAGGGGGCCCTGAAACCTCACTATTCTTTCTGCAAACTTTCTAAAACATATCACTCAAAAAGAGAGGAAAAAAACAAAACAAAGAACATTTCTATAAAGGGTCCTTGTTTTGAGTATTACAGTTCTCTTTCAACAAGCTGCGTCTAGCTGCAAGAGGATCTCTCTTGCCTTGCCCAAATATTTCAGTGATGCAACAAAAGGGTTCAACAATGTGAAGCTGAGAAAGATAGTAACTGAACTTCAGCAGTTCATTGGAGCTTAGAGTTTCAGATGAGGTAAAGAGCAATAAAAAGAAAAAAAAAATCCTTGAATCAAAAAATACAATGCAAGACAGTTTTCTTCACTGCCTGGCACCTCTTTAGGTTTATCAGCATCAGGGTGGCCTAAGCTTCTCTCTTGTTAGCTAAAAGGGGCAGCATTTTCAATCCCATGTTTCCTCATTTGGTATATACGTTGGAATAAATGTGTATCCGGTGCCTGGCTGTAGTCTACTTGGTTACAGTCTTCTGACTAGAAAAGACGAAGTGGTGCTTTGTGTGATGAAAGCGCAGGCTTTATGGTTCATCCTGCACATCGTCACATTTTAGTTACCTCATCTTCTAAACGACACTGAGGTTGGGACAACTTGGATAGTCAGAAGCTCTGAACTTCTTAACTCTTTCTTGTCATAAATTCAGGTCTTATGGCTCTTCCATGATTTTCTCTACTTAAAGCTTTTTTTGGTGCGCAAACCCAGTGACAATAACGGCCTTTACAATCATCTGGAGCTCAGGAGACATGCTCAGTCACAATTGTTTCTATTGTGTTGATAGACCCCCTGGGTGCTCTTCTTATGTGCAGAAATTTGGGATGGGAAACGTCAGCATGTTGCTCTAGGATCCTCCAGGACAAAATTATCTTATGGCCCACATAAACTCTGTAAAGCGGTTGAAAAATGCTACGCTTCACCTTTACTGTTTTCTTAGCCTTCCCAATCTAATTAATCTCATCTGTTTTAATCAAATCTTGCTAAACAGTTATTTTATGTTTAATAGCTGCCTAGGGACTGTTTCTTTTTTTCATAACAATTCCCCAGTAGGTTAAAGCAGAACCCCAGCCCTGCCCCAGAGAAATCTGATCTGAGTTCTGAATTTTTGGGGTGCAGAAGTTAGCTGGCTGTGTAACAGCAAAGCCAATGCAAGTTTCCTTATCCAGGCTTCCATTGGCTTTCTCCTTCCCAGCTTCCTTCAGTGGTGAGCTTGACGCGAAGTCACACAGGTGCGTTCTGAGAATTGTCCGGAGAATTTGAGTAGGTAACTGAGTTTCCATGCCATTCAACGGGAAAGGTGCGTACTTGTTGGTTTTTAGGACGAAAGAGTTAAGTCTTTGATTATAGCTTGTAGATTTTTCATCACTTAACTCTAACCACTTTGAATTTACTGAAATTTGTGCGTATCACTTAGTGTCTTGATAAGGACTCACTAAAAAGACTTCGTTTTACCATAGTCAGTTTTATTTGTCCTCGCTGCACGTTCTACGTGGTGGTTTCCTAAACCCCGTCGCTGTACGGAGATTCCCTCTCCCACCCAAAAATACTTTGTATGTAAGTGAAAAACATGTTATTCTTACCTAGTCACATTCAAAGCAGAAAGAAATGTATTAATCCAAAAAGTGAATCAAAGTACTGCTCCCACTTGGCCCCACCACGTGCACACACATTGAACGCTCTGGAAGAACAGCAAGATTTTGTCATACTTGGTGATTGAGTTATAGAGATAATGGAGGTTTGTTTGCGAGGAAAGTAAATAAGAAAAAGAAGGTGGGGGATGGGGGGAGGGAAGAGGAGCCCTTCTGTGGTTTCTGTCTCTCAGTTTAAAATTGTAAGACTATCACTTCGCATCCTAAGGGTTCAAAGGGTTAATAGAAAGAGGGATTTTCATTGCACTGTGCACAGTACCTCTGATAGTCTCGGTTTAAACTTTAAAGGACAGGTGAAAAGAAAGAGAGGGAGCTGAATGCTTGCCTTATATATTGGAGAAATTGTTCATTCGTGTGAAATGCTGACCTCTGTCATCTTGCCAAGCTGACTGGGCCCTGGGGTGAGCGGCTGCTTGAGTGCTGGTTGCGAAAGTTAAAGCTGCCTGGGGAGTACTTTAAAAGGACAATGTCAAGGTTGGTATACCCAAAATCTGACCTATCTTTTTTTTTTTTTTCTTCCTCTTACATCTATTTGAAAAGTTCATGCCATTCGTTTTTATGTTTTTAAAAATCTTTTAATCTAAACCAAAATGCTTCAATTTCTATTGAAGGCTAGTGATTAGGGGGAGAAGCGGTCAAAGTTCAGTGTTCAGTGTGGCAGCGCAGATGTCAAGAAGGGGAGATCCTGAAATAAAATACAAGTGCGGGAACTGTCTTTAAATTAGGTGGTAATTAGTAACAGAGAATTCAGGTAGAAATGAGTTAAGGGATCAACGAAAAAGAGCAAGGATAATTTTTACTAATGTAAATATCAGCGCAGATCCAAACTTCAGTTCACAAAAAGTTAATTCAAACCCTCTATTTATCTTTATTCTAGTTGTTCGTGTTGATGATTTCTTGGTAATATTAGCTTGTTATATATGATTCCTGCCATAACTGAAATATACCCCTCCCTCTTATTTTCTTTGCTTGATGGTCTAATTAAAACCACAATATATCAATATAATTTTCTTCTATATGATACAGTATCCCAAGACCCTCATCTCTGTTATAACCTTGCTTTTCTACTTGCTATAAAAACTCTTACACAAGTATTGCACCTACTTGAATAATTTCTAGTCTAATTGGAAAATAGATAAAACTACATGTGCGAGCCATAAAAGGAAAAAAAGCAAACCAAGAGGAAGTAGTAAAATCAAAATAAGGAAAATATTTTTTTACATAATTGCAATGTTTCCCAGAAGATGCGGGGGAAGCCCCAAATCCTCAAAACCTGAACTCTGAGGATTGCAGCTCACCATTGCTTTACGCTGCGAAATTTCAAAGCAGATAAAACGGTCGTGCAATATCCTTCATGATCACGAGAGGGCGAGGGATTAGACATACACGTTCCCTTTAAAGTTGGCCTTTCCAACCTGTGGTGACTATTCTGTTTTCAAAAATGGTTTCCTCTGAATTATGAGGCTTACTTCTGATTTCCTTCTCAGTTCTGAAAAACACTAAGAAGCGCTGGTATGTCACAGTCACTTTCCTAGCTCCGAAATATCATCCTTCCCTCTCTTTATGTTGGTCAGGCTTTTCAAAATCCTGGCGGAGTAGATGGCCTTGCTCTGCGCTGCGGAGCAGGGCAGCTCTGGTGAGTGGGAGCAGAGTGGAGTACAGGTCCCGCAGCAGCCGGTCTGGGCTCAAGGAGACAGAAGGGGGCACAGAGAAGAGGAAAGGGCTTGCAAAATAATCAGTTCCTCCACCCCTTCCCAACCCAAACCATCACAAATCATGCTGTGCCTTGGAAATACCACTTTTGCAAAGCCTTTGAAGGATATACCAAATTCTAGTACGTGCTGACAAAGGTGATGACCGGGGGGAAAAAATACCCGAACCCATGTTTTTGCAAGACAAACCTCTACAATAATAATTTCTAAATTCTTTTTCTCTTTGTAGCTAAGAGATATCCATATCCTCTAAAGCAGAGTAAAAACCTAGGCAACAGTGAAGAAGTTATCTTGGTTAAAAGACACTGTGCCTCCTGCCAACAAGGCTATTTAGTGTTTATCTCTATTACATCCATCTGTAGCTAATTGTATAGTTATGGTAATAGTGCCCTCCAGAGGAATTTTAAAGGAATTATAATACTTGGAGCTAATACAAAAGATGTTTTAAAAGTGAGTGCAACAAGAAAATGGAATATTATTAAAATGATAAAATACTTGAACCTCGGGGGAAAAAAATCTCAATATCAAAGCTCTTTCTATTTTGCATGTGCATTTACATCTAAGAAAACCATATCCTAGTTACAATGGGCTTCTTCATAGCCTGATAGCAAACATGAAGTTTGCATAACTTCATTTGAATCAAGGATATAAAAGTAGATCAACCAAGCGAAGAATGAGATAGCTATTCCTATTCTACAGCAGACATGAACAACGCATTATGAGTCACTCCAGCCTCAGCCTAGGATGTCTGGATTTTTCCTGGACTTGCTGCTTTAATGTCAGCATGACACAGTTAATTGAGGGAATCAGACATAAGCGCAGATGCTCAAGGAGTTCTGTGGGTGAGGTTTATTTTAAAATCAACATAAACTGTGCTTATATTCTGAAGTTCCAGTATAGAGGTTTTTTCACGGCCATCGATTGTAACGTGCTGTGACACTAGGCTTCAAAGGAAGGGCATGGTGCTGTGGTACAACACGATATCTTATTTTAGACTCTGTCCCAGAGGCCTGCAGTACCGCTTTCTGAGATGATAACTCATCACTTGAATCTCAGGGGTATTTAAATTTCCTTGGTTTTGTTTTGTTTCATTTTGGTTTTTTAAGACTCTCAACCTATGGGGTCAAATTGCTGTTCTACATTCTGAAACTACCGTCACCTCCTCCTCCAAAAAGCACCAGCCCTTAATGAAAACCAAAATGACAGCGAGTTCTGTATTCGTTTGCTTTTAGGCATACCCCCGGCTTGTGTTTGACCTGCAGGTTTGCAGTCGGGTGTCTGGGCTCTGAGCTTTGCATCAGGACATCCCACGCTGACACTGCCAGAACTGGAAGGAGCAGTCTGGTGTTCCTGTGCTTGGGATCAGATGGATCTGGTAAGTTCAGCGCTTCCTCGGAAAAGAAGGGAGATGGTTGTTCTGCTTGTGAACAAGCAGAACAACCTTGTCTTCTTGATAGGGTCACCACCCTCAGTCTAAAACTCCTTCTAACCTGAGGTTTCTCGTTTTGCATGAACCTCAAAGGAGGAGAGCGAAGTGAGCTTGGACATAGGCTGGTGGGAGGGGGGTGATAAGAGTTCACTGCTGAATGTAGGGAATGTACCTAATTCCAAAGCTTCCTGTTTTCTCGCTTTCCCCAGCAACTGTGGTGGAAAGTGTTTGTCTCCCTATCTGCCATCAGTGCATGGTGGTTTTGGCCACCTTGTAGGCCACAGTGGTTGATAGTACTACTTCCTTTTATAGTAGTTTTCCATCACCCTCCACCCAAAAGTACCAAGAAATTACTGTCTATGTAAAGACTATGCAACTTTTTAAATGAGGGGTGTTCATGGGCTGTTGAATGGGTGGGGATGAGTGGAGTTCTCTCTCTTGCTTTTCTCTCTTCCTTTCCTAACGCGATGCTTCACCAGATGATGTGATCTCATTGTGAGCGGGGAACCTGTCCCTGGAAGATACCAGCCACCTGTAAAGACCATTGTGCATGGATATTAACTCCTCTGCCTTTATTTTCCCCTGAGGTATCCCTACTTCAGCACAAGTTTCTCTTTGCGCTCTCTGCCCTGGGCTTCACGGTTCCCCCCGATGGTGCGTGTGTAGCAGCTCGCCTCTAATGTGAAGCACCGTGCAGCTGACTCCCTTCTTGACATCCATTTGTTTCCGCACTTGAGAGGAAGACAGAGCAAGGTGTGGAGGCCAGCGGAGCAAAAACAGTAAGGGTTGGCTGGACTGCCCAAAATAGCGCAAGGCAGAACACAAATCTAAATAGCGTCTACTGCAATGGGAGGAGTACCTTTGGTATCATTGAGTAAGGTCTCTCTTTATTGCTGCAGAAGTGCTGTGGTGTGAGTATCTTGCCCAGCCCCAATGGACACACCTCACCTGTTTAATTCTGCAGGTCCAGTGAACAGGGTCTTCCCTGTTGCTCTTCTGGTTCATAAATAAGAAAACATCATTAGCAAAACCACGAGCAGGCTACTGCAGGACCTGACACGGCACAGAGGAGTTGCTATTGTAAGAATAAATCTGTGCGGGTACCATTGATGGGGAAGGTACTTTGGGGTGATAGATGAAGCTGGATTCTCAGTGCTGCAAGTATCTCTGCCAGCCATTCATTCATTCATGGGCTGGTCCAGTTGTGGTGGGCTGCTGTGACCTTCATTTCCACAGAGTAGTTTGCTGAAGTATGTTTTATTGCAGGTAAGCAATCCCTTTGCATTATTTATGGGGAAACTCAAGTAAATTATTGTTGGCTTTCATGCTGCAGGTAAAGTTTTAATGAAAACAGTAATGAATGCTTTGCTGGCACGCATAGGCAACTTAAGTATGCAGCCAAATTAGCTATCTAAGCAGATGCTTTATATCCTGAACTGCATATAAGGAATGCTGTTCAGTTGGTTTAAAAATTATATATACACCCACAAACTATTTTTTTTTTTTACAAAAACCATATGGTTAGTTTGTTTTATTTTTTTATTAAAGCAAGTGTTTCAGTTGTACTGTGAGCAATTATGATAGTAAAATTAAAGTCAGAAGAAAGATGTAAGAAGCTACCCATGCTCAAGCAGTTCAGGGAAAATTCAGAAATATTGCATTATTTAAGATGTTGTAGGACTGCAATGTGTTCACTATTGCAAACATAAGCAAAGCATCCTTGTGGAAAGGCAAATGGAGACAAGGTTGATACTGTGTAAGTAAACTATCATTTTGGCTTTGGATGCCTGTATTTTTATGCTTAAAGAGTTATTAACTTGTTTTCTTTGATAAGCACAGTAGAGTTGATTCAGATGTTGTACTAGGTTGACAATATATATTAACTTAGAGTATCGTATATACTTGCTTATAGCACAAACCTAGTATAAGTTTTTATAATTTCACTGGTTTCACTGAAGGTACCCATGGCATCAGTAAGAGAGAAGGACTCTGTTCCTGCTGCTTCCTCTGAATTACTGAACAAGCTGCTGAGCTGACACGTCATGTGAACCAAAGGCCCACACACAGCAAAGCCCAACAAGGAGCGCAAGTTTTATTGCCATTTCCCCGTCCCTCTTATGCGGGGACTTAGTAGCTGAATTTAAAGCCATCCTTAAGTTGGGTCCCCTTCAAGGCAATCATAATATTAACAGCTCCCTGAGGCAGCATGGCCAGTCTAATACAGTGAAGTTGGCCCTGGCTCAGGTCTGCCAGAGTGGTTGAGCTCTGCACTTTGGGGCATTCTCTCCTCTTCTCTCCTTCTGCTCTAGCAATCCTGTAGAGCCCCCATACCATGCAACAGGAGGGAGTTTTAGGAATGGTGATGAGGCAGCTTGCTAAATTTTCCATAGAAAAAAAAAAGCCTACTGTAGTGGCTAGGGAGCTTGTCTTAACCGTGTGCTAGTATCACAAGACTGTGTTTTTATATTTGTACAGTCCATGATATGAACAATTTCTGGAAGGTCAACAAACCCTCTTGAATACACCGGAACGACAAAGCTGAATTTCACAGACAGCCATTGAGCAGGCACACCGGACTGGGGAAAGGAAAAGAACAGCGTAAGAAAACTGGGGAAAAAAAATCACAGAAGGTAAGAGAGATCGAAGAAAACAGCACAGAGTTAAATTTATAAAGCCGTATGAACAAAATCTTTAGCTTTAATCACTCCTCAGCTTTGGGATGTTTGATTCAGGTGAAACTTGTGGATTGACTTCTCTTCTGAAGCACTTAAGCTCTTTTCTTGGGTCACTTAGTATTTGTTAGGCATTTTTATGTATGCATATACCTATATTAGGCTTTAGAGATGTGTGTATATATATAAATATATACACATGTATGCACATACATATATGTTTAAATTCATATATTTATATATAAGCATACATATAGGAGTTTATATATATATAAGTATATATACACATAAAAATATGCCTGTTTGTCTTATTTTAACTTTGTATTTTAAGGTGGTTGTGATAACTCTTCTCCATTTCAGCAGTTAATTTTCTCAGCAGTTTGATTTTTTTTTTTTAAAGCTGGAGTAATTGTTTTTGCCAGAAACAGCTCTGCTGAAGTATGCTGTTCCTTTCAGAGGATCAAAGTACAAAAGATGTTCAAATAAAAGGAGAGATTAAAATCCCTAGTCTGTGTTTAGTCATGGCTAGTTTGCCGGCCTGTGCGTGCGTACTGTGGAGGTTGGTCTTTCACAACACCCTATTTCAAACCTCCGGAGGGTGTTGGTAACTTAGTATATTGTATGTAGGTGTCAGCAGAGTCTGTGAAAATGTTCTCTATGTAAAACAAAGTATTTTCTGTTTATTTTTCTTGGAAAAGTGAACTTTGCTTCCCTCCCCTTCTCCCTCTGTCCTTTCCCTGAGTTGTTCTGTGTGAGTAAATGGAGGGTAAGAAGTCCTTCTGGCCCTTTACAGCAGATGTGTCCTTTACCGAGGGATCATTTGGCAATGACTCAACCACTGTGTTGTGTTTGTTGCAACTTTTATTTTCTTTGCCCGGCAGCATCTACTCTGCTGGGTTTTACTGAAGAGGTAAGGCGGCACAATCCCTGCTTAATTAAGCTTGAAAGTGGGAAAGAAATAAGGGCCTGCAATACAAAGAAACAGATCATATTTAAATTATTTTTTTTGACCAGAATTCTTGTTCATCTGCTTAAGCACAATAAAATCTTGACCTGTGTTTTCACCAGTATGCAGAAAAGCCCTGTTGTACCTGCGTGGTTTTGCTGACACCTTTTCATCGCCGTGGTGCAGCAGTAGTTTGGAGCACAGATCTAGGAGAAGTAGTATCACACCATGCTCAAGCGGGGTCTCGACAAGCGTGAATCTTTCCCATCAAGAGCAGCCTTCTGACAGGGACCGTGTTTGTCAGTGCTGACGGTAGACGTGATGCCATTCTCTGCAGCCAGACATAAAGCATCATCGCCACGGTGCTTGGCACAGCGATCTCTGTTTTGGGGAAATTACAGTAGGTGGCACTGGAGAATAGTAACACGGGCGGCTGGATTTGTTATGAAATGGAGTAGTTCCCTCACTGGCTCTCTGTTCAGCCAGTTTTCTGGCCCCACGGATTGCTGAAAGACTTTGCCGCGTTCCCTTTGCAAGCCTGTTATTACTCGAAGCCTCAAGGGTGCGATTTGGGAAAGCTCCAGACTGTGTGTGGAGCAACACCAAGAGCGAATGCCGAAGCTGAAGATGCCATATTTCATCTTGGGGTGTGTTAGAGCGACTATTTTGCCAGCTCTTTACCCGCAGCTTTTTATCAGACCTAGCTCGTATGAGCACGCTCACACATGGCTAATTCAAATACGTGATTCTTCTTTAATCTGAGTGAGATGTAGGTTCCTGCCGGTTGGTGGAGCCCTGAGAGTATCTAACAGAAGGAAAAGAGCCATCCCAGGGAGTATCCAGTTTTCTTTGTCTCTGGAGATTTTGTCCTAGATGCCAGCAAAAGAGGAGGAGACAATTCTTGGTAGTTCTAGGAGGAATTAGGGTAGAAAGTGACTCAGCAGTTTCCTACCTGCTACTTCGATGGGAAACAGAAAACAGAAAAATAGTGGCCGCCTTAAAAGCCTAATAAAATCCTGAAAATGTTCCAAGTTTCCCGAGAAAAACCTTCATAACCTTCCTGGAAATCACTGTGGGGAGAGAGGGGGACGTATCCCCGCTCAGTTCGTATTACGTGCATAGCCTTCTGTGTTGGCCTGAGAATACGAGCTTTTCCCATGTGTATTTCCTCCGTTTTCTCGATCCTCCTCCTTTTACTGTGTCCAGTCACTGTGAGACGAAGAAACATCCCACTGCCACAAACTCTGAAATGGCAGCTCCTAAAATTGGTGTGTTCCTCTCTCTCGAGATCGCTTCACAGTAATATCACTGGTAATGACTACAGTACAGCACAAATGCTACCAAATAGGTTGTGGAGCAAGCTGACATTTTAAGGCTTGGAGAATATATAAGAAAAAATGCATCGCCTTTCATGAACTGAAATAAGTTCTGTCCTTGGCTAACTGCTTTTAAATTACAGTGACATCATTGACGGCTTTTTTCTATACTTTGAAGGGCAGAGTTTGCCCTGTAATCCTTTATCAAATTATTACCTCATTCAGTTTCTCAGATATAAGATATCTGAGATTAATAATTAACTTTAAATGCCTTATCCTAATCTGTTCAGTCTTACTGCATGGCTTTTTATAACTGAAATATTGTTTTGTTGATACTGACTCCCTCACTATTTTTGAGGATATTTTCCTGCCTGTCACAACCTTGGAGTAGCCTAGGCTTGGGATTTTGTGTGAATTCCGAATAGCCGCTTCAGTGGAGCAATTTGTACCTTTTTAAGGAATGGTATGAAGCGTGGAGGCAGATGGTCCCTGAGGGCACTCTGCATCGTGCCTGGAGCAGCCTCCGTTGCTCCCTTTTATGGAGGATCTTGGGCTCCTTGAGGTCTAGGAAGATGTTTGTGACCAGTGCTGTATTTACTCCAGCTCTTCAGCAGGCCCTTCACAGAGGGGTAAGGCTTCATCGGTCTTTGGGAAATATCCCAGCAGAAGGCAGGTTCTTTTCCCAGTTAGATTGTCCCAGCTCTGCATCCTGAGGAGCCAAAGCCCTCAGAGAGGCTCTCTCTGCCATGCAAGGTTTGTACCGTCCCCTTCTGTGAGGAAAACCAGGAGCTCCTTCTAAGAGTAAGAGACAAGTTTTTGCCTTGGAGAACTTGTCTTGTTATTTTAAGCGTGTTTGATACTTGTACTGGAAGTGTGAGATCATCTACCACCGTGTTTAAAAAGGGGAAAAAAAAAAAAAAAAAGAAGGTTGGGTTCCCAAATTGAGAAAGAGACCAGATAAGATGTTACCTCTTGTATTGTTACTGCTGTCTGAAATTTCCCTGAAGGAAGACGTACGTGGGAAACAATCCTTACCTCAGTAAACCGGTTAAACAAGAAGGAAGGCTTCTGCCGAGAAAGTTACACCCCGCTGATACTGAAAGCACATAGGTCATCTGAATGTGTCTGTGAACAGGAAGGCACAAGAGACTGTATGTTCTTCTAACAAATTATGTGTTTCAGGTAAGAGGTTGCAACAAATATTCTTACCGCTTAGCAAGTGGCCCGATCGTCTGCCTCCTCCTGGGTTTTGGTAGGAAGGGAAAATTGAGCCCACAGTGCAGCACCAAGGTTTTATACTAGGATGCATGTGTGTGCTGAAGTAAGGGAAGTATTTTCATGTGCTTGACAGCAGCTACAGTGTTGTGAGCATTGTGCGATGCTCTCAAATCTCTTGATTTGTAGTGACTATTTCACGGTATTTGTTGATATTCTCCTTTAAAAACCCCTATCCCAGAACCATATGATTATGTGAAAACATGGCTGTTGTCTTAAAGGAAAAGAAGGGCTTCATAGCTGTGGAAGGAAAAAAGCCAAACTCTCCGAAACTTGAATTCAGAAACCGCAAGGCAAAGAGAATGAAGCCAAAAAAGTTACTTTTTTTTTAATTATTTTGTATTAATGAATTCTGCATCACTAGCGATTTTTGAAAATTCATTGTTATCGATGCACTTTGCATGATTCGAATGGAGTAAGGGTGGCTGGCAAAGATCCAAATCCTTTCCTGAGCTTTGTATGCTGTTCTGAAAAGGGTCAGGAGTTGACCCGAATACAGAGCTTATTCTTACTAACTGAATTTAGCAGGCAAGACTTAAACCACTGTGATGTGCAACATGGCATGCTGAGTTTCCAGTCGAAGTGGTTAGTTTCAAAAGCAAGCCTATATAAAAGAAGCTCGATGCTACAAATGGTGCTGTACCAAGTGTCTGCTCCCTGCCAGGCCCTCCCTCTGCTGGGGTCCGGGCCGGGAGAAGGACCCTGCTGCATCCAGGCTTCTCGTTCCTCATGTGGACTTCCAGCCCGCTGAGCAGAACAGGGGAGCAGAATACACAGACCGGCCTTTGGCGCTGCACCTAAACAGCTTGTTTTTAAAGGCCAGCAGGAAAGCGATACTTGTGAACAGTATGGAGAGGGCAGGAAATAAGTGTTCATACACACAGAGATGGAGGTGGGCTCTGTGCGTGTGTGAGTATTTGTCTGTCGGAGAAATGTGGGATGCTGCATATCAAAAAGCCTTAGCGGTGGATAAGCAAGGTTTGCTGTTGGACTTTAATTTATCACTATAAACAGACTTCGTTTGAAATGTAAAAAAAATATTTTAGAAACAGTTGAAAAGGCATAAAAGGTATTGTACTTTCTGTGCCTCCATTATAGTCTTCCAGGTAGCCAGACTTTATTAAGGAAGATGGGACTGGAGGGAGATACCATTATTTTATCTTCTATCTTCTATTTTTCCTGAAACATTCCAATTTACAAGACAGGGAAAAAAAAAACCCCACAAACCATGATGTTATCTTTCTTGGTTTAATGGATATATCCTTTACTTTCTTGTTTTCTTTCTTTTATTTACCTGTGGGAGAAATGAGAAACAGAGGAAGCTGTGAACGAGGACAATTTTAATAAAAAAATAAATCTTATTGTGATGATTATTGGGTTTTTTCTGTGAAAAGGAATGTCATCTTAATGTAAAAACGTAGTGAACTTCAGGATTCACTCTGAGGGAAAGGTGCAGAGACTGTAATTGATGTTTGTGATGAGATCACCATTCAAAGTGGTATGCATCATTTTGGTTATCTGGCTTAGTGTTACTTCATAAATGGCTTTTTTTTTTCTTTTCAACACAGTTAAAGCAAACCAAAGCACACAACATGTGGAATCGCTAAGTTGAGTGCTTGAAAGAGTAGTTCAGCCTATAACTTGGAGATTTCATTTCAGCCTATTTAACTTTTCATTTCTCTTCTCATTCCTCACGCTGGGTGACAGAAGCCTATGTCACCTAGAGTTTGACTTCAAATGAAACAAAAATAAATAAAGTTGTGATGAATACCTTCTGTTGTAATATAGATTTTCATTGCAAGGCACTATTATCTAAACTAATACAGTATAGATCTTGGGAACATATTGGAAAAGCTATTTGTGGAGCTAAGCTTTTGCAATTTCTGAGCACGCTTTTTATCTTGCTAGCTTTGTGGTGGTTTTTTTTTTTTTTTCCTGCTAGGGAATACATTTTTTGTTGAATTATTAAATCAGATGTTTCTATTTCTTTTATGTGATAAAGTCCCCAGCACAACTGTGTGCTTTATGTAGTATTGCAATTCCGTGTCATTTGTGTGTTTGGGCTACATCTGCATGGGTAAATGAAACAGGCCAAGGCCTTGAGGGCAAGTGGCCCAGAGTAGATTTTGGGTTTAGAGCTAAACTCTCTTCCTAAAAAAGATACCCTCATGCCTACTGGCAGCAGTCTCCAGAACATGCTGCCCATCTGAACCATAGGACTACTTGGCACGTGCCAAAATCCTATCGGGATGCTTGCTAGTAACAGCATGATTGATGGTGAGCTTCTGCAGAAGCTCGTGCTCCTGCCTTCCAATTTACTAAAAGAGGTACGACCTCAGGCTTTGAAGATATATCTCTTTTGAAACACAAAGAAACAAAAATGGTTGAAATTGATTTATTTGTCTTTGTTTTCCGTTATACATGCCATATCCAAGCTTGTGGGGTGTAGTGTTTTGCATATTAATTCATCCATGTCTTCTGTGTTCTTTGACTTAAATTTCTTCACCTGCTTACACTAGGATGAAAAGTGGCAGAACATGAAGAAATTTGAGGCACAAAAAAATGAGGAAGATATTAATGAAACTGTCATTAAAGTAACCATTAATATGAAGCTTTCCTACCTCCTTGGTTTCGATTCCTGCATTGTGTGCTATACAAGTGCATAATAATGGAAATAATACGGAGATTTTTTCTTTAATATTTGTCGTAATTAGTTAGTACTTAGATTAGTTGTTTCAGACATTCTGTTGCTTCTATTTAGGACTCCAGGATAATAATAATAATAGCAGTAGTAATAATAATAAGTCTGGAAATAAGGATCAGGCAAAAGAATATTCAAGCTCCAGACTGGGATAATATTTCCACCCTATGGAGAAAGTTATAAAGCAAAAAAAAAAAAAAAGACCAAAGAAATGTACTGCTTTCATACTGCTTTCAACTTTTGTTCTCTGCTTCATTTCAGTGGGTATGTAGCTCCAGTTTTGAACATTACTCTCTTGACCTTGGAACTGTTGAAAGACTTCCCTGAGGATTAATAAGACTGAAGAGAGGAATCAGCCATGGCATACTTTGGGAGGGTGCCTTTCTCACACAATGAAGTTTGTGAAGGACAGGCTGGAGACCAAGCACCTTGCCCAATGTACCATTCTGGTTCTGCTGGACAGGTCTGTCTAGGATTTGATCGAATAGTTGATGCAGTCAGCAATGAATTTTTTTTTTATGGTTCATCACATTCACATCATCATGAAGAAATTTTTTTCCCATCAGACGTTTTTGGTCTGAATGTGCCTGACCAGCAGTTTTGTGGTCAGCCTCTCCTCGCTTACAGTGAACTTCACCCTGGAGATCCTGTCTCTCACTGGCAACAAGGCACAGCGTCACCAACAGTTGGCTTCAGATCTTCTTTACTATCTGATTACAGAAACTTCTCTCTGGTGCATCCCTACAGTCAAGAGAGCGAACTCTATGGAGGGAATAATAGAAATCCAGTCACAAATATGTTCGATTCGAATGTGGAAAGAGGCAACACAAATCTGAGTTTTCAGATAGGCTTTGACAATATTGATGCTCAGTGTCCCGTTTTCTCAGACAACTATCCATTTGGACAAGAAGCGAGAGATGAAAGTGGAAATGGGGAAGGTTGTTTAACCGACACTTCCAGAAGATGCGACATAGGACCTACCTGGCCCAGCAGCTCTGGATTTGACAAAGAGGTATTTAAATTATCTCATATTAACAAAGTTTAAGATTCTTGAACTGCTTGATTCAGGGAACTGCTGGAGAGGGGACAGCAAAGGGCTACCAAGATGCTGAGGGGACTGGAACACCTCTCTGATGGAGAAAGGCTGAGGGATTTGAGTCTCTTCAGTCTGGAAAAAAGACGGCTGAGGGGGGACCTTATCAATGCCTATAAATACTTGAAGGGTGGGTGTCAGGAGGATGGGGCCAGGCTCTTTTCAGTGGTGCCCAGGGACAGGACAAGAGGGAACGGGCACAAACTTGAGCAGAGGAAGTTCCACCTAAACCTGAGGAGGAACTTCTTTCCCTTGAGGGTGGCAGAGCCCTGGCCCAGGCTGCCCAGGGAGGTGGGGGAGTCTCCGTCTCTGGAGACATCCCAAACCCGCCTGGAGGCGTTCCTGTGCCCCCTGCTCTGGGTGACCCTGCTCTGGCAGGGGGTGGGACTGGGTGATCTCCAGAGGGCCCTGCCAACCCCTACCATTCTGTGATTTAAAAACCTTATGAAAAATAAAGCATTTATGTATTGGGGGAAGCAAAAGCTTTTTCTCCTGTAGACAGTTTTTGTCATGTGTTTTACGACTCAGCTGGCCAAAAGCAACTGTGAGAATTCTTATTCAGTTTTTATTTGGTCTTTACTAGTTCCGAAGGTAGAGATGCAGGGAAGTGTCAGGTACATTTTCCAATGATTGTGTTACTTGATTTTTTGGCAGTCAGAATTTCCCACAGTATTTTTATATCTTTACGAGGAGGATGCCCTCAATCAAACAGTACATGATTAGTTAAAAGATTTTTTTTTTATACAGTATGAAAACCTCCAAGCATCCTCTTCTTTTGATTCTAATATCAGAAGAGAACCCAGCAGACCATAAAAAATTACTTCTGAAGGGAAGATGCCTACTCTGTCTAGCTAATGAGGATTTTATACTGGCAGGATCTGTGTCCAACCTGTTTCGTGTTTTAGCCTACTTGAAACGTCAATGCATTTCTGCAACCTGCCTATTAAGAAAGACCTCATTTTAAAGTAACAGGGCCAGTTCCTCACACAGAATAAAATGAAGTATCTCCATTGGCTCTAGCCATTTTATGACAGAAGATAATCTAGATTATGATCTGGAATGCTCCAGTATCCTCATTTTATGGCTTATTGAACCATAAAACTACTGTAGAGGGGATAAATGCAGAAATGTAGAGTAAGATGTGTTTGAAGGAGTTAACAAATCTTTATGGTCTGATATGAAACCTGAGATTGAAAATAACAATGCATTATGCTAAATGTGTTTTTCTGTTGAGCCGGGCTATTGTCTCTGTGTCTAGTTTGGCTGACATGTCCCGATCCTGAGAGATGAAACACACCATGTCCTGCCTTCACCGTGTTCTGCATGCACTTATGCGTGCATATATAATTATTTTCTAAAAATAGACCTACCTACTATAATTGTGGAAGCTGCATCCTATGACATGCTCTCTGTCTTTAGCTGTCTTTTTGAAGCAAATACTTATACCTTTTTTTTTCCTCCTGCCATCAGGTGTTCATAGCTCCATTCGTGGTTTTGCTGTTTTTAATAGCGATGTCTTATGGGACTCTCATTACTCTCTCTGATGTTATATCTCTCCTCATTTTATTTCTTTCAAAATCCTGACATAGAGAAGGAAAAAGAAAATTATAAATCCTCTCTTTCCTCTAGTCCTTGTTAGAATTCTGAATCATTATAGGAATCCTGAAATAGCCTACAGGATAACGCTGCACCGTGAATATTAAAAGACAGTTTAGGTTCACCTTCTGCTTTTAACTCCTAGTGATCACAGTATCATAAAGAAAAAGGGAGGAGACACTTGATTGACTTGTTTCTATGTCTGTGAATAGGGAGAACTAAAGAAGTAAACATATGCAGACCTAAACAGATGGGGAGGGAAATATATCTGCAGACAGGAACTCTTAAGACTAATCCTGGGTACTGCATTTTGGAAGTTCAGTGATGAATACAAAAGAGGAGGGGATGAATAAATGGAGAGACAAAAGGCTGTTGTTACTTCTTACTTGTGATAGGAAAACTAAAGTATGCTGACATCATGATGAAAAGAATAAGCCCTTCTCATGAGAAAAGTAGAAAATAGTGGGTTACAAACGAGCAGGAGGAGGTTAAATTGTGGTAGGGGAAGAAGAGGTGCTAGAGGAAGCAAGCATATAAGAACAGTCACAAGCACTTCTTTGACGGAAGAGAGAATTATAGGGGAGGGAAGAGAGAGATGAGTGAGTCAAGGGCGACTACAATCGAATGTGTGGGAGGATTTGATTAAGTCAGGGAAGTGTTTGAGCTGTTTAGCTAGAAGAGGAAGAAATGGGAGTGAGGAGAGAATTGATTTGCAGCAGAAAAATCAGTGTGGTCACAGGAACGCCTTCAGGGAGAAAGAGCCATGTCAGGATAGAAAGAGAGCCAAGGCAAGGGGCTGGCAACTGAACCTTGGGATGGTAAGAGAGGGAATATGAGAGTGAAAGAAAGTTGTGAGAGGAAAGGGTGAAAAAAAGCCTGTAAAGAAGTAACTCACTGCTACTGGGCTGGGAGGTTTCGGAAAAAATAAGGTCTGTGGGGTGACAGGGCTAATGCCAAGTAAGATTATCAGAAAGGCTGGAAAAGTGGAGCACCACAGCATAAGAAAGAGAACAAGCACAGATTTGATTGTTGAGGTCCAGGATGAGTAAATGATGTATCTGAGGAGTAGGAGATGAGAACCAAGCCTTCAGACAGAGTGGAATGGAAAGGATGCCAAAACATGGAGATTAGTGTTGAAATAGGTCGTAGGTATGCAAGGTGAAATATTCACATTGCTGAAATAATACTGTCATTCTGATCCCTAACTTTTGGATGCAGTTGTATGGCTCTAGGCTTTATTTAATGCATGCTAATCAAAATATATCCAGTGTAATAAAGGAAAGGTTAATTTTCTCTGGCCTTGTCATCATCAAGTCAGATGTTCAAAAATACCAAAGAAACTGTCTTCATAACATCCCTGTGAAAAGAGATTTTATTATTTCCGTATTAGAAAGAAAAATGAAATACAACTTAAAAAGTCTCCAATAGATTTGCCTGCTCCATCTGCGATATTTATAATCTAGTGTTTTCAGAATAGCTAGCAAGACTCACTTCTTCACCCAAGTCCAATCGTCAGACCAAACTTCATGATTTCAGTTTGGGTGCTCCAGAAATGAGAAATGCACAATTAAGCGTTCATATTTGGGAAGGATGGTTCAGTTGACTTGATTAGCAAAATGTGTGAAATCCATGGATGGGAAAAGATAGATTCCAGTTGTCTAGGGATGTACTCTGTTACTTTATCCCTGTTGTCATCAGTTCTCTCCATATGCAATTCTCTGTTTCATTCACTGCACGGTTTCAGATATTTGCAGTGACTGTAGTTCTATAGAAAAATAACATGGGATCATGTAATTAATATTTTACCTTCATATGCAATGGGAAGAAAGTAAAGTTTCTGGACACCTGAAAAGAGAAATGACAAAACTAAATCTCTCATCTATATGATTCATCCGTGGAGTTTGAAATATATATATCTACTACATACACCTCTGCCACCAGAACAAATTTGAGTTAGTTAGCAACAGTATATTAATTCTCTCTATGTAGATTATTACTACTCTACACAGAATTCTTGTTTGCTGTTAGCATTCACTCAGAAATGCTGCCAGCAAAGGGCTCCTGCATTACTTCTGTCTCCTGCAGCAGAGGGTCCGGGTTCCAGCTTTGTCCGTCAGGCTCCTTTTTGACATCCCTTACTAATTATTTAATCACACTCTTCCATGAAGTTGAGGATCCATACCAGTGTCCTTGTGGCCAATCGTCCTTTCCCAGTCTTGGCCCTCTCCTTATTTAATTCTTCTCTGTTCCTCTTTCCTCAGTTCCCAATTACAGTTTTGCTCTTTTAATATCTTCAGCTCCATTCAGTATCGTGTCCCAGCCTCACCTTTTCTTACCTGTGGCCTAGTTTTCTTAGCTTTTCATTTATCCACTATCTCTCTTTTTCAATGCGCTTTTTCCGGGGCACTGTGCGTTCTCTGTAGGGACAGAACTGCAGGCGGAAAAGGAACCTTTTTGTGTTGCTGGAAGCAGCAGGTTTCCAGCCCTTCCCTCTTGTCTCCATCCACGGCTCCTGTAGGGTAGTCTTAAGTTGTTGTCCTTTGCAGCAGAGGGCTCTGGTGATCCTCAGCTCTGTAGGATCCCCGTTAATCTCCTGTTCCTCCTCCAGCTTCTTCACCATCAGTTTGGCGCTGCAGCCAGGGCACAGCTCCCACTAGTGAGGCCACTGCTGTCCCCAGCCCCAGGGAGAAGCATCGGACAAGCCCTGCAGCCAGAGACCTACTTCTTTGGAGCTCTGCGTGGGTCGAAGTCTCTGCTGTCCACAAGGCAGGTTTCTGCACCCCATGGTGACGATGGCATCATGCGGCATGTCTCCACCATCACTGCGTAGTCATCGGTGCAGGTTCTGCGCTCATTTTACACCTCTGCTGCAATAGCTGCTGTAGCTTTACCTGCCTGCTGTGCTCTGTGAGCTGCGCTCCTGCCTCTGGAGCTCACCCACAAAACCAGCAACGTCTCTCTGAGCTTGTTCTGGCTCAAACTCCTCTCAACAAGGCCAAGTGCTGGGTCCTGCCCTTGGGTCACACCAACCCCCGGCAGCGCTACAGGCTCGGGGCGGAGCGGCTGGAGCTGCCCGGCAGAAAGGGCCCTGGGGGTGTTGGTGGGCAGGGGGCTGGATATGAGCCAGCAGTGNGGGTTAATGGTTGGACTTGATGATCTTAAAGGTCCCTTCCAACCTCACCCATTCTATGATCTGGAATGTAGAGGTACACCACATCCCAGATGCAAACTTCTCAGTGCCTTGTCAATGTATCTTTTTTTGTAAAAACTACCCACCCTGATGCAAGTGTCATAAGGAATGGGGTTTTTTGTTGTTGGTTTTTTGTTTGTGGTGTTGGGTTTTTAATGACTACATAATTTTGGGAGGCCATTACTGTTACTAAATCATTCATAACCTCTAAATAGTGAACCTCCACCAGAAGTTCTTATTACTGTTTGCTGAGGTGAACTGTAAGGTAGGTGTCTAACCAAGGCGGAGATGTTATGTTTTCAATGACTTTTGAAGGAGCTTTTTCAGCAGTTCTTCAAATCAGGGGCTGATGGACTATTAATTTGTATTGCTAAATTGAATTTCACTCTTTCATTTCAACTCTCAGGGTTATCCATTGTTTTGCCTACCAGACATTTCATTTTTTCCTGCTATTGATGATGCCTCTTTACAATCTTTAAATTTCATAAGCACTTTCCCAGTGCTTGTTCTACTACATACAATGAGACCCAAGACCGATGGTCTCTATAAAAGGTTTGTAACTTCTGAGCTTTCAGTTCTGCCATTGTGATCTCCCCACTAGCCAGCTCCCAACAGATCTATCATCTTTTATACTCATCCCATCTTTTAAACTGTAACTAAAATTTCCCAGCCTGCATCTTTTCATGCAGATTGCAATTCTTTGTCCAGAAAAAAAATCTTAGTATTGGTTTATTATTTATTCTTAAATTTTATAAATTTACATACTTGTATATAAATTATTATTAAAATGATAAAACACACGTTTTGTCATATCTCAGTTTCCTCTTCTGTGGCATGTCATTGTGCTTCTCTTTCTGAACGGGTTTAAAAGTCAGTGTCTCAGTCGAGCCTTGTGTATGTCTCTCTGTACAACAGGCAAAGAGGCTTGGAGATAAAATAGTATTAAGCTCGTTGATGGAGGTAATGTTCTCACCAAAGGGTACTGTGGCAAACAGACAAGGGGGTGCTTTGACCCAAAATAGTGGCTCAGACCTCTGCTCTCCAGGGTTTTCATGTTCGACAGAATACATCGGGTTCCTGTTACCTGGTTTGGTAACTGACAGGTGGATGGAATTTGAAGGGATCCTGAGCTTCCTTCTGGGGCAGGGAGAAAATAAGGATTAAAACTCACTGCAGCCCCCTCTCCGTTTTGTAACCTAAACATAGATCTGGCGCATTTAGAGTTATCTGTGCTCTGACACTAGGTGAATTTTGAAAGCTTATTTCTGGAATTCCTTGTATTCTACATGGAGGGGAAAAAATCATCTTTAAACCCAGAGTAGCTGATGCTTTGTGACTTTGTGGGGTTTTTTTCTCTGCATGCATTTAGAGTACACTTTAAAATGGGGTTATTTGTGCTTATTTGGAGCTCCATCAAGTCATGGGAGGGATGATAAGGGATGAAAGTTAGTTTTCATGGAGATTAGCCTTATGCTCCTTCTGCTTCTGTTATCTAAGTAACTGAGCTCTGTTTCCTCTGGTGTCTTTTTGGTATTTTTAGTCTGCAGGTTGGTCCATCCAGCTGGTTGAAGCAAATCAAGGAAGTAATGAAAACGCTGTTGCTTTTTGCAATGCAGTTGAGAAGTAAGTATTGAAAAACCTTTATTCAGCCAACTATGACGTTTCACTTATTTATATTAATAGGATTAGTTATCCCTGCTTATTGGGTCTGGCTGAGTTGGAGTTAATTTTCCCCACAGCATCCCTCGTGGTGCTGTCACTGTGTTGGTAGCTAGGAAGGCGTTGACAGAACACCAGTGTTTTGGCTGCTACCGAGCCACGCTCGCACAGCATCCAGGCTGTCTCTCTCCAACATTGCCCCCTCACCAGTAGGCTGGGGATGGGCAAGACCTTGGGAGGGGACGTAGCCAGGACAGCTGACCCAAACTGACCAAAGGGATGTTCCATACCATCTGGCATCTGCTCAGCAATAAAAGCTAAGAGAAAAGAGGAGTTGGGGGGGATGGGATGGGACATTTGTTATTATGATATTTGTATTCTGGAGTAGCCGCTATGCGTACTGAAGCCCTGCTTCCCAGGAAGTGGCTGGACATTGCCTGATGATGAGAGGTACAGAATAAAGGTTTTGTTTTCCTTTGCTTCAGTGCAGGACCTTTGCTTTTGCTTTTATTAAACTACCTTTATCTTCACCTACGAGGGGTCTTTTCCATCTTACTTTCTACCCACACATTGTCCTGCTGAAGAGGGGGGTGACAGAGCAGCTTGGTGGGCACTTGACATCCAGCCAAGGTGAACTCACCACACCCTGCATTCCTCAACAGTGCCATAATTCCAGTATCTACTTAAATATGGGACCGCTCCTAATTTTGGTTTAAAGATTAAAATCCACAAAGGAGTGATAAATTTCAAAAATATTTTCTCCCTTAGTTCTCTCATTTATCAGTGATAAGTACATTGAACTCTTCAGTGTTGATGGTTTATGGTATGTGAAACTTAAGATCCATTTTTCTGCCATTGTCTTGGACAACATTAGCATCTCTGCAGCTCGGAGAAGGGAAAAAGAGGTGGAGGAACTGACTGACTGAAAACAGAATTACTACATACCATCATGATGAAAAGTGAGACTTAGCAAGCGACAAAAACTCCTTTAATTATTGTTTACCATTAGAGCTAATAGCATGGCTTAATGGGATAGAACTTTTTCTTTCTTAATCTTCTTCGGAAAAGGAAATTGTGTTGAAGTCCAAGAGCATGAAGACATACGAGTTTTTAGACCATCTGTGCAGATTCATTTTCCTTTGTAGATATTCGCTGATCGCACTAGCAAGTAGTTAGCACAAATGCGTGCTTTTTCCCCCAGAAAAGTAGTTGGAAAATGGAATGCTGCTTTTTTTTTTAAATTAGACTTTAATGAATTGACTGTATTCAAGGTCAGCCAAGCTTGCTTCTCTTTAAAGCAAAAAAAAAAAAATCCAGTTTGATGTTGCCCTGAAATTAAGCGTGAATATATTATGTATTCGTACAAAGTGGATGGTCAGCTTCAAAACTTATTCACATACGTCTCAGTTTTCTTTTTTTCCCACAGTTCATCAGTCTGAACCACAACCCAGTTCTACTACCATCAGATCTATGAAGGCAAATTCCACATGGCAGGTTTTCCTCTCAGATATTCAGATTTTTTATTGTCCAAACGTTCTACATTTAACTTTGCGCTTTAATTATAGGAAAAGCTCTCTATTGATTTTTTTGCGAATAAATGAGTTTATTTACAGGGCTAAAAAGATTAATAGAATTAAGCCATTCCTGTTTTGCAGTAATTTTTTGTGTGTGCTTCACTAGCAAATACTCTTAAAAAGAAAATAAGAACAACCTTTGCTTTTCTTCTCTCAAATAAAGGAGAAAGCATTCTTAGGACAAAATGTCACAGCAAAAAAAAAGGACCAAAAGATGTCATAAATTTGCAAATAACTAACATATGCAGTCTTGCCAAATAAGCATCCTTCCAGTCCCCACAGAATCTCAGTCACTGGCAGTTCCATACATCAGAGGCAAGAGGTATAATTCAAACTCTGTGTCGTGCCGACTTGCACCTGCAGCATGTGGCTGAAATAGAAACCCATCATGGTTTTGTCTAGGTAATATTTGTACAGGTAGCAATCTATAACTGAAACATTTCATTGTACACAGCTGTAAAGCGGTTCTCCAAATCCCTTTATCAGGTTACTTCAACAATTATGGACATAGCTAAGCGACTGTTCCTCCATGGGTGGCTTCAGAACACATCCTAAAGCGAGTTTGGTACCAGAAGATGCCAAGCTGATAGTCTCAGGGCTCAGTGCTGCAAAATGCAGTTACTCCACCTCCTACTGACTACAAGGTTGTGCTCTGCACCACAGAGAAATACACAGCATTGTCAAATGCAGTGACGTAGCAAATCCCTATAAACGTTAGTGCTTTCTGCATGCGCGGAGTTGTGGAAGCACAGAAAGCAAATAGCAGATGATTTTTGTCATGTAATACTTGTGTAGTAGCTCAGTTATGCCTTGGAAGACGTAACCTTTCAAAATTTTGTGATGGGCATGTTTTGCCCACCTGCTCAGGCCAGAAGCCCTTTAATCGCTTGAAAAAAGAGAGATGGCAATAAATGAGCAACGCTTTCTGGAAGTGAATGCATTTTTATCTGAAAAGCGTAAACCGTAAATTTCTGTCCCCACATTATCCTAAAATACAAATAGTGTGGGGGTAGGGAGGGAGATGAAGTTCGCTTAACTTTGAAATGACTGTCCTAAGTTGAGGAGGTGGTTCATGCCCCTCGTGTGTACATAACCCACTGATTTGATGCTGGAGAACAGGGTAGTGAAGTTTCCAGTCTTATTCAGTCTTTGGCCTTCTTACAGAAACAGGTTACAAGAGTGAATTTAGTGACGGGAGAAAGCCTTATGTGTACCTTGCTCGCAGAGAAAATAGGCTGACAACTACATAGGTCACCAAAGCAACCTCTGTACCATAATGATTTTTTACTGTGAGTATAAATCTATCTCGTACTGGAGGTATTGTCAAGCCTCATTGCCTTCTACCCCACTGAGACATCGTGCCCCCTGGCTTTTCATTATAAGAATTGGTCTGCTTCATTGGATTATTAATTCTGGAAGCCTAGGCTTTTTTTTTTTCCTTCTTGTGCTATAGAAATATACGGCATAAAAGAGTAGTTAATACTGTTGTTCAAGAGACTTGGGCAGCAGCCCTGAGGCAGGAGGTAACACAGTAATGAAGAACTTTATGCAAGAGAACTATGGCTCACTGTAATCAGAGCTGGTACAAATTGCAGCCAACTCAGAAGCTACGAAATGCTGCTTGAACTAACAAACAAAAACCGAATGCAGTACGCTTAGTACAGGATGTCTGACTTTAGCTACTAAAATATTCAGGGCAATTAGTGAAATGTAAAGCTTCAGCTGGTACAATGTGTACCCTTACCTGCAGCTGCAAAGTGTATTTGCTTAAAAAGCAAGTCTAATCTCGGGTGACAGACATAACCTGTGACCAGTGTTCATTAGGAAATGGTACCTCAGGAGGAATTAGTTTCCACAAGTCTTTGGTAATTGGAAGGAGGATGGGCAATATATTTTATAGGTAATGGTATATTAGAGGGACTCAATGACTGTACAGTTATTGCTCTCTACAGATATTTACATAAGTACCCAGGGTTTTAGTAATGAGGATTTCAGATTGGATTCTAGAGCACTGTGAAAATAGGGACTTCTTAAGATTTTGCATAGAAAGCATGTTCCTGTATTCATTTTGATCAGCTGCCCTAGTCGCAGCTGTCTGTGCTCATGCTCTTGGTTAGTTTATGTTAAAAATCTCTTATTTAAGCACATATTTGAGCACCCTCGTTTCTGCTGTTCCCAGTGTACGCCAAAGTCTGTGTTTAGACCTCTTTTGGCTTCACTGAGGCTAAGGTCAGTAGTGATTCTGTGAAGTTCATGAAGATTTTACTGATGGTTTTCCTGTTAAGTAAAAGTAGTTATATGTATGCTACGTGATGTGTTGTTATCTCACTACGCTATGAAAACAAAGTTTGAGTTGCTACCACCTCTTCCCCTCTGCACAAAATTTTATCCCTAACAGCTCTATATGTACTATTATTGTAGGCATCATGTAGAATTTTTGTTTTGCTCTTAGAAGAGAGATGAAATGCATACCTGCTTAGATGTGATTTCATCACATGTTCTTTTCAGAATAAGAAACGCCTACCCTGCTTTTGACTTGAAGACAAACACTGGGAAAATCTGGAGTGTTGCAACAAGGTTCCCAGACCATATCCTTGGTGAATCAAAATTCAGAATTAGCGTTTGGACAGGTTCTTCCCCATATCCTCTGCTTCTTACACAGCATGGTAAGTGAATAAAGTGTCCATATCCTTCCCCAATTCAGTTTCATGGAGGTGATAAAATACATTTGTTATCTGGAAAGGTACTTGGAGAGCAAGCCTTATGTGAGTCTTGAGTGACTTTGATCCGGAAGGAATTTAAACTTGTGCCTGATTTGAAGTGTAAGGATAGTCCCCGTATAGTTGTGGAGCTTTTCACAGACTTGACTCTGTTTCTGAATCCAAGACTTAAGAGTCTGCGGTCACTAAAACTCCTCTGCACCCAAGGTTATTTACAGGTCAAGGAAAGTATATGTCCGTTATAAAACGAAAGGAGAAATTCCAACTGGGTGGAAAGAAAAGAAGAATAATTAGGAACAGTAGCAGTTTTCCCACAGAGGTTATGGAGTTTCCATCCTTAGAAGTTTTTAAGGTCTTATAGGACAAAACCCTGAACAAGCTGGTCTGAATTCAGTATCGACTCTCCTTTGGGTAAGAGTCTGGACTAGGTGGACCTACTCAGGTCCTTCCCAGCAGAGGGGGCGAATCGCCTCCCTCAACCTGCACCTCCCTCAACCTGCTGTCCACGCTTCTTTTGACGGAGCCCAGGATACAGTTGGCTTTTGGGGCTGTGAGTGCACATTGTAGGCTCATGTCCAGCTTTTCATCCACCAGTACCTCCAAGTCCTTCTCCTCAGGCTACTCTAAATCCCTTCATCCCCCAGCCTGTATTAGTACCAGGGGTTGCCCGACCTAGGTGCAGGATGCTGCAGTTGGCATTTTGAACCTCATGAGGTTCACACAGGCCCACTTCTTGAGCTTGTCCAGATCCCTCTGGATGGCATCCCACCACCTGGGTATGTCAAATACATCAGCTTGATGTCATCCACAAACTTGCTGAGGGTGCACTCAATCCCACAGTTTATGTTATTGATAAAGGTATTAAACAGTACTGGTCCCAGTATGGACCCCTGAGGGATACCACTTCTTGTCGATCTCCATCTAGATGTTGAGCCATTGACCACTACCCTCTGGCTGCAACTATCCAACCAATTCCTTATTCACTGAACAGTTCATCCATCAAATCCATGTATCTCCGATTTAGAGAGAAGGACATTGTGGGGAACCATGTCAAAGGCCTTATGGTAGTCCTCATAGAGAACATCCATAGCTCTTCCCTTGTCCAATGATTTAATTGCTCCATATTGGACTAGAAGGTAGTATTTCCAGTGCTTCTGTTAGCTAGGCACAGGATCTACACTGAAGTTCTCTGTAATGCAAAAGTCTTAACTACTGGCAAATGCTTTATCTTGCAGCACCATTTATCCTACCGATTGTTCGATCTTCAATCTGTTTAACTTAGAAAATAGCTTTAGAAGGTACGGCTAAAACTGAAGGGGATATAAGACACAGTCCCTATTCTAAACTTGCTTACAGACTAAGTAAAGAATAAGATATAGTTAGAGTGGAGGGAGAGAGTACACTTTTTTGCCTCATCTACTATAAAGAACTGTTCAGTCATGCAAAAACATTTGGCAGAGTAAGGAAAGGAAAATGAGTCTACTGAGTGCAAATGAATGATACTAGCAAGGTTCAGATTTTTTGCAATGAGTGACCTGAAAAAAGCACGTTACAATTTTAATTCAAGATTCTGTGCTGCTGTTCTTTCTTTGGTGGGTATAAATTTAGCAAACAGGAACTGCAGTTTACATTTCAAACCAGCTATGGTGACTTGCTTAAAGCAGTGAGTTGTCAAAGGGCTAGATGTTTAAAACTAGTAAAACTGGTAGAAAAAGTTTAATTGAAGTGGCTTTCTGAGCAACTGAAAAATGGCATTGCAAAGAAAATGAAAATTTTCAGAAGGAACTTCTGAGTGCATTGACACATTTCTTTTTTTCCCCTGGGGAAAACCAAACCAAAGCAAAAAAACCATGCTAGGTGTGGTAAACAACTGTGGTTTATTTCAGCTTTGTTTTTGTCGCAGCCCCCTCCCCTGAAAATGTCAGATATTCTCTGAAGTTTTTTTCGGTATCAGATTTCCTTAAGCTTCCCTGCAAAACTAATTTTGTATTCCTTGAGTCATTCAAAATAGAAGCAGAGCAACTCTGAAACAGATTTGCCGGTNTGCACAAAATTTTATCCCTAACAGCTCTATATGTACTATTATTGTAGGCATCATGTAGAATTTTTGTTTTGCTCTTAGAAGAGAGATGAAATGCATACCTGCTTAGATGTGATTTCATCACATGTTCTTTTCAGAATAAGAAACGCCTACCCTGCTTTTGACTTGAAGACAAACACTGGGAAAATCTGGAGTGTTGCAACAAGGTTCCCAGACCATATCCTTGGTGAATCAAAATTCAGAATTAGCGTTTGGACAGGTTCTTCCCCATATCCTCTGCTTCTTACACAGCATGGTAAGTGAATAAAGTGTCCATATCCTTCCCCAATTCAGTTTCATGGAGGTGATAAAATACATTTGTTATCTGGAAAGGTACTTGGAGAGCAAGCCTTATGTGAGTCTTGAGTGACTTTGATCCGGAAGGAATTTAAACTTGTGCCTGATTTGAAGTGTAAGGATAGTCCCCGTATAGTTGTGGAGCTTTTCACAGACTTGACTCTGTTTCTGAATCCAAGACTTAAGAGTCTGCGGTCACTAAAACTCCTCTGCACCCAAGGTTATTTACAGGTCAAGGAAAGTATATGTCCGTTATAAAACGAAAGGAGAAATTCCAACTGGGTGGAAAGAAAAGAAGAATAATTAGGAACAGTAGCAATTTTCCCACAGAGGTTATGGAGTTTCCATCCTTAGAAGTTTTTAAGGTCTTATAGGACAAAACCCTGAACAAGCTGGTCTGAATTCAGTATCGACTCTCCTTTGGGTAAGAGTCTGGACTAGGTGGACCTACTCAGGTCCTTCCCAGCAGAGGGGGCGAATCGCCTCCCTCAACCTGCACCTCCCTCAACCTGCTGTCCACGCTTCTTTTGACGGAGCCCAGGATACAGTTGGCTTTTGGGGCTGTGAGTGCACATTGTAGGCTCATGTCCAGCTTTTCATCCACCAGTACCTCCAAGTCCTTCTCCTCAGGCTACTCTAAATCCCTTCATCCCCCAGCCTGTATTAGTACCAGGGGTTGCCCGACCTAGGTGCAGGATGCTGCAGTTGGCATTTTGAACCTCATGAGGTTCACACAGGCCCACTTCTTGAGCTTGTCCAGATCCCTCTGGATGGCATCCCACCACCTGGGTATGTCAAATACATCAGCTTGATGTCATCCACAAACTTGCTGAGGGTGCACTCAATCCCACAGTTTATGTTATTGATAAAGGTATTAAACAGTACTGGTCCCAGTATGGACCCCTGAGGGATACCACTTCTTGTCGATCTCCATCTAGATGTTGAGCCATTGACCACTACCCTCTGGCTGCAACTATCCAACCAATTCCTTATTCACTGAACAGTTCATCCATCAAATCCATGTATCTCCGATTTAGAGAGAAGGACATTGTGGGGAACCATGTCAAAGGCCTTATGGTAGTCCTCATAGAGAACATCCATAGCTCTTCCCTTGTCCAATGATTTAATTGCTCCATATTGGACTAGAAGGTAGTATTTCCAGTGCTTCTGTTAGCTAGGCACAGGATCTACACTGAAGTTCTCTGTAATGCAAAAGTCTTAACTACTGGCAAATGCTTTATCTTGCAGCACCATTTATCCTACCGATTGTTCGATCTTCAATCTGTTTAACTTAGAAAATAGCTTTAGAAGGTACGGCTAAAACTGAAGGGGATATAAGACACAGTCCCTATTCTAAACTTGCTTACAGACTAAGTAAAGAATAAGATATAGTTAGAGTGGAGGGAGAGAGTACACTTTTTTGCCTCATCTACTATAAAGAACTGTTCAGTCATGCAAAAACATTTGGCAGAGTAAGGAAAGGAAAATGAGTCTACTGAGTGCAAATGAATGATACTAGCAAGGTTCAGATTTTTTGCAATGAGTGACCTGAAAAAAGCACGTTACAATTTTAATTCAAGATTCTGTGCTGCTGTTCTTTCTTTGGTGGGTATAAATTTAGCAAACAGGAACTGCAGTTTACATTTCAAACCAGCTATGGTGACTTGCTTAAAGCAGTGAGTTGTCAAAGGGCTAGATGTTTAAAACTAGTAAAACTGGTAGAAAAAGTTTAATTGAAGTGGCTTTCTGAGCAACTGAAAAATGGCATTGCAAAGAAAATGAAAATTTTCAGAAGGAACTTCTGAGTGCATTGACACATTTCTTTTTTTCCCCTGGGGAAAACCAAACCAAAGCAAAAAAACCATGCTAGGTGTGGTAAACAACTGTGGTTTATTTCAGCTTTGTTTTTGTCGCAGCCCCCTCCCCTGAAAATGTCAGATATTCTCTGAAGTTTTTTTCGGTATCAGATTTCCTTAAGCTTCCCTGCAAAACTAATTTTGTATTCCTTGAGTCATTCAAAATAGAAGCAGAGCAACTCTGAAACAGATTTGCCGGTATGAATGGGCTGCTGTCAGTGACTGGGTGATTCAGAGCACCATTAAATCTGATGAAGCTGGTTGGTTAGGCTCAGTTTGAACCAGTTGTCTGAACCTAGACCACTGTAAATTAGCCAGCACACAAGTCTGGGTTACAAGTTTAGTTTCTAGGGATTTGTATTTAACTGTAGGTAGTTTGCATTTTTATAACAAAGTGTTTGCTTAAAGTTTCTAGTAAGAGCTCTTGCGGCCTCTAATTATGAAGCAATAAAAAAACCCCTCAAGAATGAAAAACTGAAAGGAAAATCTACTTTGGCTTTTCTGTTTTCACCTCCAGACAATGAGATTGCCTGAGAGTTGTGGAGGAAGTCCAGACTTTATTTTGCATTGTAAAACCATCTCAGTACATTATATGAAGACTTTTCACTGAAGAGTCAGATCTTTTTCTGCTAGAGGGAGATATCTCAGACTTGCAACGTGCTCTGCACGCCTGTAAAGACTAAACTTATCAGACGTGTTTGTAATTTGACTGCCAGACTGCAGCTATTCTTTTCCATTTTTTGATCAGTTCTTCCAAAATGGGCAGAGAGGAAGTGTATTGGCAGGGTTGGAAAGTGGCTTAAAAAGCTGAAGTAGCACTGGGGAAAATTCTCAAAATGCTAGTGTATTTCTGACTATATTTTATATTAAATAATATATCACATATGTAACATGTATATAAAATGCATATGAGCATTAATTTACTTCTTGGTTATGGCTAAAAAGGTGTGCACAGGAGAAACAATAGCAAGTAAAATTCTGGAGCCTTCTTGTGACAGAGTCAAGTTTTGCATCAAGCCATGTTTGCACATTGGAAATGCGCCAAGATATTCACCAGGGAAAAAAAAAAAAAGGAAAAGTTGCCACTTTTTTCTTCCTGTCTGCTTTGGAAAGTTGCTCAGCTTTTCATTCCAGCTACCTAACAAGTTGATAATTTCCTCTAAATGAACAAAGATGCTGTGACTCGTTGTAAAGTATTTGAAGCAAAATGAAAAACAAAAAATAATCAGGTGTGGCTTGATGTGATTCCTCTTGATGGAGCTAGTCTGCAGCAGAAGTTAGGAATTACAAAGGAATCCTTGTTTTCTTTGCTCAGGTACCTAGCCTGGAATTCTGTAGTAAGCTACTATTAATTTTTCTTGCTATCTTTATTTACAGCTGGCTGTATCACTCATGACTTAATTGTAGAGATCCTCCATTGCACAAATCAATACCCAGTCCAGGAGGAATGCCTTCTAAGTGTTTGCGGGTCTGATGAATTCTTACAAAAGTAAGTATCTCATTAAGAGGCGGTATTGAGTATGTATCGTGTAATAGAAGCCGTGCCTTTAATGCGCTCTGCTTACCTGCCCTGTAAACAGAACCACAGGGAGGGTTAGAGTATTATGTTCCAAACACTTAATGTATAGTTTCTGAAACTCCCAGAACGTGGTGGCACTTAGGTTCTCCAGAGATGCTAGTGTGCTCTAGTGCAAGGATTCAAATTCTGTCTCCTTCATATAAGCTTTGTGCAGCCTTGAATAATTTGCTTCACTCCATCGCCTTTGTGTTCGTTCTCATTCGTGATACAAGGATGTTGCGACTTCCAGTATCTTGTGGGAGTGTTACAAGCATGAGGGGGGTCTGCATATCCTCAAAAGAGAAAATCACCAAAGGGAAGAGAAAAACAGTATTATACAGCTGCATAGCAGGTGATTTTTCTTCACATCCACTTGCAACTAGTAAAGTAAATGAAGTCAGCACCGTGGTGCCGACTGCAAGTTGAAGTGAAACACATTATACATACCAACAAGTCTTTCTGAACGTGTGTAGTCTGCAAGTAAGGAAGTAAGTGCTCTGATTTGCGTTCATTCAAACAAACGTGGAGGTTGAAAGCACTACTTGACTCAGCTAGTTGTTTCTTGCCCTCTGGCAGCTTAAATTCAGCTGTGAGCATAAGTGAGCGGATTTTGTGTTGAAGCAGCTAAAGTGCAGACGCTCGTTGTCAGCGGTGCTGTAGGGACGGTGACTTCCAGCCGAAGGGGAGAAGCTGGCAGTTCTCTGCGGTAGGACCTTAAGCTGGCACTGCAGGAATCGCAGCTCATCTGTTAGATAAGTGTTAGATAAAATAGTATATGTCTGTAACTGAAAGGGAAATTTTTAGGAGCAGACATATTTGTAGCATAGCGTAAAGATTACCTGAACTAGCCCAGAGCAAGTCAGCTTGATTAATGGAAGTCACGTAGTTGTGAGAGCAAGCGTCACGCCGTGTAAATTAGCTTTGTCCTATATCCAGCTTGGACACTTCTGCCCTTACGCGGGTACACAGGTCAAACGTTCAGATGTTTGGAGTGAATTCTGCTTTGCAACTAAAGACGGAGACGTCAGCATTTCTAAGCCCACTCTTCGCTTCTTCAGATCTCCATAAAGCAGGAGCTGGTACAGCAGAGCGCTGTGTGAAGCGTCGCAGTGCTGGAGCCAGCGAGCAGAGAAATCAGGTCGTACGTTGATCTGTTAATTACATAAGGCGGCCAGGGCTCTTTTTTATTGATTTTATTTTCAAGGCCCTCTTCTCGTTTCCAACTAATTGCTTAAGAAAATGGAAATAATGAGTCATTGTATCGAGGGTGAGCTCAGTGCGTTTCAGCACAGCGTACAGTATGTTCCAAACAGTTTTATTCTCACTGTTGAGAAGAACGCGTCAACAGCGGACTGTTTAAATTCCCGCACTTGCAGAATCTCTGCACGTTTCATTAGCAGTGAAACAAGGTCAATAACGTTCTCAGCGTTTTTTGCTTTACTCCTTCACTGTCGTGCAAAAAGCACTGAGCTGCGTTTCTGGCTTTGGCAGCTTGTAATTCTATACTGTGCCATGCTTTCAGCTCCCTTTCTTCTGCCTCCTCATCAGAGTCCCGTATCTGAAATTTGAAACCTCAGACCATAGGGATCCCCTGGGTAGCTTAACACAGCCTGCGGAGTTGCCTCAGGGTGAAATTTTTCCTGTGTTTGGGCTATCTTTTAGTGCAAATTGGTTTCCTCCTGATGTTGCTAACAGAGTGATTTGATGTACTTGTGCAGAGTTCTTCCCCAGAAGAGCATTTGGAAATGGTTCAGGGATGAATTCCAGTAGAAGTTCCCCAAGTTATGAGACAGCAGAGGGTATAAATACTCTGATGCTCCTGCTTTATTGTAATCCAGAAAAATTTAAAGCGAAGCCAAAATGATGACATGATGAATTGTTCTCAGACCAGAGTGGTTTAGTGAACCAGACAACTTTGTGATGATTTGTCAAAAGCTTTCATTTACTATTATATTGGACTGTATTAATGAGCACTTCATCCTGCCTCCTGCAGAAGCACCTCAAAGACTCGATGATTTCTGGAATCCATTTAGCTTTGAATGAGATGGGGAAAGAAATACTTGTGTGCTAATGACCATTACACTCAGCACCACAATATTTCATCATCCATTATTCCCTTCCTATGGAGATGTACTTGAGCACACATCCTATCTGACTCACAAGTAGAATATGAGATTTCAAATATTCAAATTTAAAAAAAAAAATCAGAAGGCTGCATATAGATTGGAGGTCAGAGCATAACGAATAGAGCCATCTCTGAAATACTTATTTGGGATCTCATTTTGTTTACTGATCAGGAATCCTGTCCTTGCCTCAACCTGCAGGCTTTCTTTTTCTTCCTACGCTTCCTTTTCTCTCAAGCTTTTTCTTACAGCACCGGTTCATTGCCAGGATTCATTGCCACCTTGTCCCTACCCCCTCTGTCATTATAAGGTTCACGTTAGTTACTTTCCCAGTTGATTTGCTGCAGTTCCTTTTTCAGATGCTCGGTGTAAGTGCATCTGGAGGCAGAACCCTGTCTGAAAAACAGAGACTCCTTGAAAGAAGAGGAGTTAAAACCCGTATTTGTGTCATCGATTTTTACCACTATTCATGGAAGTTTCTGATGTTCATACATATCCACAGGCCCTCCTTCTCTGAGTTTCCCAGCTGTGGCTGTGCTCTCCACTCCCTTGCATTTGTCCTGTTTGTGGTCATCTTTTATTTCTTGGAGAGCCATCTTCTGTTTCTGAAAATTCTTCACTTTACCATCCCGTCATCCAAACCTTCTATATCCCCTTTAAATCTTGCTCTCACAGTTTCCCATCTTTCCTTAGTTTTAGAATGGCTGTCCCTAAAAATGATTTTATGATGACCTTCATGAAAGAATTTATATAAAAATAAATTAAATCGTGTCTAAGCAGCTTGTGTCAAATAACTCCTAACTCTCAGTGCCAGCAGCAAGCCAAAACCAGTCCTCCTCGTGTCACAGACATTAATCAATCCTGCATTCAGACTTTTTTTGTCTTTAGAACTACAGGCCACAAACTGAGGGCATCCTGAAATGCCCAGTAAAACAAAAAAACAAAACACGAGTGCATATAAGAATATGGGGCGCTTTTTTTAATTTTAATTTTTTAAATTTATTTTTGTATTGATCTGTCTGCTAGCAAGAGTTTGCAGTAATGCAGACCAGCAAAGGAATGTAGTCCAAGAATATTTATAACATGCTTTTTTTTTTTTTTTTGGAGGCATCGGATTTTTAAAGGACCTTTTCATATGTACTTTTAATTCCATCCATACCCTGCCATGATGTAATTTGCACAGTCACCTTACTGCTTTGCGGTTTAGCCAACGTAGTGAGCAGGGGTGTGGAATAGAGAAGTCTAAATACTTATCATTTCTGCTCACATGCTTGCCTGTGACCTTATTGATGACATTTTTTTGCCTTACTAATTCTATTCTCTGAGAATTGAGACCTAAATAAGAATTGGTTTTCACTCAAAATGAAGTTTAAGCTATTAATTATACACTGGGCAGAGTTATACTCATGCAGATTGGGATCATAAGAAGCAAGCACCTTTCGGATGAACATGTTCTTTGTAAAAAATAAACTTCATTTTCTCTTGTCACTGCAGATTAAGTTTCTCATTCAGAGATGCTACTCAGCTGAGTCCTTTTTCAAAAAAAAAAAAAAAACAGCAGTCTGATTGAACTGTATTAGGATTTGGAGCTTATAGCACATCAGAGAACCTTACTGTGGGGAAGAAAAATCTAGTGATGAGGGAGTCTCAAGAGATTGAGGAATTTTCCCTTTCTCTGCTTCTGATATATTGTGAGACCACAGGCAAGTCACGTCGCTTTGACCAGTTCATTGCCATGTCTCTTAAAAACAGAAGACTCCCTTTTGCTTTATGTGTTTTGTCATGGCGTTTTCATCAAAGCTGTGTTATCCACGTAGTAATGCCAGCGAAAAAAAAAATAGGGTGAAAACTCTTGACTTCATAATGTTGTAGCATTTTGATTTGTGTTTCCTTTACAGAACTCAGAGCACTGTCAACTGGTTACTGGTGATCATGCTATCCTCCAAAGGGGGCTATATTACTTTTTTCTTAATAGTACAGGTATAGCAGCAGATCTGCATAGTGTGTTACAGCCTGGGGTATGGCTAAAAGGTAGTCTGTCAATCCATGGCAGATACACTTCTGTTTCTTGTAGTTCACTTTTCATCTAGACCGAGTTTCCATGTTATTTTATTGAGGCATTAATCCATCTTGTCTAGTCTCTCATGTCACAATACCTGTCAAAACTTTTCTCTTCGTATTTGTGCAAATAAAATCCACTCATGAAGTCAACTGTATCGCCAATACTTCTGGACTGCAGTGTTTCAGGCAGCATTGCTGTGTCGATAAAGGATTTGATCATGTATAATATCTGCCTGGCGCAGCAGAGCTAACACAAACCACTAGCGTAAATGTAGTTACAACCACAAAATTCAACTTCTGGTGGTGTAGCTTGTTTTGCCTGGAAGCATGATGACACAGAATAATTGCAAAAGATAGGGTTTTTTACGTTTATGGCAAAAAATCTTAACTACAGAGGAGGGTACGGTTATACCAGTTTACACTAGCAGAACACTCCTCTGTATTGACATAGTTACACCAAATTCTGTCATGGGCTTGGTTCGATGTTGGCATTGCGATAGGAATCTGTGTACTGGAGGAATCAGGGAAATGTGACTCAGGACTCACAGATGTGTTTCTCTCTAATGTTGTTACTGTCTCTGTCCTAAGGTTGAAGGTAAGGCGGAATGGAAAGAGCAGGAATAATGGTGGGGTAAAAAGTAAAAACCAGGTGTGATTCAGTCATAAAAGACGCAAAAATCACAGGAGAGTTCATCATTAGAGTCACGGGGCAGGCACGGTTAGGTGAAATGAGGAGAGGAAGAAGTTTCAAGAAAGCCATGGGTAAGCACAACACAGGTATGAGCTGAGGAGCAGCAGAAGAGAATCTGTGCATTGCTACAGTCCCAGGAACCAGGAATCGATCACTTGGACTTTTGCTTGTAAAGGGATTTGAGAAGGGTTGAGGCATAACAGTGATGGGCTTTCCACCAGTTACAGGTATTTCACTGTGTTGGTGTTACCTTCCCTCCCTCTTACGTGTACTTTATGCTCTTAGAATCAGGGAATTTGGCAAATGTATGGAAGTGCTACCAGAGGACCTTGCTTTAGGTATTTGTTATGTTAAATGGAAATGGGTTTGTCCTCTGTGACCTTTAATGTATTTGCTTAAAAAAAATAAAACATCCTATATCTACACTTAACACCTTTTGTGACCTCTAAAGGAGAGTATGCATTTTACTTAACTACAGTGCAGTGTAGGTGCAGAATGTTTACAAGATATATGAATTCCCTGTATTTGTGCTGAATGGCAATTATGTACAGCACATTTATTCAAGTTTAACCATTCATTTGTGCTGGGGACTTCTGCTGCCTTGTGACATACGAGTCTCTCTCCTAAGTCACACTTCCCATGATTTATTCACAGGGTGAGTGGTTTTTTTGGAACTCGATCCCGCCAGTTTTATTCAGATATTCCATCAAAAGGCCTTTTTGGTAAAAAGAAACACAGTTTACATCTGAATTCTGAGTTTTCCGTGGCACTTGACAGACCAGAAACAAATCACCTTTCCTTCATGCCCAGGGAGTTCTGAGATAACTTACCACGCTGTAAATCTATCTGAATATGCTATGTTCCTTTTGGTGCTTCTGTGGCTGGAGACTTGAAAAAAGCAACATAAATCTAATTGAACGTGTACTAGAGTTGTAACTGATGACGCATATTAACTTGTTTTGGTTATGAGTTTACCTTTGTGAAAATCAGTGTCATTTTTCCTACCTGTTAATCCCAAAGGATTTTTTAAAATGTAAAAGCATGGTTGCCTTAACTCTGAAATAATTTTTGCATTATTGCACCAGATTAACAGAGGAGTGGAAGGGAAACACTGAAGTTATCTTTGTTCCAAGCAATTTTAAGGGTGATAAACTAGGGCTGATAAAATTGGATGAAGTTGCCAAGAGTGATAGGCAGACTAGAAGCTACTCTGAAGAGGCAAATAATAAGGAATTCCCCTCTCATGGGGTGCTAGAGCATCCTTGACCAGCAGAGTAGTTTGTAGGAACCACTCTGGGTGAGCTGAGCTCTGCATCTGACCTTAGCTGGCATATGATTTGAGAAGGAAGAAGTCAGACTCACAGCTTCTTTTACCATCTCTGTGTGAGCTGCACAGGATAAGAACTTTGAATCAAGGGCCACCTGCCTTAAAGTATGTGACTTTCAAACTCATAGTTAATATTTGATTTTCAAGTTAGGTATCAAACACTACAAGTTATCCTACAGTGGTGCATTCGTAACCAAGATATTTGTATAAATTTCATTAATTTGGGTTTGAAGAATATTCATGAATCACCTCAAAGTTAGGGAGCACGTGCAGTTTGTTTAGGGTATTCTTTCTCTGTGTTGTACTGTTACAGAGCTTAATGCTCAAATATACAACTAAGCAATTATTCTAAAATTATTTCACTAGAAAATGTGCCAGAACCGAACCCCGTCAGTTTTTGTGGAAGTAGGTGCCAACTACAGGTTTTATATGATTCAGTCTGCTTTACACTCAGAATTTAATTCTCCTTTTAGGAGAAGTAGAGAGGAAAAAAAGAAGGAAGTGGCAAGCAGAGATAACCGTTCATTTGTGTTTTGGTTTTGTTTTTTTTTTTTTCTTTCCCCCAAACTGCAGTAATCACACTTTGGGCAGCCATGAAAGTCTTCGCAAGGCAAACACCTGCGTTCAGCTTCGACTACACTACACTAGTAATTTGAAGCAAAGTTTGTCTCGAACGGTAAGTCATCTTTTTTTTCCTCCTCTTCCTTTCAGCATCCCTGAAGGAATAAAATTCCACCAATCCTTTCATGTAGCAACCTGCAGTAATAATCAAAGAGATTATTTGCTTTCCTGAGAATGCATCTGTTATTGCTGAATTCCCATAGAAACATACTGCTCCTGTACTTGTATCTAGTGAGTTCCTGTAGAGAACACACAACTGAAAAAGACCAAAGGTTACCTTTTTAGGAAAAAAAAAATTAGTTTTGTCAGAATTTAACGCTATTGATTTCAGGTGGTCAAAGAATTCTTATTTTTTGATTGGCCTTCCTATGTTTTGAAAGATAACAAAGGAAAAACCACTCGAAGTGCTGTGCAAAATGAACTGGATCTGGTTTCTTGTCATTATCACTGAAAACCAGGGTAAGCTGATAAAAGGCAGAATCGCAGGCGGTGTGTTTGTGAATGCGAGATGCATACTTGTGTGTGTGTATATGCTTGTATGTAGACACACAGAAATGTCTGTAAGGACATGTAATCCTTATGGAAAACATGGGGGTTTCATCAGCTTAAATCCAGGGAGATTCCGATTCAGATTATGTGAATTTAAACAACCTTGCAGCGGATTACTGAGCTTTAATGACACCGACCTATGCTGCCAAATGTGATCTTTATTCCCAGTGGACCACTTTGAATTACTTCCAACCCAAAGTTTACGGTACAGTAGAAGCTTTGTGGTGGGCAGTGTTCACTGGCAGTCTGTTGACTCTGTTCATAGATAGTACTAATTACCTTCTTTGCATAAGTATGCTGTCAGCCCGA